>CM061533.1:100268111-100350065 GCA_030545055.2 Neoaliturus tenellus
GTGTATAGAATAGTAGTAGGGTTGGCGAGGAATGAGCAGAAAAAGCAAGATGGCGGTGCCCATGAATTTTCGCGCCAATTTTTTTTTGTGACGTCATCAAGATGGCGGCGCCCTTTTTCTGTGACGTCACCAAGATGGCGGCGCCCTTTCGGGCTAATTTTCCGATGACGTCATGGCAGCTGTTTTTTTTGTGACGTCACGGCAAGATGGCGGCGCCCACGTTCCCGCCAATTTTGTCAGCTGGTAAAATTGAGGTCCGGGGAATTGAACCCGACCCTCCTAGTTGGTGCGCCACAACGCTAACCACTAGTCTACTAGACTATTGAGCTAAGTGCGTCTTGATGTGTGTTATGAGCAGTTTGATATTTCTGGAGTATGGCCCACGCAGTTTGATACTTTCACCGCTGGAGTGCAGCACGTGCCGACCCTGGCCGCCCGGTCACGGCCCATGCAGTTTGATATTTCCACCGCTGGAGTGCAGCACGTGCCGGCCCCAGCCATGTGGTTTGATATTTCTCCGCTGCAGCGCCGCTTTACCCACAGCGGTTCCGCCACGAGAGTGCAGCATGTGTACCAACATGGCAGCGCCCAGCGGGTGACGCCCACAGTGGCCCGCCGCGAGAGTGCAGTATGACCGCGCTCCACGTGGTCTCTGGCCGCGTGTTCTATTTTGGGACCGCCCCTCGGTTTCCGATTGGGTTGCGCCGAGCACGTGTACCAGGCTTATAACTTATATTTATCATTGAATTTAACCGTTTTTATATTAGAAGTAGTGACTAAATATATGTTCTACGACAATCAGTAGTGACAAAATATCGGTTCCACAACAATTGTTTTTAAGTAGTGGCAAAATACGGGTTCCACGACAATTGGAAATAAAATCCAGAGTTCCACGGTTGTGTAAATAATATGTTGAACTTAGCTTTCACAAATTTAGAAATATTTTTCTTGCGTTATTTATCTATTATCATATTAGTGAGAGTAATACCAAAGTGAGTCTATTGTGAGACCCTATAAAACTAAAGCTATCATTTCTATTGCTTTAGTGTCTTTCCAGACGTGATACTGTACAGACGTGCTGGTCTTGCGTAACATAACCTCACTTTTGATTGTACTTTTACTGTACATATAGTAATACCAGAGTGGTCCTTTAGTGATTTTATATAAAGTTATAGTTATCAGCTCTATTGCTTCAGTCTCAGACGTGATACTGTACAGACGTGTTGGTCTCACGTAACATAACCTCACTTTTACTGTATAAAATATATTAGTAAAACTTGAGTGAACCTTTAGTGAGGCTCTATAAAACCATAATAACCAGCTTTATTGGTTTAGTTTGGGTTTAGACGTGATACTGTTCAGACGTGCAGGTCTTACGTTACATAACCTCACTTTTACTGTATCAAATATATTAGTAAAACTTGAGTGAGCCTTTAGTGAGCCTCTATAATAACCAGCTTTATTGGTTTAGTTTGGTATGAGGTGGGGTACTGTACAGTCGTGCCGGTCTTGAGTAATATAACCTTACTTTTTACTGTACTTTTACTGTAGAAATACAATAGTAATACCGGAGTGAGCCTTTAGTGACTTTTCTATAAAGTTATAGTTGTCATCTTTATTGTTTTAGTTTCAGACGTGGTACTGTACAGACGTGCTAGTCTCACGTAACATAACCTCACTTTTGATTCTACTTTTACTGTACATATAGTAATACCAGAGCGAGTCCTTAGTGAGTCTCTATAAAACCAAAGCTATCAGCTCTATTGGTTTAGTTTGGTTTCAGACGTGATACTGTTCAGACGTGCTAGTCTCGCGTAACATAACCTCACTTTTACTCTATTGGTAAAACTAAAACGAGTTCCTATTGAGTCCTATTAAGCCAGAGTTAGCAGCTCTATTGCTTCAGTGTTTTTTCAGACGTGGTACTGTACAGACGTGTGGGTCTTGTGTAATATAACCTCACACTGCACTTACACTTCAATTAAATATCAGTAAATCCAGAGCGAGTCCTTAGTGAGTCTCTATAAAACCAAAGCTATCAGCTCTATTGGTTTAGTTTGGTTTCAGACGTGATACTGTTCAGACGTGCTAGTCTCGCGTAACATAACCTCACTTTTACTCTATTGGTAAAACTAAAACGAGTTCCTATTGAGTCCTATTAAGCCAGAGTTAGCAGCTCTATTGCTTCAGTGTTTTTTCAGACGTGGTACTGTACAGACGTGTGGGTCTTGTGTAATATAACCTCACACTGCACTTACACTTCAATTAAATATCAGTAAATCCAGAGCGAGTCCTTAGTGAGTCTCTATAAAACCAGAGCTATCAGCTCTATTGGTTTAGTTTGGTTTCAGACGTGATACTGTTCAGACGTGCTAGTCTCGCGTAACATAACCACACTTTTACTCTATTGGTAAAACTAAAACGAGTTCCTATTGAGTCCTATTAAGCCAGAGTTAGCAGCTTTATTGCTTTAGTGTCTTTTCAGACGTGGTACTGTACAGACGTGCGGGTCTTGTGTAACATAACCTCACTCTTACTATAAAAATCCTATTTTTGCTTCATAATAAGCTTAGTATTTTTATGAAAATGGAATCGTCTTCTAAAACGGGTTCTCAAAATATGACTGAACCAATCCATTTTATTAGCGAAGACCGGAAGTACATCAAAAAATTCAGGTTGTATGGTCTTAAAACTATTTTTAAGTTTACAAACCCCCCAGCTGGAATATCTGAATTTGATTGGCTTAGACAAGGTTTTGCTCAAATAGTTGAGAGAGCGAAATCCGAATGCCATCCTAATGATTACCTTGGCTTTACATTAGATAGCATTAATTTAAAAACAAAAGAGTCAGGGTATGTAGTTCCACGTCCGGCTTCTGAAGTTAACAGTGACGTACTGTGGAGTGTGTTTGGAGGTATTGTTCAATCTAACTCTGAAAATATCAAATCAACTGACACGTTTAGAGTTGATGTGGTGAGAGTCAACGTGCCTGTAGGTCGTGGTAGAAAACGCCCTGGATTCTATAACACCTTCGAAGAAGAGTGTAAGGCGAGGCAGGGAATTGTTGTTATAAAAAACAAAGATAATTTATGTCTTCCCAGGGCTTTGGTAGTGGCAAAAGCGTATGCAAAAAATGACCCCCAACTGGAACTTATCCGAAAGGATAAAGGCCTTAGGCAAACCTGTAAAGCAAAAAAATTAATTGCAAAGGCGAGGGTAGAGATCCCTGAGGAAGGCGCAGGCATTTCTGAGCTTGAGAAGCTTCAGGCCCATCTTAAAAAGTATAGAATAACTGTTTATAACTACAGCTCAAAAGGCCGTGATGTATACTTTTCTGGTGTCAGTGAAGATGCCAACCTTAAAATTAACTTGCTTTTCCATAATGGCCATTATAATGTAATCACTAGTCTCACTGCTGCTTTTGCCTGTAGCTACTACTGTGAGGCGTGCCATGTCCCCTCCAACAATAAGTTTGAACATCGATGCACTAACAAATGCACTTCATGTCACTCCATAACTCCTCCATGTAAGCTTGAACATGGTGGCTTTAGTTGCCGATTTTGCAGTCGCCACTTTAAAAATGAGCAGTGTTTGATAGCCCATCGTGGCCAAATTTGCAAATCTATCCAGTTCTGTCGCCATTGTCAAAAAATGGTTTTTCCGACTAAACGCAAAACAGTCCATGAGTGTGGAGAGGTGTTTTGTAATACTTGTAAAGACTATAAACCGGCTGACCACCAGTGTTTTATGCGTGTAGACAAGCAAAACCCGAAGGACCGCGATTTCTTATTTATATTCTTTGATTTGGAGACCCGCCAAGACGAATCACTGGCTTCCGATAGTGAAACTAAAATTCATAAAGTAAACTTGTGCGTGTCCCAACAGTACTGCTTTAAATGTATCAACGGAAATGAGTGTGAAACCTGTTTGGAACGGAAATATATTTAAAGAAGACCCTGTAAAACAATTTATGGACTATGTCATGCAGGTGAGGAAAACTTTTAAGACTGTATGTGTGATTGCCCATAATGGGCAGGGCTTTGACTTTCAATTTATCTTAAAGTACTTGATGGAAGAAACTAAATTTGTCCCAAACGTAACTTCTCGGGGGACCAAAGCAATCCTAATTGAAGTAGATAATGTAAGGTTTATCGATTCACCTAGCTACTTCCCCATGTCACTCTCTGCACTCCCTAAAGCGTTTGACCTGCCTCCAGAGAAAAAGAAAGGCTATTTTCCACATCTTTTTAACACATTGGCGAATCAAAATTATGTAGGCCTTATACCAGCCAAGGAGTATTACTGTCCAGACTCTATGTTTGAAGAGTCCCACTCAGCTTTTGAAAAGTGGTATGATGAGCGAGTAGCAGAAGATTATAAATTTGACTTTCAAAAGGAGATCTTAGAATATTGCATTTCAGATGTTGAGATTTTGGCCCAAGCCTGTATTAAATTTAGAGCTTTACTTCTTGAACAATGCAACGTGGACCCATTCCTTGAAGCGATAACTATAGCCAGTGCTTGCAACCTAGCTTTCCATAGAAATTTCCTAAAACCGGATACGATTAGCTTGATTCCAAAAGGTGGATATCGTTTTTCCGACACTCAATCAGCTGCTGCATTGCAGTGGTTGACGTGGGAGGAAGAGAAACGTGGAATTAAGATACAGCATGCAGGCCGGGGCAAAGAAGCAAAAATTAATGGGCTAAAAGTAGATGGATTTGATGGAGAGAACATCTATGAATTCCACGGATGCTACTGGCATGGCTGTCCCAAATGCTACCCATACAGAAGGGAAGAACCACTGAAGGAGGATCCCTCTGACACTCTTCACATTAGATATGAGAGAACAAAATCTAAAATTGATAAACTTTCTGACTATAATATCGTAGAAATGTGGGAATGCGAGTTTAGCCGGCTGAAGAAGGAAAATAAACTAGATCATCTTAATAAACTACCAATTTTGAACAATCTTCCACTCAACCCGAGAGATTCGTTCTTTGGAGGCAGGACAGGCAATGCAAAAGCCTATTATAAATGTGAGGAGGGTGAAACGATTCAGTACGTAGACGTCTGCTCTTTGTACCCCTATGTAAATAAATACTGCAAATACCCCATTGGCCATCCAAAGATTTATATAGGTAATGAGGAGTGCAGAGCACGTGGCCTTGATGTTGAAGGTCTGTTGAAATGTAAGATTTTACCACCTTGGGATCTCTACCATCCCGTACTCCCTGCTAAAATGAACAATAAATTAATGTTCGTGTTATGTCGCACCTGCGGGGAAACCTTAAATCAGGGCGACTGCCTACACGAGAGCGAGGAACGGGCCATAGTGGGGACGTGGACAATGGATGAGATACGGAAGGCTGTAGAGAAAGGCTATACCATCCTGGATATGTACGAGTTATGGGAGTATCGAGTGGCCACCTATGAAAACGGGGGATTGTTCACGGATTTTATAAATAAATTTTTTAAAATGAAACAAGAGGCATCAGGGTTCCCCTCTTGGTGTAAGACTGAACAAGACCAAGAGTATATTTATGGAGTATATCTTATAGAGTATAGAGTCTATCATGGAGTATTTCAAACATGAAGGAGTTCAACTTGAGAAAGTCAAAATCGCAAAGAATGCTGGCCTTCGATCAGTTGCTAAATTAATGTTGAACTCTTTTTGGGGGAAATTTGGGCAAAGGGAAAATATGACTAAAACATCGATCGTGAAGGACTCTAAGGAGTTTTTCCGATTGTTAACTCAGCCTGGGGGTCACGTAAATTTAATCCAAATCATAAACGAAGAAGTACTCCTTGTGAATTGGCAAATTATTGACGAGGCTAGTGAACCCTTGAGGACCGTGAATGTTGTGATCGCAGCTTATACCACGGCTCACGCAAGACTTAAGTTATATGAACATTTGGAAGCCCTAGGAGGCCAGGTATTATACTACAACACGGACAGTTGTGTTTATTACTACCGCGACGGCCTGTGTAGGGTTAACACTGGCGATTACCTGGGAGAAATGACAGACGAGCTTGCCAAGGACTACGGCCCAGGTTCCTACATAGTCGAGTTTGTGTCTGGAGGCCCTAAAACCTACGCCTACCTTGTGTATTCAACAAGCCAAAATAAATTAGTCTCTGTATGTAAAATAAAAGGGTTAACATTAAATATTAAGACATCAAAAGATGTGAATTTCGATACATTAAAAGAAATGGTCCTCAACGAAGCCACTCAAGTACTGGAAATCAAAGAGAGTCGAATCAGAAGGACAAAAACTCGAGACATTGTCACGGTAAATGAAGTCAAACAGTTTAAAATTACTGGGGCGAAGAGAAAATTGAACGATGATTATGATACTGTCCCATATGGTTATAAAATCCAGAGAACCATGTGAACTAGCAGACACCAGTGCTCCATGGATGTCTATGGTCGTCACTAGCTCGTTTGATCATTCTCCTTCCAACTCTCGTACGGGTCGGACGTGTTTCCTCTTATTGCTTAAACAGACAAACATGGCGGTATTTTTGAAATTTTTGTCAAAGAGAAAGTTAAATGAAAATGCAAAATTTTGTATTACGTCTTTTGAGTATACGTCTTTTGAGTTTTTTCTTACAGGTTCGATAGAGACATGCGAGTGGCCCCTAGTATTTTCAGAGCATATAGTTGATCAAATTACAGAAAATGCTCCTTCAAACGCTCATATTGGTATAACAATAAAACTAGGAAAAGATTCAGGTCATATACCATTCATGCCTCTGGTTAAATTGACTCCAACAGTTTTCGATGAATATATTGAAAAAATATTTTGTGGAGTCGAAGAGCTATCGGGTACTTTAAATGTAGAAGTGTCACTTGTTGCAATTCCGACTTGTTACATCAAATAGATGTTTAAATGTATAAATAGACTTTGCAGAGTAATTAGCCAGCAATATTGTATATACTAGTCTTTTCTAATGTAGTAATCGACATGGAATACTGTAAATTCGCGTTAGCGTTTTGTATTCAATATTGCGTTTATAAATAAAGCTTTTCCGAATGGTTCACACAATCTGGCCTACACATGGGTTACAACTCAAACACTCTCCCCACGTATAGAATTATGTATGGACTAATGTGGCTTAGCGCTTCCTTGCCCGGGTTCTATATAAATTTATAACTTTAAACTGGGGCGTTGGATAGCGAGTACTGACCGTACATTTATGTATGAATGTGAGGACCTAGTAAATTGAGGCGCCCCGACCTGAGGAGGGTTCGGGCTACTCCTTGGAACGGTCCTGAGATCCCTGGCGCGGCTGACGAAAAGGCCCGTAAACCTCAGTATGAATGTGAGGGCCTAGTAAATTGAGGCGCCCCGACCCGAGGAGGGTTCGGGCTACTCCTTGGAACGGTCCTGAGGTCCCTGGAGCGGCTGACGAAAAGGCCCGTAAACCTCTGAATGAGTCAAAGTACTACGCTTCCTTCGACCACGTTAAAATTGAACCTCATGGAAGGCCATGTAGATTGAGGGGTTGGGGTCTGAGGAAGGTCCTGACTACTCCTTCGAACAGTCTGACGTGAATGGTTTGTAATATCTCACAGCATATAGTAATTTGAGGGGACCGTCTAGAGAAGGAAGCTCTACGCCACAATTTTTATTAAAGCTTTTAACATGCTGTGGGGATGTGTTTGATGTACCACATGTACAGCTTGGTTGTATTAATATATTTTATACATCATATTATGTAAATATAACGTTTTTTGGTGAGGGGCCTTCAGTCTACTCACATTAGAATAAAGAGTTTTTGCGTGTTAAAGAGTATTAATATTTTGTATCGGCAGTTTTTTAGATTATCGGAACGCGGAGGTAGCGATTTAATTTATTTCTTTGGGGGTCATCACGTTGTTAGGTCGGTGGAGGGATCGTAAAACATTGTAAATTATAGACATTTTTGCAAACAAAACAGCTCTCAAAGTGGATTATTCTGCCCAAAAACCACTTTTAAATAAAAAAAAGGTGTGGCTAGGCCCGTAGAGGAGAACCTAGACCCATAGAAGGGAACCTAGGCCCTCGTAGGGGAACCACGTCATGGTTAATGTTTTTTACATGAGCCATGATAAAAGTCAACGCAATGGAGCTGGGAAGTACCACCTCGAAAGAGCTCTGGTCCATGGGAGGAAATCTTCCTGAGCTGTTTTGATAGTTTAGTAGCCTTCAAAATACTAGACTAGCATACCTTATGCGAACGAATTAAACTAAATCATGTCAAATGAGGGAATGTTAAAGGTATCCTAACAATAATTGGCAACTATCAAACACACGAGAAAATTTAAATTGTATATACTACAATATAAAGTTAATTGTGAATGTGGCTTTTAGGATTTGAATGTTTTTTCTGGGCAATGGTCACCTCCTTGCTTAAACTATAACAATGTAGATGAATTAAGGCAAAACAGCTCTTACAGTGGATTATTTCACCAAAACACCACTTAAAAAAAGGCGAGGCTAGGCCCGTAGAGGAGAACCTAGACCCATAGAAGGGAAACTAGGCTCTCGTAGGGGAACCACATCATGGTTGATGTTTTTTCACATGAGCCATGATAAAGCTAACTCCACGGAGCTGGGAAGTACCACTTCGAAAGAGCTCTGGTCCTGGGAGGAAATCTTCCTGAGCTGTTCTAATAGTTGAGTATTCTCCAAAATTAAAGACTAGTATACATCACGCGTGAGCTTGACACATGTGGTCAAACACATAATAAAAGTGAGAACACATGGTCAATAGTTTGGAAATTTCCCGCCAAAACAGCCGCCATCTTGATACACATGGTCAAACACATGATAAAAGTGAGGTTAGAACACGTGGTCAAAAGTTTGGAAATTTCCCGCCATCTTGACTCACGTGGTCAAACACGTGGTAAAAGTGAGGTTAGACCACGTGGTCAAAAATTTGGGGATTTCCCGCCAAAGCAGTTGCCATCTTGGAAAAGGGGCGTTCTTGACCTATATGGTCAAACACGTGCTAAAAGTGAGGTTAGAACACATGGTCAACAGTTTAGAATTTCCCGCCAAAACAGCCGCCATCTTGACTCACGTGGGCAAACACGCGGTAAAAGTGAGGTTAGAACACGTGATCAAAAGTTAGGTTAGGAAATTTCCCGCCAAAACAGCCGCCATCTTGGAAAAGGGGCGTGGTCTACACCACGTGACTGATGACATCATCGGTCACGTGACTGGGAGCGTGGCCTAGTCCGCCATCTAGGGGGCATGACCTATACCACGTGACTGATAATGTTATTGGTCACTTGACCGATGACGTCATCAGTAACGTGGTATAGACTACGCCCCTTTTCCAAGATGGCGGCTGTTTTGGCGGGAAATTTCCTAACCTAACTTTTGATCACGTGTTCTAACCTCACTTTTACCGCGTGTTTGCCCACGTGAGTCAAGATGGCGGCTGATTTGGAGGGAAATTCTAAACTGTTGACCATGTGTTCTAACCTCACTTTTAGCTAGTGTTTGACCATATAGGTCAAGAACGCCCCTTTTCAAGATGGCAACTGCTTTGGCGGGAAATCCCCAAATTTTTGACCACGTGTTCTAACCTCACTTTTACCACGTGTTTGACCACGTGAGTCAAGATGGCGGGAAATTTCCAAACTTTTGACCACGTGTTCTAACCTCACTTTTATCATGTGTTTGACCATGTGTATCAAGATGGCGGCTGTTTTGGCGGGAAATTTCCAAACTATTGACCATGTGTTCTCACTTTTATTATGTGTTTGACCACATGTGTCAAGCTCACGCGTGATGTATACTAGTCTTTAATTTTGGAGGATACTCAACTATTAGAACAGCTCAGGAAGATTTCCTCCCAGGACCAGAGCTCTTTCGAAGTGGTACTTCCCAGCTCCGTGGAGTTAGCTTTATCATGGCTCATGTGAAAAAACATCAACCATGACGTGGTTCCCCTACGAGAGCCTAGTTTCCCTTCTATGGGTCTAGGTTCTCCTCTACGGGCCTAGCCTCGCCTTTTTTTAAAGTGGTGTTTTGGCGAAATAATCCACTGTAAGAGCTGTTTTGCCTTAATTCATCTACATTGTTATAGTTTAAGCAAGGAGGTGACCATTGCCCAGAAAAAAAACATTCAAATCCTAAAAGCCACATTCACAATTAACTTTATATTGTAGTATATACAATTTAAATTTTCTCGTGTGTTTGATAGTTGCCAATTATTGTTAGGATACCTTTAACATGCCCTCATTTGACATGATTTAGTTTAATTCGTTCGCTTAAGGTATGCTAGTCTAGTATTTTGAAGGCTACTAAACTATCAAAACAGCTCAGGAAGATTTCCTCCCATGGACCAGAGCTCTTTCGAGGTGGTACTTCCCAGCTCCATGGCGTTGACTTTTATCATGGCTCATGTAAAAAACATTAACCATGACGTGGTTCCCCTACGAGGGCCTAGGTTCCCTTCTATGGGTCTAGGTTCTCCTCTACGGGCCTAGCCACACCTTTTTTTATTTAAAAGTGGTTTTTGGGCAGAATAATCCACTTTGAGAGCTGTTTTGTTTGCAAAAATGTCTATAATTTACAATGTTTTACGATCCCTCCACCGACCTAACAACGTGATGACCCCCAAAGAAATAAATTAAATCGCTACCTCCGCGTTCCGATAATCTAAAAAACTGCCGATACAAAATATCAATACTCTTTAACACGCAAAAACTCTTTATTCTAATGTGAGTAGACTGAAGGCCCCTCACCCAAAAACGTTATATTTACATAATATGATGTATAAAATATATTAATACAACCAAGCTGTACATGTGGTACATCAAACACATCCCCACAGCATGTTAAAAGCTTTAATAAAAATTGTGGCGTAGAGCTTCCTTCTCTAGACGGTCCCCTCAAATTACTATATGCTGTGAGATATTACAAACCATTCACGTCAGACTGTTCGAAGGAGTAGTCAGGACCTTCCTCAGACCCCAACGCCTCAATCTACATGGCCTTCCATGAGGTTCAATTTTAACGTGGTCGAAGGAAGCGTAGTACTTTGACTCATTCAGAGGTTTACGGGCCTTTTCGTCAGCCGCTCCAGGGACCTCAGGACCGTTCCAAGGAGTAGCCCGAACCCTCCTCGGGTCGGGGCGCCTCAATTTACTAGGCCCTCACATTCATACTGAGGTTTACGGGCCTTTTCGTCAGCCGCGCCAGGGATCTCAGGACCGTTCCAAGGAGTAGCCCGAACCCTCCTCAGGTCGGGGCGCCTCAATTTACTAGGTCCTCACATTCATACATAAATGTACGGTCAGTACTCGCTATCCAACGCCCCAGTTTAAAGTTATAAATTTATATAGAACCCGGGCAAGGAAGCGCTAAGCCACATTAGTCCATACATAATTCTATACGTGGGGAGAGTGTTTGAGTTGTAACCCATGTGTAGGCCAGATTGTGTGAACCATTCGGAAAAGCTTTATTTATAAACGCAATATTGAATACAAAACGCTAACGCGAATTTACAGTATTCCATGTCGATTACTACATTAGAAAAGACTAGTATATACAATATTGCTGGCTAATTACTCTGCAAAGTCTATTTATACATTTAAACATCTATTTGATGTAACAAGTCGGAATTGCAACAAGTGACACTTCTACATTTAAAGTACCCGATAGCTCTTCGACTCCACAAAATATTTTTTCAATATATTCATCGAAAACTGTTGGAGTCAATTTAACCAGAGGCATGAATGGTATATGACCTGAATCTTTTCCTAGTTTTATTGTTATACCAATATGAGCGTTTGAAGGAGCATTTTCTGTAATTTGATCAACTATATGCTCTGAAAATACTAGGGGCCACTCGCATGTCTCTATCGAACCTGTAAGAAAAAACTCAAAAGACGTATACTCAAAAGACGTAATACAAAATTTTGCATTTTCATTTAACTTTCTCTTTGACAAAAATTTCAAAAATACCGCCATGTTTGTCTGTTTAAGCAATAAGAGGAAACACGTCCGACCCGTACGAGAGTTGGAAGGAGAATGATCAAACGAGCTAGTGACGACCATAGACATCCATGGAGCACTGGTGTCTGCTAGTTCACATGGTTCTCTGGATTTTATAACCATATGGGACAGTATCATAATCATCGTTCAATTTTCTCTTCGCCCCAGTAATTTTAAACTGTTTGACTTCATTTACCGTGACAATGTCTCGAGTTTTTGTCCTTCTGATTCGACTCTCTTTGATTTCCAGTACTTGAGTGGCTTCGTTGAGGACCATTTCTTTTAATGTATCGAAATTCACATCTTTTGATGTCTTAATATTTAATGTTAACCCTTTTATTTTACATACAGAGACTAATTTATTTTGGCTTGTTGAATACACAAGGTAGGCGTAGGTTTTAGGGCCTCCAGACACAAACTCGACTATGTAGGAACCTGGGCCGTAGTCCTTGGCAAGCTCGTCTGTCATTTCTCCCAGGTAATCGCCAGTGTTAACCTATACAGTGTGTGTCGGCCTATACAGGCCGTCGCGGTAGTAATAAACACAACTGTCCGTGTCGTAGTATAATACCTGGCCTCCTAGGGCTTCCAAATGTTCATATAACTTAAGTCTTGCGTGAGCCGTGGTATAAGCTGCGATCACAACATTCACGGTCCTCAAGGGTTCACTAGCCTCGTCAATAATTTGCCAATTCACAAGGAGTACTTCTTCGTTTATGATTTGGATTAAATTTACGTGACCCCAGATTGAGTTAACAATCGGAAAAACTCCTTAGAGTCCTTCACGATCGATGTTTTAGTCATATTTTCCCTTTGCCCAAATTTCCCCCAAAAAGAGTTCAACATTAATTTAGCAACTGATCGAAGGCCAGCATTCTTTGCGATTTTGACTTTCTCAAGTTGAACTCCTTCATGTTTGAAATACTCCATGATATACAGGTCTTGGTCTTGTTCAGTCTTACACCAAGAGGGGAACCCTGATGCCTCTTGTTTCATTTTTAAAAATTTATTTATAAAATCCGTGAACAATCCCCCGTTTTCATAGGTGGCCACTCGATACTCCCATAACTCGTACATATCCAGGATGGTATAGCCTTTCTCTACAGCCTTCCGTATCTCATCCATTGTCCACGTCCCCACTATGGCCCGTTCCTCGCTCTCGTGTAGGCAGTCGCCCTGATTTAAGGTTTCCCCGCAGGTGCGACATAACACGAACATTAATTTATTGTTCATTTTAGCAGGGAGTACGGGATGGTAGAGATCCCAAGGTGGTAAAATCTTACATTTCAACAGACCTTCAACATCAAGGCTACGTGCTCTGCACTCCTCATTACCTATATAAATCTTTGGATGGCCAATGGGGTATTTGCAGTATTTATTTACATAGGGGTACAAAGAGCAGACGTCTACGTACTGAATCGTTTCACCCTCCTCACATTTATAATAGGCTTTTGCATTGCCTGTCCTGCCTCCAAAGAACGAATCTCTCGGGTTGAGTGGAAGATTGTTCAAAATTGGTAGTTTATTAAGATGATCTAGTTTATTTTCCTTCTTCAGCCGGCTAAACTCGCATTCCCACATTTCTACGATATTATAGTCAGAAAGTTTATCAATTTTAGATTTTGTTCTCTCATATCTAATGTGAAGAGTGTCAGAGGGATCCTCCTTCAGTGGTTCTTCCCTTCTGTATGGGTAGCATTTGGGACAGCCATGCCAGTAGCATCCGTGGAATTCATAGATGTTCTCTCCATCAAATCCATCTACTTTTAGCCCATTAATTTTTGCTTCTTTGCCCCGGCCTGCATGCTGTATCTTAATTCCACGTTTCTCTTCCTCCCACGTCAACCACTGCAATGCAGCAGCTGATTGAGTGTCGGAAAAACGATATCCACCTTTTGGAATCAAGCCAATCGTATCCGGTTTTAGGAAATTTCTACGGTAAGCTAGGTTGCAAGCACTGGCTATAGTTATCGCTTCAAGGAACGGGTCCACGTTGCATTGTTCAAGAAGTAAAGCTCTAAATTTAATACAGGCTTGGGCCAAAATCTCAACATCTGAAATGCAATATTCTAAGATCTCCTTTTGAAAGTCAAATTTATAATCTTCTGCTACTCGCTCATCATACCACTTTTCAAAAGCTGAGTGGGACTCTTCAAACATAGAGTCTGGACAGTAATACTCCTTGGCTGGTATAGGGCCTACATAATTTTGATTCGCCAATGTGTTAAAAAGATGTGGAAAATAGCCTTTCTTTTTCTCTGGAGGCAGGTCAAACGCTTTAGGGAGTGCAGAGAGTGACATGGGGAAGTAGCTAAGTGAATCGATAAACCTTACATTATCTACTTCAATTAGGATTGCTTTGGTCCCCCGAGAAGTTACGTTTGGGACAAATTTAGTTTCTTCCATCAAGTACTTTAAGATAAATTGAACGTCAAAGCCCTGCCCATTATGGGCAATCACACATACAGTCTTAAAAGTTTTCCTCACCTGCATGACATAGTCCATAAATTGTTTTACAGGGTCTTCTTTAAATATATTTCCGTTCCAAACAGGTTTCACACTCATTTCCGTTGATACATTTAAAGCAGTACTGTTGGGACACGCACAAGTTTACTTTATGAATTTTAGTTTCACTATCGGAAGCCAGTGATTCGTCTTGGCGGGTCTCCAAATCAAAGAATATAAATAAGAAATCGCGGTCCTTCGGGTTTTGCTTGTCTACACGCATAAAACACTGGTGGTCAGCCGGTTTGTAGTCTTTACAAGTATTACAAAACACCTCTCCACACTCATGGACTGTTTTGCGTTTAGTCGGAAAAACCATTTTTTGACAATGGCGACAGAACTGGATAGATTTGCAAATTTGGCCACGATGGGCTATCAAACACTGCTCATTTTTAAAGTGGCGACTGCAAAATCGGCAACTAAAGCCACCATGTTCAAGCTTACATGGAGGAGATATGGAGTGACATGAAGTGCATTTGTTAGTGCATCGATGTTCAAACTTATTGTTGGAGGGGACATGGCACGCCTCACAGTAGTAGCTACAGGCAAAAGCAGCAGTGAGACTAGTGATTACATTATAATGGCCATTATGGAAAAGCAAGTTAATTTTAAGGTTGGCATCTTCACTGCCACCAGAAAAGTATACATCACGGCCTTTTGAGCTGTAGTTATAAACAGTTATTCTATACTTTTTAAGATGGGCCTGAAGCTTCTCAAGCTCAGAAATGCCTGCGCCTTCCTCAGGGATCTCTACCCTCGCCTTTGCAATTAATTTTTTTGCTTTACAGGTTTGCCTAAGGCCTTTATCCTTTCGGATAAGTTCCAGTTGGGGGTCATTTTTTGCATACGCTTTTGCCACTACCAAAGCCCTGGGAAGACATAAATTATCTTTGTTTTTTATAACAACAATTCCCTGCCTCGCCTTACACTCTTCTTCGAAGGTGTTATAGAATCCAGGGCGTTTTCTACCACGACCTACAGGCACGTTGACTCTCACCACATCAACTCTAAACGTGTCAGTTGATTTGATATTTTCAGAGTTAGATTGAACAATACCTCCAAACACACTCCACAGTACGTCACTGTTAACTTCAGAAGCCGGACGTGGAACTACATACCCTGACTCTTTTGTTTTTAAATTAATGCTATCTAATGTAAAGCCAAGGTAATCATTAGGATGGCATTCGGATTTCGCTCTCTCAACTATTTGAGCAAAACCTTGTCTAAGCCAATCAAATTCAGATATTCCAGCTGGGGGGTTTGTAAACTTAAAAATAGTTTTAAGACCATACAACCTGAATTTTTTGATGTACTTCCGGTCTTCGCTAATAAAATGGATTGGTTCAGTCATATTTTGAGAACCCGTTTTAGAAGACGATTCCATTTTCATAAAAATACTAAGCTTATTATGAAGCAAAAATAGGATTTTTATAGTAAGAGTGAGGTTATGTTACACAAGACCCGCACGTCTGTACAGTACCACGTCTGAAAAGACACTAAAGCAATAAAGCTGCTAACTCTGGCTTAATAGGACTCAATAGGAACTCGTTTTAGTTTTACCAATAGAGTAAAAGTGTGGTTATGTTACGCGAGACTAGCACGTCTGAACAGTATCACGTCTGAAACCAAACTAAACCAATAGAGCTGATAGCTCTGGTTTTATAGAGACTCACTAAGGACTCGCTCTGGATTTACTGATATTTAATTGAAGTGTAAGTGCAGTGTGAGGTTATATTACACAAGACCCACACGTCTGTACAGTACCACGTCTGAAAAAACACTGAAGCAATAGAGCTGCTAACTCTGGCTTAATAGGACTCAATAGGAACTCGTTTTAGTTTTACCAATAGAGTAAAAGTGAGGTTATGTTACGCGAGACTAGCACGTCTGAACAGTATCACGTCTGAAACCAAACTAAACCAATAGAGCTGATAGCTTTGGTTTTATAGAGACTCACTAAGGACTCGCTCTGGTATTACTATATGTACAGTAAAAGTACAATCAAAAGTGAGGTTATGTTACGTGAGACTAGCACGTCTGTACAGTACCACGTCTGAAACTAAAACAATAAAGATGACAACTATAACTTTATAGAAAAGTCACTAAAGGCTCACTCCGGTATTACTATTGTATTTCTACAGTAAAAGTACAGTAAAAAGTAAGGTTATATTACTCAAGACCGGCACGACTGTACAGTACCACACCTCATACCAAACTAAACCAATAAAGCTGGTTATTATAGAGGCTCACTAAAGGCTCACTCAAGTTTTACTAATATATTTGATACAGTAAAAGTGAGGTTATGTAACGTAGGACCTGCACGTCTGAACAGTATCACGTCTAAACCCAAACTAAACCAATAAAGCTGGTTATTATGGTTTTATAGAGCCTCACTAAAGGTTCACTCAAGTTTTACTAATATATTTGATACAGTAAAAGTGAGGTTATGTTACGTGAGACCAACACGTCTGTACAGTATCACGTCTGAGACTGAAGCAATAGAGCTGATAACTATAACTTTATATAAAATCACTAAAGGACCACTCTGGTATTACTATATGTACAGTAAAAGTACAATCAAAAGTGAGGTTATGTTACGCAAGACCAGCACGTCTGTACAGTATCACGTCTGGAAAGACACTAAAGCAATAGAAATGATAGCTTTAGTTTTATAGGGTCTCACAATAGACTCACTTTGGTATTACTCTCACTAATATGATAATAGATAAATAACGCAAGAAAAATATTTCTAAATTTGTGAAAGCTAAGTTCAACATATTATTTACACAACCGTGGAACTCTGGATTTTATTTCCAATTGTCGTGGAACCCGTATTTTGCCACTACTTAAAAACAATTGTTGTGGAACCGATATTTTGTCACTACTGATTGTCGTAGAACATATATTTAGTCACTACTTCTAATATAAAAACGGTTAAATTCAATGATAAATATAAGTTATAAGCCTGGTACACGTGCTCGGCGCAACCCAATCGGAAACCGAGGGGCGGTCCCAAAATAGAACACGCGGCCAGAGACCCACGTGGAGCGCGGTCATACTGCACTCTCGCGGCGGGCCACTGTGGGCGTCACCCGCTGGGCGCTGCCATATTGGTACACATGCTGCACTCTCGTGGCGGAACCGCTGTGGGTAAAGCGGCGCTGCAGCGGAGAAATATCAAACCACATGGCTGGGGCCGGCACGTGCTGCACTCCAGCGGTGGAAATATCAAACTGCATGGGCCGTGACCGGGCGGCCAGGGTCGGCACGTGCTGCACTCCAGCGGTGAAAGTATCAAACTGCGTGGGCCATACTCCAGAAATATCAAACTGCTCATAACACACATCAAGACGCACTTAGCTCAATAGTCTAGTAGACTAGTGGTTAGCGTTGTGGCGCACCAACTAGGAGGGTCGGGTTAAATTCCCCGGACCTCAATTTTACCAGCTGACAAAATTGGCGGGAACGTGGGCGCCGCCATCTTGCCGTGACGTCACAAATTAAAACAGCTGCCATGACGTCACGGGAAAATTAGCCCGAAAGGGCGCCGCCATCTTGGTGACGTCACAGAAAAAGGGCGCCGCCATCTTGATGACGTCACAAAAAAAAAAATTGGCACGAAAATTCATGGGCGCCGCTATCTTGCTTTTTCTGCTCATTCCTCGCCAACCCTACTAATAGTAAAACAAATTAAATGATAATCAGTATTTTATGATGGAATAGGTCTAATATTTAAAATTAGGCTCTAAGATACTTTCATGATTGGAGAGTTCTGTTTAACGTAAAAAGTTCAGAGATGTTGGATGTGAAATTTTCCACATGTTATTCTTATGGGACATAAGTTAATTTAAACCGCCATTATGTAATAATTATCCTAATATTTATCCTAGGATTAGTTAAAGTGAAACGTTATTTTAAAGTTACTTGTAGTGTCCAAAATGTTATAAAAGTGGGGGTTTGTAGGCCTATTAAAAATAATCGCCTTCTGGTCTGAATAGGTTACTTCTGGTACACTCTGTACATTGAAATTAGTGTCAATCGATAGAACGTAACCGATTTGCTTATAAAGACACAATTTGTTTTTGTGAAAAACTACTTATTTAAATTTTAACCCTTTCAGTCACCGTGTCCTGTGTAAAGGACTATTAATTGATTGATTTGATCAAATGAATATAAATGGAAATAGAAGCAATTTTATTGGCATCTTGGAGTTAAAATATGATTATCTTGCATTATTCAATGCCGTAGTGGCACACACAGTAAAAGTAAGTAAAAAATAGCAAAATCAGTGTTGACCAAGGCGCAACTCTTATCAACCGATCCCGTCAACTTCCACGCAAGCCTGCCACCGTTTATTTAACGTGGGCCCTTCCATCAACGTTGCCACAGATCGGCTAACCCTTTTAAGAGTTGCACCAAAAGGTCAGGTTTGGTCGTGAGCGGATTCGGAAACGCGCCGACGTAGACATCCTGGCCAAGGATGCCTGCGCCTTAGCCGTCTCAGCTATCACGACCTAGTCACGTGAATTATGGTTTTGAACGGCACGCGACCCTGGCGGGAAAAACTAAAGGCCGTTCGGAATCTAGTGAGTTGTTGTTGTGCCGAAATTTAGAGAGAATTCTCACTCTGCATTTCTCGCCGGAATTAAGAACAAATCTTATCGCTTTGTGTTACTTAGTGTGTTTATTAGTTTTCACATTTCAAAAATAGTATTTTTAATATTTACTAAAGGAAAAAGATATTTCAATAAATTTCAAAATAATATTAATAGTTTACATACCATATAGATATTGTGATGAAAGTGTAATATTACTGGTTGCATACATGCTATTGGAATGTATTAGTTAACTCTTAGATGGAAATTATATTGGTAAGAAATTCTTCTAAATACAGAATTTGATTTTCATAATTTTATTAAAAAAGTAATAGAGCATCTGAAAGTTAACAATGATTTTAAACTTAAACGGAAATCTTAAAGAAAATATTTGTTATTCTTTATGAATCTAAAAATATCTCCAAAAATTAAAAACCATCCATGTGATTTTAATTTCAAACCACTGAGTGATGAAATTCCTAAATTACTGAATATTTTAAGTATATTTATTTTTAACGTATTATTTGAAGTAAGTGGCCAGTTAAAATACGATTCGGCGTTTGATTTGTTTATAGAAGTGGAAACCCTCAATTGGGAACTTCAAATTGTATGCATTATAATATCTATCAAATAAACATTTTATAAACAGTGCATAACTATTTATTTACCCTCAAAATAATAAAATGACATATATAGTTAACATAGTTGACATAATATAGTTATTATAAAATTAATGTTGGAAGTTAAGAATAA
The DNA here is from genome assembly GCA_030545055.2 of Neoaliturus tenellus. Lineage (NCBI taxonomy): Eukaryota > Metazoa > Arthropoda > Insecta > Hemiptera > Cicadellidae > Neoaliturus > Neoaliturus tenellus. Next base: position 100,287,961 of record CM061533.1, read on the forward strand.
ATTACATTTATGATGAGTTACAACATAGAAAATAATAATAAGTAAAATATTTCAAATCTCTTAGATAAATACTTTGATGTAGCTATTGTAATAGCCAATCTACGACTAATTTTGCTGGATGGAATTTGCTCAATCATTTGATGAAACAAATGGACGAAACAAATTACGAGTAGTATCTAGATTGAACCATAAAGCCAACTAATTGCAATGTGCGTATGTAGTACTATTATGGGATTGTAAACCATAGCATTATTCTTCATTTTAATTAACACAGTTTTAAATATATATTGATATAAACAATATTATTCATAGGTATTTTGCCAACTATTAAAAAACATTCTAAGTCTTACTATCAATAAGAAAATATAGAAAGTTAGTCTGCAGATGTTTAATTGGTTGTGAATTCCACTTTGTATAATGAACATATTTCTATGAACTGAATAATACGAAAAAGCGATACGTTAAAATTATTCATTGCAATTTTGAGATTGTACAACATTTTAATTTACAATTTAATGGTCATAATTTTTATAGACGTGTTTCTTGAAATTATTATGGATTGCATTACTTAACTAAAAACTCAATCAATACTTTTAAAAGTTCCATTAAAGTTTTAAATAACAGTCAAAGTAAAACTTTTTTGAACGCCAAAACTATTTAAACCATCTAACTGCCAAGAGAGATCACGCAAAATAGGAACGTAATCATACATCTACTCGAGTTGCTTCTAAAGATTTTCAGCTTCGTTTGACACAAAAGCCATGTCATTTGATACACTTTAACGAACGTTATCTCTTGTATTAAATTCACATTCTCTCTGTTGTTCAACTCGTTATAAATTTGTAGACAAATTTTTTATTCGCTTCGGTGGTTGGTTCTGTTATCACAAAAAGGGAAACATATAAAGGTGTAAAAAGTGAAATAAGTAAATAATAACTAGTTGGTTTTTATTTTATCATAACATAATATACTTTTCATGCTTTGTTTATGACATTGACGCAATGTGGTGATTATTTGAAGGTGAATGAGATTGAAGGGTGAGTGTGACGAATCAGATGAAGTGTCGGTTTATTAATAGCAAAGATTAACTCATTCATTTGTAAGAATCAATAATTGATATCCCAATGTATAAAGGTAACAAAGTTTTATAGCACGTAAATATACAACACTAATACGTATTGTAATCCATTATAGACTATCCCTTTAAATAAATATAACTAGAGACTAGTAGGAGTTTAATTGAATTCCTTATTTTTTCTAATATATTTTCCCCAGAATAGGGGAAAAGGATACAACTAAACAACTGAACAAGTTTCATTAAACAACTGAAAATCTCAGCTAACAAGACTAAAAACTAATTTTCATAGATTTCTGTATTGGATTTTTTTTTTGAATGAATTTGAATGATCATACTAATAATTTGGTTTTGAGCAAATTGATAATTTTTGTAATTTTTTCATAAACAAATTAAGTTTTTTTTACTTAATTAAGTATGATTAATTACTAATCATACATGTTATTTTTTATAAAATCATATGTGAACCTGGCTGAAAATACATTTTGATATTTTACCGAGAATCCTCCAAGGTTTACACAATTCAATTTACCGTAATTATCTTCCTCTTCATCTCTTACATAGAAGGGATTGATTGCGTCACATTTTATAAACACACAAATAAAACAATACATAAAATACTTCCCACGAATGTGACGGACCTATTAACACTAGTGTAAAGTATTTCGTACGCTTTTAACTTCCCAGTTTTCCACCCGACTGGGAAGGGAAGCGAGAACCAGGGTAATATTTATAGTCTCGCTTTCCTTTCAGCCAGTGTTGTATTTTATTCCTTGGAGACTGTTGAAAACGATTCCTAAAAGAAAATGGTTACAACTCCTCTATGCTCTGCATATTTTAAGGTCGGGTTTGATTCTATTCGTTTAGTTGTCCTGTTTTAACCACAATACTTGTTAGTAGTGTCAAATTGTTGGTGCTGGCTCAGTTCAAGGTCACCTGAGGGATGACGTCATCGAGGTCAATGACCTCACCGATGACGTCATCGATGACGTCATCGATTGCGTCATCGATGACGTCATCACCTATGACGTCATTTCGATGACGTCACACCCATGACGTCACAGAAATGACGTGCTGATGACGTCATCACCCCTTACGTCATCAAAATGACGTCACCGACGCCACTAAGGTCAAGGTCACGCCGAAACTTAAAATTTTTTGGCACTTTTGCCGTTTCTCGCACTACGCTCCGAGTTTCAGTCAGAGTCCCCGTGACCTTGACCACTTGGAGCGAATTTTCGACGAGAAACGGCAAAAGTGCCAAGTTAAACTCGAGTTTCTGACATGACCCTGCCTAAATGGGCAATCGGTTATCCCTCAGGTAACCTTGAACCAGCACAACACCAACAATTTGATATTACTGTGACCTTGAAAACCTAACAACGGAGCGCCGACACCGATGCGCACCCCACGACAGCCACCGAGTTACTGACTGCCAGGCTCTGTGTACTCTAGGTATATGGGGAAGTGGAGGGGGAAATCTCAAGGTCATCCAAATGGAGTTTTAAAAAAGTTGAAGAGTAGAAAGACTACTCTTGTGCTTCCTGGGCGACCTCATCAATCTCTAATGGATCTGTAAACCAATCCGATCTGTAGCGGCAGGAGTCCAGAAAACAGGTGCACCACCCATCAGGTTGTCCGTAGCATTTCCGACAATTGGTAAGATTGGAGAAGTGAAATTTAATACACCGCTGCGGACAACAAGTATAAAAGTATTTGGATTTGTAGATTTTGAAAGTTTGTAGTACCGGCGGTGGCAGCTGTTGGTTCTTGCATCTACACCTGCAACATCCGAAGCATTCACATTGCCGGCAGGCCAGCCCATCCACTTGCCACTTTGGTAAGAGGAAACACTTATCCTCACAGCAATAGGTTGTCCCCGTCTCTTCCTCCCAACGCTTCTTTGCACAATATGTGACGCCTTGTATCTCCAAACACCTATGCTCGCAACATGAGATGCGCTTACTTTCCATAGTTGATGTTGCTTTGACGAGGGAGCACGATGAAGTGATGCTGTGGTCAGTGGGAATGGGGTTTATATAAACTAAGGTGAGTGGAGGGGGAAAGGTCAAGGTCATCCAAATGGAGTTTTAAAAAAGAAAAGAGTAGAAAGACTACTCTTGTGTATCTATAGCGATTTCATTGATAGTGAGTGCTTCTGTATGCCAAGTTGATCTGTACTGACAGGCTCCTAAATAATGTTTGCAAAAACCTGCAAAATGATTGTTGCACACTTTGCAGCCAGTTAGCTGTTTTAATGTGAATTCAATGCAACGTTCAGGGCAACAAGTGTACTTATGCCCTCTCATCTGGTACACATGGAATGTCTTCAACTCCGGTTTCGGCTTCTTCCAAGACTTGCACTTACACATGCATTGACCAAAAGCTTCACATTTTCTACACGCCAGGCCATCCGCAACATCAATGTCATTCGGCCATGAAAAACATTTCCGTTCGCAACAGTAGTTGAGTTGACTCTCCATGTTGCTGTGGTGAAGGTGCGCGATGAAATGATGCTGCAGTCATTGAGAGTGCACCTTAAATAAACTCAGTGGAGGGGGAAAGGTCAAGGCCATCCAAACGGAGTTTTAAAAAAGATAACTAGTCGTCCTCTTCCTCCTCCTCATCCGTTGTACTTAGAGAGCTGTCAGACGAAGAGCCCCGTGCAGGTGCTCCCCAGATGAAAAACAAATCAATCTTAAAACGAAGACCAGGATCTTGCATCATCAATTCCTTTAATTTGTCACATACTAAGTCGACCTTGTGTAAGGTGTCAACAACAAGCTTCCAATTCGTTGGTTCAATATAACTTGTAGTAGAGTCTGCCTCGCTGATAACCACATCCTCCGGCCGTATTGGAGTGTAAAGATGTGTAAAGTTCTTCGGCTGTAGCTGAGGTTCAGGCTGGCTGGAAGTAGAAGGTTGAGTGTGGACCCCTGTCGCATCGAAATCCATAGTCATTCTACATTCAATGTTGGGGTTTTCGTTTAATACATACACCAATTTCTCATGCAACATATCCACTTCTGCCGAGTCTTGCAGATGAACATTCCAGGAAAATGGCCATTCTTCATCCGTAGTGGAGTCAACTTGAGAAAGAGTGCTGTCCGCCATGATAGCTAAGCAAGGAATGATGTGAGCTACAGACTGTGGTAACAGTATTGAAAAGTAGAGGGGGTAAACCAAAAGTATGTGGAGGGGGTATTTTCAAGGTCATTTAATTTGGGTTTTAAAAAAAGGAAATAGTGGAGGGGGAATTCTCAAGGTCATCCAATTTGGGTTTTAAAAAAAAGGAATGAAGGTTACTCCTCTTCAGCCTCGTTGTCCCCCACATCCTCATTAGCCTCATCTTCATCGACGTCAGACTCGCCGTAAGGGTAGATCGGGGACATGGGCGAATATTGTGGAGATTGTTGACCGTTGTTATCGTCCCCTTGCATTCTGACTTGGGACCAATCATAATTTAAATTCATTTGTATTATGATTCCAGGGTTGTCCCGCAGTATTTCCTTCATCCGTTCGCATATTGTTTCCAAATAGTGTACACTATCGATCGCGATCGACAGTGTCCAACCCGTACTTGTACCGACATCAGTAGTGGAGTCAGCTTGGCTGATGGTGTTGTTGTCTGCCATGGCTGCTTGTCGGACAAGGAATGACGGTTGATGTGATGCTCATGCAGGAACATGGTGAAGTGGTGGGGGGTGTGGTGGAGTAGTGGGGGAATTTTCAAGGTCATCCAAACGGAGTTTTAAAAAAAAAAGGAAAACTTACAAAGTAACATTGAAACTTTCCAATTGATGGTGGCGAGCGTTTTCTTCTGCAACCTTGCCGACACATGTGACTATGCCGTACAGTATGAAAAGTACAACCATAATAAGGCCGAACAATAAAAGATAGCCGTTGACTATCATGATATTTTCTGAGTGGATCTGTTTTCTTCTTATCGCCCTCTCCTGCATCCTCTTCTCCAACTCGTGGACGAAGTCACAACATGCGTGAGGACATCTTTCATCTGTTGGTAGGTTTGCCATTGTTGATGTTGTCGGTGTGGCTGTTGAAGATGGAATGAGGTTTCCAATTGCGATGTGCCATGTACACCAATAGTCAAGTGGTGGGGGTAACAAAGCAGTGGAGGGGGAAGTTTCAAGGTCATCCAAATTGTGTTTTAAAAAAACCTATCTTGTTATTGAGCTTATATGTCAGTAACAAGATAGGTGTTTCTGCTCTTTTACTTCTTTAATATAATGAAAAAATATACATATTCTACAATGGTTAGGACAAGAAATACAACTGCTAGTCAGCTGAAGTAGTCCAAGTTGTCTGGCTCGGTCTTCATGGACGCTGGTGAGGAAGCCGTCGAGGAGTGTCCAGGCTCTTCCTTTGACTGCCGGGTGTTCCGTATATTGCAAGCGTAAACTTGCACATTTATACGGTAGCCTCGTGCCACCATCAGCTGCAACTCCTTGTATAAGTCGTTTAGCTCCTGCTGAGTCTTGATGCTCACCTCCTCGTAACTTGCGCAACTAACGTTCAGAGACATCTTGATGTTGCTAGGTTGGCTGCTGGAGTAGAAATGAAGCCGAGGCACAGCGCTTGGAGGTACATGAAAAAGTGGTGGGGGTAATAGTGGTGGGGGTATAGAAAATCCAATTAAACAGTTCTAAACTTTTTCCATCGATACAATGGAATGGAACAAATAGCGCAGGTGTCCTTGTAATTTTCAAATCGAAACAGTGGCGCTAGAAATCCGAATTGTTTTATACCACCATCCTGTACGAATCGCCGAAGGTCTCTGACGGCGGCCTCGCCACAAGGCTTACAAAACTTTTCCCCGTCGTGGAACTTATACCAGGAGTATTCCGAATACCCTGTATTTTCCCTCCTGTAGCGTTTGACATCTTCTTTTATTGTTAGTGGGATGTTGTCTTGTAAACATGTTGGGAACAAGTCCTTGTGAGTTATAACTCGTTGTATGCAAAGCTCGTACAAGGTGCTCATCGTTTGCTAGTTGGCAACAGACTGACCGTTTTTCGCATCCAAGCAGGTTTGAATCCTAGTGCGGTAGTGGGGGTAATTACAGTAGTGGGGGTAATTGTGAAATGCAAAGGTCAAAGGTCAAGGTCACCCGCGAAGTTTAAAAAAAAATGCAACATATCAATACGTGAAGTCTGTCACATATTGATATGTTGCATTTTTTTTTTTTTTATTTTTTTTTGTCTTTTATGATTCGTTTATTTATAAAACATTACAACAACAACATATGTACAACATTAAAACTTAAATCTAACACTGCTGCTTGTCAGCGATGTGGATGGTCAACTCTGTAGAATTGCTACCCGTGCAGCCGTGGGACACCAGGTATAGACACCCGGGTTGAATAGAGCGAAGATCCTCGTTTTGTAGAAGATGGACGAATCTCTTGGGCAGGTACACCTGGAACTTTGGTTCATCCCCCGGAGTAAACGGTGCCTCGCTGAGACTGCAGCAGATGGCCTCCCCAACTGTAGTCTCCATCTTCTTCATAGCATGGATTATGTAGTGCTTCTCGTCTTTTAGTTCCGAGCACTTCTTTACAGGTAATATTGTTGACTTGGAGTGAGCATTGAACTGCTCGACCAAAGTCTGAAGGAACTGGTGAGATGCCATGGTCAGGTTACAGATCGTCTTCTTGCTCGGAGATGTTGTCGTCTCGGAATCTCGAGTAATACTCATGCCAGGTCCCTGTCTGCTCCTCACTTATATAACCCCCGTTACCCCCACCACTCCCCAATTCCCCACTTTGAAGGTAAGAGGCGAGTTTATAGGCATTTTTCAAAGCGCAATGTCTATCTTTATCATGTTCTGGGCTTTTTGTACAAATACATATGGTTTCCAGCATGTATTGATAATTCTTATCCAATTCCACATCATTAACCGGAACATGAGTAAATCCTTCGATCCATCTTTTCTTTTCCAGCCCCTTTGTGTAAATATTGGTAAACTTGTCTGAAAAGTGATGCATAATGTGATACAAGTCCGTGTAACTTGTAAAACCATCATACCAATCGATATGATGGAAGTGTTTTGAAATCCATCTGTTGGTAGTAGCGGCTTTACTAGTTAAAGACGAATAAGAACATGGTGGTTTAAATAAAAACGAATAAGGAACACTTGTATTCATGTCCAAAAACACAAGTTCTTTTATAATGAATCTATCATCATTACCACGAAACGCTTGAAACTCAATAATACCAGGCTTGGACTTTACTTGTTGTTCTTCTCCCTTGTCCATTTTGAAGGTCACACGTCTGCTCATTACGAAGTCAGGAGGTCAACTGATTTCCACACCACGGTAGGTACTACTTTTATACCAGGCCGTACAGTTGTTGGCGCGTTGGTGTATATTTAACGTGGGCACCGTCCCCAATAGGCCTAACCCCACAAAATGTTGGTTATTGTTTTAAAAACTAACCATTGTCATTTAAGTTTCCATCTTTATATTTTCCTTATTTTCATTTTCATCACTAACACTTGATTCTTCTCCTCCATCTTCCTCTTCTTCCTGTTTTACTGATTTCTTATGTAGTTGAGCGTACTTTTCCAATTGTCTCCACATCTGTACTTCATGAGGAACTCTATTAAATATAGAAGTATCCACAGGTCCGTATAATATAGGTGCGTCCGGTTGTTTGTCCAAAGTGTCTTCCAGATAATCTTTAATAATCGAACTTGAAAACACCAGTTGTCTCAAGTATCTTGTTATAGGTTCAGTAGCACAAGTTAAAATGAAAAACTCCTCTCGATTAAGTTGAATTTTGTTATCATGTCTTGTTGTGTCTCTAAACCGTAGCTGATGATCACCACGTTGTTTAATGATATCAATTTCCACATTTGAATCCAAAAGTCCTACTCTTGTCTTTCTTCCAAACATGTTACTACTTAAATAGCATTCTAGTAGATGCAAATGTTTCATAAACGATTCCCAAGCACTGTCCGTAAACAAAATCATTTTGGGTCCATGAGTTAAAATTACAGTAGGGGAATAATCTGTAGATTTCATAACACCGATTAAAACACTTTTATCCAAACTGGAAGAGATTGGGTAAAATATTCGCAAAAATACCTCACTCAATATGTTTGGAGAAATATTATCTTCAATATCCCTTTTTCTCTTTTGTATAGTCTTTCTTCTTTTACCTTTTTCTTCAACATTATTACTGGCGTGAAGTTGTCCGCAAACGTTTTGTTCACCTCCTTCCTGGTGACCTTGAGGATCTAAAAACTCAGATATCTCCTTCTCAATATCTACCACATTTTCAGGTGTACCACTAGGAGAAGCCATATTGAATACGATGCTACCCATACAACAGTAGGCAACAAACTGATGAGGAGCGGTCTGTACGCTCTGCTTTTATACTCGCGGAATGAAACAAAACCGGTTCTTACAATACATTTTTAACAATTCCAGTTAAAGGTGTGTATGTTACGATTTTATCATGTAGAATTAAACAGTATGCAGTTGTATTAGCCGATATAGGCGCGTTGAATTCCATTTCTATTTTTATATCTACACTTGATGATTTTACCGATTCATTTTGTTTAGAACAATCGATTACAACTATTGGGTAGGCATCGAAATATTTGTCAGGTGGTAATAAAGGTGTATTTGTTTTACCGTAATATGAACTTTGGAATCTCGCGTACATATCGTACAATATACTGTATTTCTTCTTAGTGAATGACACATTTAAATTGTCGTATGGAAAGAATTGTGAATTTAAATAAACTTTAATATTTTTCAAGTCACAATGATCAAATTGTCCTGCATGTTTAGTAATGGCGTCTCTTCTACCTGTTTGTAAACCAAATATAATATATCTGGCTCGTTCTACATAATTCGATGTTTTAACAGTCCAAGTGTGTCGATCCGTAGTAGGTAAACTGGGATGCTCATGAAATTCCCAACTTCTAAATGGAATAACAATATCACGATCGGCTTTTAATTTTCTTAAAAGTAGCATTCTATGCTCGTCAGCCAATTTAACATGTGGAACTCTCCATACAATTTTGTCTAATTTTAATTTCCATTCTAAAGTCGCATCTGTAGTAGCATCTGCAGCTTTAATAATGTCTTTATCGTTAGAAGATCTCAACAAAACTAATTCTTGTTTAACGTTTAATATTATTTTCCTATAATCTTCAGCAAAACCAAGCAGCAAACGTAATGGAATATGAAAATCAAAATATCCATTTGGATTTGGAGTGATCGTGTCAATCGTAGGTAATACCCATCCGGCAGGTTTAAGTAAATTGGTTTCATTGGGTGTTATAGATGTTAATCCTTTTAAAGTTGTCGTAATACCTACTTTTTTAGTGGAATCAACTGTTACACCTGATATTTCATATCTAATTTCATCAAATAGGAAAGCCATAGGATTATTTATAAATGGAACTGTTGTACCAACAGTAGTACCGTCCTTTTTAGTAACTTGTCCTTCAATATACAAGTAACTTTCACATGGTAGTGTGTAAATGTCTTGATTTTGTATGGGAATACGGATTTCATCGTTATTGTTTAATTTCGATGAAGTGTAAGGGTTGTGGGTGTGATATTCTTTTTCCCATAGGGTTTCGTCGAATGTTGGACCCTGCGCTATATCCAGTATATCCATACTCGGTTAATTTTAATCCAATTCTCTCTAAGAAACGAATGTTCTCGCGTGTTAACTCCTCCACAGCTGAAGAGCTACTAATGCAGTTTCCCGTAGGTTGTTCGCTTTTAAATGTTAAACCCATGGTTTTGTATTAAAGTGTCGATTTTAAATGTAATCTAATCGTAATAGGCTCTTCTCTGAAGTCTACCAAGTTACCGTCTTGATCCAATACGCTCAACACGATGTCTGAAATGAAAGTGGTGTTCAACGGTAGATATACCAGGTTTTGTGGCTTTTCAACAATTTTAAATCCAGGTGGTACACTTGGGTAAAAAGTATGTATGATGTGGGTGTTAGCCCCATCCCTGTAAGCACCTTGTATAATGTTACAAGTTATGTCTATACTATTGACTTTTAATATTGTTACTGTTTTCTTACCGGAATGTGTTACATCTGGTTCTAAAACAGGCTCATCGTTGGAAAATCCTAATAAATCACCAATTGAGTTTGGTTGAGTGAAATCTATATAATATTTGGAAGTAATTTCAGCTTTCATCGTATTATTATTACCTTTTAATGTTATATTGTCTTTTCCCATTTTAGTTTGCAAAAATTCATTTATATGATCAATTTCATAAGAACCTGTGGGTAACCTGCACTCTTGTAAGTCTGTAAATTTTCCACTGGCATCCTTTCCCTTATAATAATGCAATACGTTATTTTTACCTTCCGTAACATTGGGGATAGAGTTGTAAGTTGTAAAATCCAATAGTGCCGCCTCCCAAAACCTTCCTTTTTGCAAGCGTAACGCTGGAAAAAGGATACTTCGTAAAGTGGACGATTTTCCTGTTAATGATACCGTATAGGAAGACATCTCAATAGTGACTGATACTTTTAGCTAGAAATTCCAAACATAAATGGCCGCATATTGAAGTATTATCAGGTTGTTCTCTTTTATAGTTATAATATATGTTTTTAGCAGATTTAAAGTAATTTTGAAGTTCTTTTGGTGGTGGCAAATTACCGAAACTATCAAAATAATATACATTGTTATTTAGTTTCTTATAACAAACCCAATGGGTGCCAGGCCCTTCAGTATTATCCAAATTTACAATTCCAGTCTCATTTTGCCACATTTTCTTTGGTAAACTGTCTTTCATAAACACACCGCGGAAAAATGGTATTTTTAAACAGGAAATATATTTAAATAATTCAATATTGGTTAATGCTTTATGTGGTATGACCAATTGATTTCTTTCATTTAATATGCACGATAAGGTCTTAGGTAAAGACCTGCCCCGTTTTTTACCATTGACCACACGGTGGGCTTCTTCCTGCCTTTTCTTGTAGATCGTCGTCTTCTTTTTATATTTCCTCCATGTTTTCTTGTGGTTGACCTCCTTTTTACTCTCCTTCTCCTCCTTCTTCCACCTCCTACTGCTGTTTTAGCCTTCATACCTGCTGTTACTGCTAAAGCTGCTGCTTTTTCTGCTATGCTAGCGTCACTTGATTTTACTCGTTGCCAAGCTATGTCCGCAAGCTTTTTGTCAGCTATTGATCTATTTTTTGAATCGGCAAACGTGGAATATGCGATATCGTGTTCTTTACAAGCCTGATCTAACTTATTTATGCCAGGATCGCCTCTTTCCAGTCGTTTTTTCAATTTAGTTCCTGGTCCGCAATACTGATAACCTCCCGGTATATGAAATTCGTATGGTAATGCGTCTATTGCTCTATTTACTATGGATCCTACTGGAATTCGTTTTAAAGCTTTACTTAACAGAGAAACCGCTGTGGACGTGATCCCACCTCCTCTCCTTACAGTGTCTCTATATGGACTGATGTACTGGAACGTCATTATTGTCCTTTTATAATCGCAATGTACAACTTATGTGTTACCTCTATGACAAGTTGGACATAAATGAAGTTGTTTATTGTGTTCTTTTATTAAATATCAAAATCACCCCAATCCGATGATCTAAACTTTTTTGTATGAGGGTTGATAAAATAGTTTTGAACAATTTCCCGTTTAATCCAAGTACCTCTCTCAGATTCCAACAAAGGAGTACGACCTGAATGAATACCAATAAGATTGTATACATCAAATAATGCATTTCCTAAAACTTTTACAAGAAAATTAACAGTGACAGCATTATCCACATGTTCAGGGTCTTTAAGGTCTGTTATACGTTTATTATTACAAGTATACACTTTGCTATCCATTTGTGATAATGTGATAGCCTGTCCTACAGTTGCAGCATCATTTGCTTCTCTTCCTTGCGCCATGTTTGTTAATTTTTTATTACTACATATAAAAAACGCATAGTAATTATTTGGATCTAGATGTACTGTTTGTCCTAAGGCAGCCGCGTCTCTATCTGCATGACCCCATGACACATTTGATAACCTTCCATGCCTGCAATCCCAATAAGCGTTTTTGTATGTCAATAAACGAAATTTTTCATTACCTTGAATAAAGTCATCCCCTTGCTTTGATAATACTTCATCTCGTTTTGCAAATCCAGTTGTTTCTTGTTTTAAAGTCTCTTTCATTTGACCCACTGTTGCACCATCAGATGGTGCTGAACCATCTTTTACATTCGCCAAACAATTGCCAAGACAATCGATAACTCCCACATCACGTATGACACAATGATCTTTTATATATTTGAGATTTACAGCATCATTTTCATTTTTTGGATAACCTATATCGTTAATAACAAATTTATAAAAAGAAAATCCATCTTTTGTCTTTTCAGGTATCAAAGAATGTAAATAGCGTCTATTTACGCTGTCTTTTGCATCTTTAGGGTCATCTACGTTGGATATACGTTTATTGTTGGCACTATACGTTTTCCCATTGAATTTTAACGTATTTTTTAATTCAGATGACAAATAACCTTTGTTTATCGCATCACCGTTTTGATTTGGTTTACCAACGTTGATAATTCTATGATCTTCTGCGTCATATGTGTTATTTTGTAGTTTTAATGTTGGCGATATCTTTTCCTTTAATATTTTTAGATTTATTGCATCGTTTTCATCCGTAGGATCTTTTATGTTTTTTAACCTTTTATTACTCATATCATAATCTCCATCAGGTGTTTGTGGTAAACCAGCACTTCTTTTTAAACTATTGGCATAATATAACCCATCCGAGGAGTAACGTCCGAACTTGTCGACACTCATGGTGCAACTGAATAGTATTCTAGGGAGTAACGCATTTTTATGAGATTACCCCACGGTTTCGGAGTTCATCCACTAAAGCCACCCATTCGTTTTCCAATCCAGTATGACCCGCTTCTTTAGCTTCATGTATTAGTTTCATTCTATCCACCAATTTATTGATATTATTGTAATAAATCACATTTGTGTTATATAGTTTCTTCATTAAACCTGTACCCGTAACGGACTTACTTCTTTTTCTTCGTTCCTGAGCACTTACATCCAAAGTGGATGCCATAAATCTTCGTTTTACAGGTTTTCTTTGTGTTAACGGCATTGTTTGTCTTCTAGTTGGTATTAACTTGGATACAAATTCTTTATATTTTAAAGACTTAGATCTAAAAGGAGGCTGGTCAGGTAAATACTTTCTCCTATATGCATTTGTCTGTTCCAAAATATTTTTATATGCTTCCATGTCTTTTTCTTTCACTACCGATACTGAAGGCTTATTTTCAAATAATAATTCAAATAATCCTTTTGTGCCCTTATACCTTTGATCACCAATGACAATATTATCATGTTCGTCAACGTTTAACGGGCTATTACCTATCATTAAACCGTCTTCTGTTAATCTCGCTCCATAACTATGGTAATTCTTATTAGGAATTGTTCCGAGTAACATTTTTACCATGTATTTCCTTCCTAAAGGTCCTTTGTTATGAATGTTTTCACCCAATAAGCTTATGTTTGACGGACCTTCCCTTGTCTCTTCTTCTTTTTCCTCTTCACTAGCAGTTGATACAACTTCATGTCCTCTTTTGGCTTTTACTTCATATAATTCTTTTATTCCACTATAGTCCGGTGATTCTAGCTCTCTTTCGGGTTCTCCACCGGTAAAACCACTATACGTAGAGGATTCCAGGTCTTCATCACTAAAATCTTCTGATTTTACATTTTCTCTTTCAAACTTCGTAATAGGTGCAATCGCATCTCCTTCCAATACAGGTTTAGCAAATTTTTTGTTTAATTGTTTCAAGGGTTCAGTAATAGGTTTAAAAGTAGATTCAAGGAATTTCTCCCTCTCGCTAATACCTAGTTTCAATGCTCTGTTTTTAGCCCGAATAGAATCACTAAGTGATTTTATTTCTTTTACTAATTTTTCTTGGTTAACCATGTTTGTAGCAAGACGTGTTGTACAACAATGAATGTGTTATACCACGTTTAATGTATTAATATAAATTTATCAAATCCTATCCTGTATCGACCATTGTTTAGCGGTTGTTCCTTCATAATTGTTAGGAACCCATACTTTTCAGCCCAAGCCTTTCCACACAACTCTTTAAATCGTTCAAATGTCATATCCGCATTTACATGATCAAAATATATATGTTTTAGGTTGGTTTCGTCCTGTTTAAATACAATTAACATGTTTGCATTGTCTCTAATGAGTTGTTTAGGTATTTTGCTGTAAGTTTGGCCAATATAAATGCTATCTATGTTGTTATGTCGACCCATAGCGAAGTAATTCCTTATTGTGTTTTGGTTTTCACAAGATACATCGTCGAATATAAACACGGAGAATGGTTTAGCTTCTTGTGGCTGCATGACACTCTCGCTTGCATTAAACTTTAAATATTTAACTTCAGGCACATTAGTCAGTATTTTTTCCAATAATTGATACTTTGGTTGTTGTAGTGATTTTGAAAATACATATAGATTGTTAAATCGTAATCCTTTAGGGTTTGTAATCAAATTGAATACTACATTAGTTTTTCCACAGTTGGAAGGTCCGGTAACCAGACAACGAACGGTGTTTGGTAACAAATTGCCATGCTTCCCACTATTGAATTCTGAATTATCCACTGTGAGTTCATCTATATTATTAATAGTAAAACTCTCTTTTTGTGGTACTATCTCCATCCTTTGTAATGGTTCAACCTAAAATGATTCTCTATCGTTATATCAAATCCTTTTTAGGTATCCAAGAATCTTCCGTCTTATTAAATCCTAACCATCGTACTTTGACCTTATCTTTTTTCCGTTGCAACACCTTTTCAACTAAATATACATCGCCTACTGTTGATTTTAACATTTCATGTCCATAAAACCCTCCTTCAAGCAATTGTCCTTTATTATCTTTTAAAATATATGTCTCAGGTACTGTAGGTTGTACTTTGAATACAGTAAAAACCTCATTGGTCCAATTTGGCAGGTATCTTTTACTGAATACACCTTTATATTTACTTATTCGCACTTTATCACCCACATTAAATTTTTTAGGCTTTAGTTTTTCAACTTTTGGTTTAGTATTCGTTTTTATACGTTTTAATACAAGGTTTTCATTTTTACTAGTTACTTGGTTTGGTTTCATCCCGATAGTCCTATGAAATTTGTTATTGTAATCGTTTATAAGTTTTGGTAACATATCAATCCATATGTGCGATCCTCTGTTGGAAAACATTTTATACATTGCACTTTTTAAAGTTCTGTTGAATCTTTCGATTATTGAGGCTTTTACTTCTGAATTGGTTGAATAATGGTTTATATTGTGTTTTTTCATTAAATTTGCAAATTCCTTATTAAAATATTCTTTTCCATCATCTGTTTGTAAATGTTTAATAGTATGTTTGTCTCTTTGTATAGCTGTTTCCATTGCTTTTGTAACACTTTTGCCACTTTTATCTTTTAGTGGTAAAGCATCTGCCATTTTTGAAAAACAGTTAATAACAGTCAATATGTATTTATATCCTTTATTTTGTTTGCTATAAGGAATCATTTCGATTAAATCCGCTTGATATAAATCATTAATTCCTTTTATCACCGTATTTCTTCGTGGAAACTTTCTTCTTGCAGGTTTATGAAGTTCGTTGACAATTTGTTGCTTTAAGTCCTTCATATTGCAGGTTTCAATGTTTGTTGTATCACATGTATAATCACAATGAATGTTGTTTTAAATATTCACATCATTTATATGGGTCAAGGTCATCCAAACTTGTGTAAAAAAATGGGGAACACGGCGTTGGACTTGCCGTGTTCCCCATTTTTTTACGGAAGGAGAAAGGAATAAGGTCGTAGTTGTAGAAGGACGAAGAATAGGTTACTAGTTGATAGGGTTTAGAGAGTAGTGGCCAAAAGGAAGAGTGTGGATTTTGTCGGGCATAATGTATCTTTTATCATCCCGAGCTGACAACGCTTTTTTAATTTCGGTGACACTGTAGACTTGATGCTTGAAGCTTCGGATATTGTTGAATGTTGCTGATATCGTAGTATCTTCAAACAAACAAGTCTTGTAGTGGTCAAATGTCACGTGTTTTTTCAAATAAGATGTCTTCACTCCTTTTGCTTTCTTCACTGTCGGTGTGTTGTTCTCGTGGTACATCTTAAATGAATACAATTTCGCCATCAGCGCCACTATTTCTTCTAAAGGCATTCCATTTGCTTCATCTTTGAATTTTCCAATTACTTTTTTATATTTTTCATTAAAATTTGGATGGTTTTTCGGATAGTCAGAAAAATCGAAATCTTCTTTGTATGGAAAAGTCCTTAGGTCTTCATACATGTCCAAAGTCTTTATCCAGTAGATAAACGCGTCCGTATCCATGTATGCGACTCCAATGTTTTCCCTTCCGTAATGTTTAACCATTTTGTTATAATGGAAATCATACATCAGGGTTTTACTTATATCCAAAATCGACATACCTATGTATAACGGACGGTCCATGACTATTGTTGTTTTCTTCATACTGACAGCGACTAGATTTTCGTTTATAATCATGGATGTTCCGAAATTTGGTTTTTGCACTAATTTTTCCAATTTCCTAGGATCACTCACTAATTTTACATTTTTGTGTTTTCTTTTGTTCTCCAAGGTCTTCCCAAAGATGGCATTGTTCATTAATTTATAGAAGTCCTTTTCAAATGCTGTTGTCGCTGAAGCTCTTCTTGCAGTGTTGGAATCAATATATGGTTTCAACCAACAAGACTGGGTGAATTCAATTGCTCTATGAATTCTCACTATACGTAGACCCAATTCAAGAGCCTGTTGAACTACCCAGTAGTGAGCCACATAGCGATCCTTATTCTCCAAGGTCATCATCAATTTTGGCCATCTTCCTGTCGGTGAAACTTCAGTCTTGGCTAGGAGAGGCAAGTCGTAGTGATGGTCATGAAGGTGCTCCGGGTATTCAAAATCACAGTCCAAAATATAGCCTTTTGGACCATCCTTTGGAATCTGTGAGATGTCTCCGATGGTGGCCGGGTCGATCCACTTGAAGTCAGCGTAGGGAAGCGGATTTGACATTGCCCAACCATAAAGGTTGTTTGCATCAAAATAGCCAAGGTAGACCGATGGTTGTTGCTCGTCGAAGCCGGGGATGTACTTGTTGTTGGCTTTGACATGACGTGTTACAGCTTGTGTCAAACCGCCCCGTACACCAGATTCCATCATGAGCACCATATCAATATCCGTTAGAAGTTCCAGTCGACAGTTGGTTGACTTTAGCATAGCTTGCCATGCTAATCCTGGAGATGTGTACGAGTGTAGAGGGTCCAGTCCATAGGCGGAGAAGCAGGTGTTTCTGAATTCTTCCATCACATCGCACAGCAGAGTTACGTCCAATTTTATATAAAAGTCAGAATATTCCCCTAAGGTTTGAATGTTTAGTTGGTTCCAAACATTACATGCATGATTGTAGTCTTCAACGGAGATTTCACTTTCGTTTAATTTGCTGTTGAAGGCTTCAATCGGCGGTAGACTGGTTTCTTCAAATTTTTCTGTAGAAGTTATGTAATCGTAGGGGAACACTCCTTTCCGTAATACTAGGTCTAATTTATCTTCAGGTACAATTTTTCTGGTTTCTTTTAGGTCTTCTCTTCTTAGGTTCTCTGACAATTTGGCTAAACTAGATGCCATAAATCTGTAAGAGTCTACGAAGCGAAGTTTAATTTTACCTACTGTTTTTGAAAAGCTGATGTACTTTTCCAATGTTGTAGCAAGAACATCAATTTTACCGTCATCTCTTCCTAACTCCGGGATAATAAAGTGGGAGTCGTAGCCGCTAAGATTGTGTAAAACGACAGGAATAAAGTTTGGCAGTTTGTAATTTATATTGCATGAATTACAAGCAGCTCCTCTGTATAACCCTGTCAGGTGATCGTGATCTCTTACTTTTGGATTTTCTTCACTGAACATCTTCTTGCATAAATAGCATCTTGTCGCTAAGTTGTATTCTTCTTGTTGATTTTGGTTTAAAGGTTCCATAGGTACAATATTACCGAACAAGCGTTGAACCTTTCCAGCAATATCGTACAGTTGGTCTACAAAATACTTAGCGGCTTCTTCACCACGGTAGAGTATTGGAGTGGATGTTAAACCATAGTCTTGCAATTGGTTTTCAGACAAGGTTGATTTAACTAGTAAACAAAAACTGTTGGGCTGATGCAACTGATATTTTGTTCTTCTAGTCACTTCGCCGTCCGGCAGCTCCTGTGGTACTAACGTTGATTCAAAATCTGCATAGACCACTATTGGAATTCGGTATTGGTGAACTGTCTTGTTAAATTGTATTGAAGCTCGGGTAGGCGGTGGAAGACTTATCTTTACTTCATAGTTCTCGTTGCAAAGTCTTTTATGTTCCAATAACCAGTCCAATCCTCCACGTCTTGAATCTTTCCAAGAAAAGCAGAAACATCTCTTGCAAACTGTAATCCTATTTACTCTTTTGGTCAATTGTTTTACAACTAACGCTTCAAAGTCTTTTATCCATACATAATGGGAAATTTCACCCTTGGTTATCAATAGCAAATCCGTATGGTTTCTTTGCTCAACCTTTACTACCCGCAAAGGATAAACGTTGTTGGAATCATCCAGACCAAAAACATTAACTGAAACGCCAGGATTTTTCTTTTCAAATTTGTCAATATCTTTTAAAGTAACTGGGTAAGTAAGACCTTGAAAGTTGTAGCGGTGTTCATTTTCGTAGTATTCTCTACCAACTCTACAAGGATTGTTTTTAACATACTTGGTTAACATTGCATACTTGAAACATTCATTACCCTCATTTTGAACATTTCTACACGAGTTAGTGTTTTGGATTTTCTTTGGTAGAGGGATAAAACTACTACCTCTTAAACCATATCCATGTTTATGAACCCTAACATCCATACCTTCGATTGATGACAAAGTCCATCCAGATCCTCTTCCTTCATGTTCTTGGAGTTTGGTTATAAGTTCCTCCAAGCATTCTTCAATAATATCATCAATGTCGGAGGTGAAGGTAAGGGTTCGGTTTTTGGTAATGAATGCTCTCAATGCTGTTTCACCATCAGTATTGTTAAACATAGCCTCTAACACCATTCCAAATTTAATAAAATTTAGCCTTTGTAATTCTTCCCTCAACGTTTGACCAACAAGTTCCTTAGCCTGGGTTATGAATGTTTCCAATTCCAATTGAACGTTATTAATTTTGAAATGTGTTACAACTCGTCCTGGCAAGGCTGTGGTGCGCAGTTGTCTTACATCTTCCAGTTCTTCTTCTTCCATATCCTCTTCTTCGGTGTCCTCTTCTTCGGTGTCCTCTTCTTCAATAGGTCTTGTAGCAGTAGATGGTCCAGCACCAGCAAATTGGATCACACTAGGTCTTCTTCTTTGCATTTGCTGTAGATAGCTGTCCCAGTAGTCCGTCTGCTTCTGGTGCTCTTCCAAAAACCGGTCAATTGAGTCTAAGTCTATTTCATCCATGGTAATATCTTCTTTTCTATCTTCGTCTTCATGTAATTCTCTGTGTATGGTGAAAAGATCTTCGTCTTGAAAGATTTCCCCACAAATGTCGCAAAGAGCCATTTCAAACAGTTTGGCTTTGAATGCACACTCTGTGAATGTCCACGCAATAATGAGCAGCGCACTCCACCGGGACCCTTTATATCCGAGGCAGATAGGTGGGGAAAGTGACGTCATATGGAAACAGGTTATCACTCATGTGCTAAATTTAGCCTTTACACAACCGTTTGTAATACATTTATCAGTAGGCTTGATAAATTGATGATATTTGGTCTAGATTCAATAATTTGTACAAGTTTTTTCAAAGATGTCTGTTTGAGCAAGTTTATGTAGGTCAAGGTCATTTGGAATTATTATTTTGAGCGGGGGATAGAGCACTAAGCAGCATCATTTACTACAAAGTGCTCTATCCCCCGCTCACATTCTTTTTTAACTTTATGTTTAAACTTTTTACAAGGGTGAAACATCACCATCAGAGTCGGAATCATCCTCATCACGGAATAGGCAGCGATGACAATACATAATTCTTCTGGCAACTAACATCCTATCCATTGGACGATGGGGAGTGTCTTGTTCTTGTTCTTCTTCTTCTTCGATTTCCAATTGGAATTCCATTTCCGACTCAGATGACGACTCTAATGTTTCGTAGGCATGCAAGTCCACCTCATTGTCCGTTGAACCAGCTTCGTCAGAGTCCGTTTCAATATCCATTATCTCTTCCTCCTCCTCTTCTTGATCAACCGCAGGTAGTTGGTCCTCTACTTCTATAATTTCTAGAGGTATTACCTCCAGAATAGAGACAATTCTGTTGCGATGGAACACGGTGTTGTCAAGTGGAGCCATGGTATGGAAGTGTTGTATCCATCCAATTTGCTTACCCTTTTTATACCCCCACCAACTATACAATTTATGTGGGTCAAGGTCACGTAAAGATACCCTTTGAGCGGGGGATAGACCACTAAGCAGCATGCTACTCCATTGCCGCAAAGTGATCTATCCCCCGCTCTATTCCGCAGACCACACTCAAGTCCAAGTCCACATCCAAGTCCACATCCATATGTTACACTTTATTATTACTGCCACCAAGTAATTGTCACTCGCACATTTACTTGGTTTTGATAAAGGTACTGCACAAACTCCATATTGGTTGTTTGTTCATTATACAAATGCATCATGAAATATGCAATCTTATCGATTGCGGCATTGTCCAACGGTTCGCAATTCACAAGTTCCAATGTGCCCTGGCTGGTCTTCTCCTCTATAAGTTCCACCACTTCGTTGATGTCTTCTTCCAAGAGGATGAACTCAACACTGAAGCTCTCCATTGTTGTTGATAGTGTCTAGACAAATGCTTGACTAAATGCTTTATTCATCAGTCCTACATATATACCAATTTCCCCCTCCTATTACCCATTCCCCCTCTACCTTTATATGGGTCAAGGCCATCCAATAATACCCTTTGAGCGGGGGATAGACCACTAAGCAGCATGCTAGTCCATTGCCGCAAAGTGATCTATCCCCCGCTCTGTATTCCACACAAGTCCTAGTCTTTACACACACATAAGCCCCCAGTCTTTTACACTTACTCATATACTCTGTCCTCCCTGCCAATTAAGAGTTCCCCATGTTTGCCACTATTTTCAATTAACCTTTCCAAGTCCCAAAACACAATGTCCAAATTAACCAAGTTCGCTCGTCCAATTTGAAACACACTATTCCCCCCAAAGTCACTTGCTCTCACTTGTTGTCCTGTATACTGCTTCTTCTTCCACGCTACAATCACTACCCTACCTTCTTCAACAACCATTCTTTTAACATTATCATACACCTTCTTCAACATCCCTTTACAGTTTAAATAGTTTATGGTTACATACTCCCACTCCTTACCAATGATCAGTGATCCACTCATTTTCTAGCGTTCCACTGGAAGGTTCAAAGCAGAATGAAGTCGGGATGTACAGACCCCCCTCTTTTATACCAGTTAACCGGTTGTCCTTGCTGTAAAGTGGGTCAAGGTCATCCAATGCTACCCTTTGAGCGGGGGATAGACCACTAAGCAGCATGCTAGTCCATTGCCGCAAAGTAGTCTATCCCCCGCTCTGTATTCTACACACACACACACACACACACACATGTCCCTGTCCAAGTCTTTCATTACATACCCAATATATATTCAGTTCCTTCATCATCACTATCACTCATCACTGCTTCCACAAACTCCACAGGATTAAAGTTAAATTGTTTCAATTGTTCTTTTAAGTTTTCAATTTGTTGGTCCTTTACTTCTAAAACACTGTGAAGGTGTGATATGTAGTCCGCTGCCTCGTTGATGCTTGCTACTCTCGGATCGCCTAACTTCAAGCTGGGAACTACACCCTGCAGCCTGTAGTACGCCATACGCCTTTCTTGCTCCTGCCGTTGACCAGGACTGAGCAAGCCTTGCCCGTCTTGGGTCACCTCCAGCAAGGTCCGTAGCATTGGAGCTTTGCAGGCGTTTGCCCGAGCAACAGTTATGCTGTGGAATGGTCGAGCAGGTCCACGAGTAGCAGGCAGGACGTTGGCAGCACGCCTTCTTGAAGAAGAAGAGGAAGCCTGAGAAGTTTTGCAGTTGGAAGCCATGTTGAAGTGAGGTATTCAGCTAAGCGATACAAAGCAGAATAACCAAACTGCACATCAATACCCGTATATATACACTTATCAGTGGTGGGGGTACTAGCTAGCCTTGGTAAAGTGGGTCAAGGCCATCCAAAAACATTACCAGAACGGGGGATAGATCACTAAGTGGCATGTTAGTCCATTGCCACAGAGTGATCTATCCCCCGCTCTGTATTTCACATTCACGCACACATTCATACATACACACAAGTCCCAGTCCAAGTCTTTACCCACACACCTATCCACTCTCATCCTCACTATCATCACTGTCCAACAGGCTTTCACACTTCTTAATCAGTTTTTCCCATTTACTCCTGACATAAAGTAGCTCCCTGCGAGTATTCTCTAGCATTCTGTCCCTTTGCTCTATCACTTCGTCGTACCACTCGATGATGTTTGGTGGAGTCTGAGTTGATGCATCCGTCGTGGTTGGTTGAGACGCTCCGCTGCTCCGCAACTCCTTCCTCACAGGACCAAAGCCGGAGAATCGGACACGACTTCTTGACGAAGGCGCCGATCGGATTGGTCCAATGCTCGGGCTGGAGTTGGAGGCGACCGGGCCAGAGGTAGAGGCTGGGACGTTCATAGCAGACATGGTGGTGTTCAGCTTAACGGTGTAAAGCAGAATGAGAGGACGGTTGATCACCACTCCTATATATACCCATTTTTAGTGGTGGGGATAACACTGGGGGGGGGGGGGGTTAAAAGAAATTTTGCTTAGTCTTCCCGGTCATCAGTTTTACATACCTTTAGCACACCCATTATTTTGGTTTCTTCAATAACTTTACACACCTCAAACACCCAAGCAAACAGCTCATCTATGTTGTTATAATTAATTTTTGTCCAGTGTTCATACTTATGAGTTTGGTTGTTTATAATACATAGATAAAATGTAGACCCGTCTTGTCTTATACAATACTCAACTTCCATTCTATGCTGGTTTAGCACTTCCCAAGCATTGTGTTGATCTATCAAGAAGTCACCACCTTTGTAATTGTACCGTGACATGTTTACACGGAGCACAGAAACAGACTGAAGCAAATGAACGGCTCATACAAGCTTAGTAAGAGCGTTAGAGTGGGGGTATCACGTGATACACAACATTAGTTGTAAGTAATTTATATGGGTCAAGGTCATTCAAACTTTGAAAAATTTTTACCTCCAAACACTTGTAGCAAGCTACAAGTGTTTGGAGGTAAGTTTTTATTTGTTAATGATTTATTTGTAACTTAGTCTTCACCCTCAAGGACACGGTTTGAGATTGTCCCAGTGACTTTACATCACCGCCAGGTTAAAGTATTATACAAGTCAAGTATTTTTTTTTTTTTTATTAGTTGACTTGTATAATACCCCTCTCCCTTACTTTAAGAGGGTTAAGACTAAATTTGGAAAAATAATTTGGAAAAAGACTTTTTAAATATTGTCCAACACAGCCTAACAATTTTGTTTTTTTTGGTGGGCCCATGTCCTAGTCCATTTCCCACACGGTTTCACATCCTTTCCTTCGTATTAGATAGGCTTTAGGTATGAAAAATTCTCTTTGTACCATACGAGGTGGTACTTGCATTGTACAAAGGCGGCCTTCACCTTTTACAACGATTTCTACTTTCTTATTACCTGCTCCATATGTCTGACCAATGAAATAGTATTTTTCATCAACCTTTAGCCTTCTAATATCCCGCGGTTGCGGACCGTGGGGATGTCTGAACTTGAACGTTTTAGGCTTAATGTACAGAGTATAGGGTTTGAATTGCCGAAATTTGACTGTACTTTTGAGGTGTCGTTGGCAGCGATCCCCTTCTGCACAAGCAAGTTTCTGGCAACACAAAACCCCAAACTTACTAGACATCCAAGCGTAATCGCATTTCTTACCCTTGCCAGCAGGGGCTTTAACGCGTTTACGTTTCTGTGTTGGACTCTTTAGCGGAGTGTCTTGGAGCTTCTCTGAATTAGGCTGGCTAGAAGGGATGGGGTTGGAAGGAGGTAGAAGGGGCAAAGATTGTTCAAGCGGGATGGAGCAAACAATTTTGGGCGGGGTAGGAGAGCGTGTTAGGTCTATGGTGGGAAGATCAGGGGAGAAGATGGATTTACGGGGTGGTTTGGTTGGTGTAGGTGGCATGGGGGATATAGGTGAAGGACATTGGGATGTAGTGTATGAGAGGATTTTCCGGGTTCTGCTGTATGGGGTGATCCTCGACCTAGACGTCTCTTCAAAAGCCGCAGACTCCGATCCTGAGTCCGATAGCAGCGAGAGTGCTGGAGAGGCTACCGGGACTCGGCCTGACGACTTGACGAGTTCTCCTGACGATGGCTGTGCACCAGCCTCTTCCACTGTCGCCGGCAATGGCGACAGGCTGGGCATTGAGGCGGGCTGTGGTGGTGGCGGCGGCGGTGGCGGCATCGTCAGGCAGCTCAGGATGTTCGCAGTCATCAGGTATTCCAGGATCGAAGTCGAGGATGATGAGGGTCGAGACGCGTCGGTCGAGGTTGAAGTTGATGGGTAGTTTTTTAGCTTCAGACCCATTTTACCCATTGTAATAAATGAAAAGAAGAGATGTAAAGAAAGAAGTGAACGTGTAAAACAAAAGTCTCAAGAGCGAGAGAGAGTACCTGTCCGTATGGGAGCTTGGACCGGAATGAGAAGTGCGTGCAGCCCGGCCGCCTTATATCCCCACCGGGGCTGCCACGCCCAGGATATTAGGGGTGGGGGTGGGGGTGGAGGTGGGGGTGGGGGTGGGGGTGGGGGGGGGGGGGTTCGCACTTTTTGCGGGGGGGGGGGGGGGTTCGCACTTTTTGCGGGGGGGGGGGGGTTCGCACTTTAAAAAAAATAAGCCCCACTTGAGGCATTTATGTTACCATAGCTGAAGCCTCCCAAGGGACCCAACTATTAACAACTCCAAACTTGTGGGTTACAAATACCTAACTGTTATATTTTTTTAACAGACATTAATGTATTAACTGTGTTAATAAGACCTGACTGTTAAACACTTTGAAAGATTTTACATATTTAGGTCAAGGTCACAAAAAAACTTTAAAAAAATTAAGCCCCACACCCCCCTTTGGGGGTGTGAGGCACTTGGGTTGTCATCGCTGTAGCCTCCGAAGAGACCCAACTATGACAACAAGGCAACATCCAATGTCGTGTACCCTTCGCCACGCAAGACTTGTAAACATTTACTGCATTGTCTTTTCAGTAGTTAACAAAGATTCATTTACATAATTTTGTGTTTCCAGAAGGAAACAAACTGAGGACACCCTAGTGGCTTACGTCCTCGTCCGAGTGCAGAGGCCGCCGCAACCTTTTGCATGCCAGCGTACAAACGGACATGCTCCCAAATGCCATCCGCAAACTTTTGCATGCCTGGCAGGAGCCTACCGATAATTAAAATAGGCTTTACACGGGGGCCTACTCCCGTAACCTATCTTTAATATTTTTCATTTAAAATGCATTGAATTTTTACAAGTCTTTGTAGGTCAAGGCCACACGGACATTAAAAAATTTCGGCCCCCGTACATCCATGGCGAACCACGAATGTTCGGGGGCCTTGGGGACTAAAAACACAAATAGCTAACAAAGATTCATTTACATAATTTTGAGTTTCCAGAAGGGAAACATACTGAGGACACCCTAATGGCTTACGTCCTCGGTCCGAGTGCAGAGGCCGCCACAACCTTTTGCTTGCCAGCTTACAAACGGACATGCTCCCCAAATGCCATCCGCAACCTTTTGCATGCCTGGCAAGGAGCCTACCAATTATTAAAAGTGGCTTTACACGGGAGCCTACTCCCGTTCCCTGACTTTACAATTTACTTTGAGCATTGAAAAAGCTCAAGGGGGGATTGCTAAAACAAGCGTATACACTTTAGAAACATATAACACACTTACAACACACAATTGAGCTCAACGTAGTCAATGCTGGAACAAGCACATACACATTAAACACATATAACAAACAAGACACAAAGGATAAAAGACACAGGAGACATAGGGTACAAGTAAAACACTCTCATATAAAACAATTCGCAATACCCAAACGCAAGCGCAATATCTTACAACTAATACAAGTCTTAAAGTTAGAGTAGACTTCGCTAAACACTGAAGGCGCCATTCAATGTTTAGTGATGCCTATGGCGGTCCGTCCCGGTCGTTCACGTTCAACGCGCGGGAGCGGACTGCGAGCTGGCTCTGGCCGGACCCCCTTATATCCCCACCGGGGCTGCCACGCCCAGGATATCAGGGGTGGCGGAGGGGGGGGGGGGTCGCACTTTTTGTCGGGGGGGGGGGTCGCACTTTTTGTCGGGGGGGGGGGGTTCGCACTTTTTGTCGGGGGGGGGGGGGTTCGCACTTTTTGTCGGGGGGGGGGGGGTCAGGTAAGTTAAGTGGGTCAAGGTCACCCACAACACTTGTACTCTAAGTGTTGGCTATACCCCCACCACAACTGGGTCCCTAGGCTGCACAACACCGCTTCGCCAGTATGTCTCCGGCTTCCATGCGGTGCGTCTCGCTGTTCTCTAGCTCTCTATATGTAAGTAATTTTACAAGTTCTGAATGTAGGTCACTACACTTTAACTCTGGGACGATATCGACTTGTAGTATTTCAGTGTTTTGACTCAAGGTCATCACACTTTAACTCTAGCACATCGGTTATCGTACCAGAGGTGCTCAATAACCTAACTTGTAATGTTTAGGGTGGCGTTTGCACGCCACGTGGTATCGCCATGAGTGTCCAGTCCAAGTTTTAAGTTAAATTAATTTTACTGTAATCTTTTCCATTTCCGCTTCGTTTTGCCAAAGTATAAGGTGTCGCTTAATAAAGTGGTATTTCTCTAAAGTTATAGGAGATTGCAGGGATACAATTAGTTTATTTAGGAGACTCTTCATCTTGGAGTTTAACACAATTTCCACTTTGACTTTGCTTCCTCGGCTCTCACAGCCTAAGCTGTACAGAAATGTTTCTTCTAGTGCCAACTCGGGCCAAGAGAACAGTGTGTTGACTGTAGGACAGCTCATGGTGAAGTGATGCGATACTCCAGCGTACCACCTCACCTTCCCCCACCACTGTGACCTTCCCCCACTCCTGCTGTTTCCCCCACCTCTTTTCCCTTCACTCATGCGCTACAAGCAGTCTCTCAGTATTGTGCGGACTTTTGTGAGGTGAAGCCATGTCGCAGGACACTTTAGGTAAGAAACTTAGCCGTGTTAAGACTTTATTAGTTGCTCACTGTCCACCACTCAAAGTTAAGAGAGTTTCAACTTTAGCTAAGTGGCGCAAACTGTTGCGCGGACACCCTAAGTTTTATACAAAACAGACTAATGTCAGTTTTACTGATGAAGATTTGTTTAATATATTGGATGAAATGACTTTTCCTTGCAAAATTCAGTTAGTTACTCCCATTCCTGACAGTTTAGAGTCTTAGTCTCTCAAGCCAATATACCTAGCGTACACAGAGCCTGACAGTCAGTCACTCGGTGGCTGTCGTGGGGTGCGCATCGGTGTCGGCGCTCCGTTGTTAGGTTTTCAAGGTCACAGTAATATCAAATTGTTGGTGTTGTGCTGGTTCAAGGTCACCTGAGGGATAACCGATTGCCCATTTAGGCGGGGTCATGTCAGAAACTCGAGTTTAACTTGGCACTTTTGCCGTTTCTCGTCAAAAATTCGCTCCAAGTGGTCAAGGTCACGGGGACTCTGACTGAAACTCGGAGCGTAGTGCGAGAAACGGCAAAAGTGCCAAAAAATTTTAAGTTTTGGCGTGACCTTGACCTCAGTGGCGTCGGTGACGTCATTTTGATGACGTAAGGGGTGATGACGTCATCAGCACGTCATTTCTGTGACGTCATGGGTGTGACGTCATAGAAATGACGTCATTAGTGATGACGTCATCGATGACGCAATCGATGACGTCATCGATGACGTCATCGGTGAGGTCATTGACCTCGATGACGTCATCCCTCAGGTGACCTTGAACTGAGCCAGCACCAACAATTTGACACTACTAGTATTGTTCTCAGATTTTAGTTAGGACGAAGCGTTTGGCCACTAAAGCCAAAAAAGTAAAATTACAATTTCGGAAATCCGCCATTTTGAATTTTTTTTAGTAGGTTAAAACTAAAAATTTGCAAGTTTAAGATTTTACACTTAGCATTGACCGTTCAGGCTAGACGTATGCCAAATTTCAAGTCTCTAGCTTAAATAGTTACGTCAGAAATTCGTATCCCATATAAGTGAGTCAGTCAGTCAGTCAGTTACACATAGGGCTGTATAGTTTATTACTCGCCTACGGCTCGATGGGGGCTCCGCCCCCATGCCCCCTTTGGGGGTTGCCCCGAATTCGTTAATTGTTCTAAGTCTTAAGAACTGAACAGGCTAGTTGAGGCCTCCACCCCAACTCTATACTTATCTTCTCTGACTTTTTTTAATAGTTCAGGAAATCTTAAGCATTTAAGATATTCTCTTGATATTTAAAGTTCTAATTTATACTTTTGTTTTATATTTTATAAAAAATGCTCAGGGTGTGTTTGTGGAGCTAAATTTCAGTCATCCAAGTGTCATAACAGTAAATAAAAAAATATTAAAATAACTCAAATTTTGTGAAAGAATTTTGAAAATACGCCTTTTTTGGGGTGAAGAGAGTGAAATGCTACAAAATCTTAAGGGCCGAACTTAAAAAGCATCTAAAAAATATAATGCTGCCAAAACATACATCGTTATGGCAGTATCTTTACCGGGTTTAACAAAATCACCGAAAACTGTACATAAAAAGGTTAATAATTTAGTGTTTTCACAGTCTTTTTACTAATCTTGGATTGAAATCGGCCAATGGCTGCTTCTATAGAAAGAACTAGATATATTCACAGTTTATACCAAATTTGAGGCATGTATGTGTCATAAAAGTAAACGATAAATATTGAAATAGAGCTATTTTGGTGAAAGAATTTCGATAATGTGAAAGTACGCCAATCTTTACGGGTGAAGGGGGTGAGATGCGGCAAAACTGCATTGGACTGAAATTGTAGAACGTTTACAATAGAATGTAATACTATCAAAACAAATATCAATATGGCAGTGTATTTGGCAGAATACAGTAATTTACAAACACTTTACACGAAAACATGTTAAGAATTTTGGGGTTTTCAAGGTTTTTTGACTTAATTATAATTTAAATTGGTTAATGGCTGCCACAAAGGTAAGATCTAGTTGATACCATAATATGTACTAAAGTTCAAGCATCCGTGTGCCATATTAGTTAATAAAAAATTTTAAAATAGGCCTAGCGAGATTTTTGTGAAAAAATTTGGAAATTTTGAAAGTAAGCCCTTTTTTAAGGGCGAAGGGAGTGAGATACGGAAAAATTTCACAAGACTAAACTTGTAGAGCGTCTAATTCCTGACCACGAATTATCCCTCAGATTCGAGATAGAACCTCTCGTTCAAAAGTTACTAGTATTTAGAAAATGCCTTACATGGTGTAGATTTTACCATACAAAATTTTAGGGGGTTAAAATTTGAAAACTCAATGTTTTGCGATTTCCCCTTTGTATTAACCATACAAACTACGTGTGTACCAAATTTCAAGTTTCTAGCTCATCCGGACCAAAAATTACGATTTCTCTATTGTTCCAGAACCGGCAAAATCCCACTACTTATGTTCAAAAATCCGGAAAAGTGAAAAATGTATTTTGTGAGTAAACGAGAGGAGATACGGTGATATATGTAAAGGTAAAATTTTTAGATATTTAAAAGATCTATCAAAATTGATAAGTAAAAGTTTTTGTAGAACAAACCGTTTAGCCACTAGAGCCCAAAAACCAAAAACGGGGTTTCATTAAAAACGCTCTGGAGGCTTAACGGTGCGAGATGTGATAAAAAGTCACAGGACCAAAGTTGTAGATAATCAAATTCCCTATCGTAGTATTGTTCTCAAACTTTAGATAGGACGAAGCGTTTGGCCGCTAGAGCCAAAAAACTAAAATTACAATTTCGGAAGTCCGCCATTTTGAATTTTTTTAGTAGGTTAAAACTACAAATTTGCAAGTTTAAGATTTTATCCTTAGCATTGACCATTCATGCTAGACGTATGCCAAATTTCAAGTCTCTAGCTTAAATAGTTATGTCAGAACTTCGTATCCCATATAAGTGAGTGAGTCAGTTACACATGGGGCTGTATATATTATGGACTCGGGGCTGTATATATTATGGACTCGCCTACGGCTCGATGGGGGCTCCGCCCCCATGCCCCCTTATTGGGTTGCCCCGAATTTCTGAATTGCTCGAAGTCTTAAGTACTGAACAGGCTAGTTGGGGTCTCCACCCCACGCTATCCTTGACTTCGGTGACTTAATTTAAAAGTTTAGGAAGTCAATAGTTGTTATGATATTCTCTCGATATTTAAAGTTTAAATTGACACTTTTGTTTTATATTTTATATAAAGTGCTCAGGGTGTGTGTATGTTGCTAAATTTCCGGCATCTTAAGTGTCATAACAGAAAATTAAAATATTAAAATAACTCAATTGTTGTGTAAGAATATTGAATTTTGAAAGTACGCCTCTTTTTGGGGTTAAGGGGATGAAATGCTACAAAATCTCAAAGGGCCGAGCTTAAAGAGCATTCTTAAAGAATATAATACTGAAAAAAGATATAGATTCAAATTGGCCAATTGCTTCTCCTATAGTAAGAAGTAGTGGAAAAAGGGGGCTGCTGGCTCACTTCAAGGTCACCTGAGGGATGACGTCATCGAGGTCAATGACCTCACCGATGACGTCATCGATGACGTCATCGATGACGCAATCGATGACGTCATCACCAATGACGTCACATCCATGACGTCACACCCATGACGTCACAGAAATGACGTGCTGATGACGTCATCACCCCTTACGTCACCAAAATGACGTCATCGATGTCACAAAGGTCAAGGTCACGCTGAAACCTAAAATTTTTTGGCACTTTTGCTGTTTCTCGCACTACGCTCCGAGTTTCAGTCCGGTTCCCATGACCTTGACGACTTGGAGCGAAATTAGACGAGAAACAGCAAAAGTGCTGAGGAAACTGCAAGTTTGCAACGTGACTCTGCCTAAACCGTCATGTGACACCGCTCGGGTGACCTTGAAGTGAGCCAGCAGCCCCCTTTAGACCAGTACTACAACCGCGATGTGCACCCTACGACAGACACCGAGCGACTGACTGTCCGGCCCCGCGCACTCTAGGTATATGGGAAGTGGTGGGGGAACTGCGATGACCTCGGGAAACTTGAAAATGTCAAGCCAGGTAGCACCGTTTTGGTGCTACCTTAAATTTACATGTTAAAGTGTGATGACCTTGAGGTTGACTGTGAACCTGGGGCTTAGGATTGTGTTTAACAGCTTGACGTTTTCGCCAGAGTTCAAGTGTGGTGACATTGAACTGGTTAAAATCAAACTGCACAGCAGACTGCACAACACGGATGTGCATCCTACGACAGCCGCCGAGCGACTGACCTCCGGGCCCTGCGTACTCTAGATATATAGGGAAGTGGTGGGGGAAATATTAAGGTCATTTAAACGGAGTTTAAAAAAAGTCAAAGAGTAGAAAGACTACTCTTGTGAGTCTATAGCGATTTCATTGATAGTGAGTGCTTCGGTATGCCAAGTTGATCTGTATTGACACGCTCCTAAATAATGTTTGCAAAAACCTGCAAATGATTGTTGCACAATTTGCAGCCAGTTAGCTGTTTTAGTTTGAATTCAATGCAACGTTCAGGGCAGCAAGTGTACTTATGCCCTCTCATTTGGTACACATGGAATGTCTTCAACTTCGGTTTCGGCTTCTTCCAAGACTTGCACTTACACATGCACTGACCAAAAGCTTCACATGTTCTACAAGCCAGACCATCCACCACATCAATGTCATTTGGCCATGAAAAACATTTCTGTTCGCAACAGTAGTTGAGTTGACTGTCCATGTTGCTGCGGTGAAGGTGCGCGATGAAATGATGCTGTAGTCAGTGAGAGTGCACCTTAAATAAACTCAGTGGAGGGGGAAAGGTCAAGGTCATTCAAACGGAGTTTTAAAAAAGATGACTAGTTGTCCTCCTCGTCCGTCGTACTTGGAGAGCTGTCAGACGAAGAGCCCGCGCAGGTGCTCTCCAGATGAAATGTATATCTATTTGAAAGCGCAGGCCTGGATCTTGTACCATCAACTCCTTTAATCTATTACATACCAATTCCACTTTGTACACATTGTTAATAATCAACACCCAAGGCTTCGGCTGAACATAACGTGTAGTTGAGTCAGCCTCGCAGACAGTTACACCTTCCGGTGATATTGGAGTGTATAAATGTGTAAAATCTCGTTGCTGAGGCTGGCTTGAAGTTGAAGGTTCTGTGCCGACCCTGGTTGCATCAAAATTCAAATCCATTCTACATTCAAGAGGTCCAGGGTTCCCGTTTAATACATTGAGTAATTTTTGATACAAGACTTCCACTTCTGTCGCATCCTGTAAATGAACAGTCCACCGCAAGGGAAATGCTTCGTCCGTAGTGGAGTCAACTTGAGAAAGAGTTCTTTCCGCCATGGCAGCTAAGCAAGGAATGAGGTGAGCTGCAGTCAGTTGTAACATTATCGAAAAGTAGAGGGGGAAATTTCAAGATCATTTAAAATTGGGTTTTAAAAAAGAAAGGAGTGGAGGGGAAAGTTCAAGGTCGTTCCAACATCAGTAGTGGAGTCAGCTTGGCTGATGGTGTTGTCCGCCATGGTTGCTTGTCGAACAAGGAATGACGGGTGATGTGATACTCATGCAGGAACATGGTGAAGTGGTGGGGGAAGTTTCAAGGTCATCCAAACGGAGTTTTTAAAAAAAAGGAAAACCTACAAAGTAACATTGAAACTTTCCAACTGATGGTGGCGGGCGTTTTCTTCTGCAACCTTGCCGACACATGTGACTATACCATATAGTATGAAAAGTATAACCATAATAAGGCCGAACAATAAAAGATAGCCGTTGACTATCATGATATTTTCTGAGTGGATCTGCTTTCTTCTTATCTCCCTCTCTTGCATCCTTTTCTCTAACTCGTGGATGAAGTCGCAGCATGCGTGAGGACATCTTTCATCTGTTGGTAGGTTTGCCATTGTTGATGTTGTCGGTTTGGCTGTTGAAGATGGAATGAGGTTTCTAATCGTGATGTGCCATGTACACCAATAGTGAAGTGGTGGGGGTAGCAAAGCAGTGGAGGGGGAAGTTTCAAGGTCATTCAAATTGTGTTTTAAAAAAACCTATCTTGTTACTGAGCTAATATGTCAGTAACAAGATAGGTGTTTTTGCTCTTTTACTTCTTTAATATAATGAAAAAATAAACATATTCTACAATGGTTAGAACAAGAAATACAACTGCTAGTCAGCTGAAGTAATCCAAGTTGTCCGGCTCGGTCTTCATGGACGTTGGTGAGGAAGCTGTCGATGAATGTCCAGGCTCTTCCTTTGGCTGCCGGGTGTTCCGTATATTGCAAGCGTAGACTTGCACATTTATACGGTAGCCTCTTGCCACCATTAGCTGCAACTCCTTGTACAAATCGTTCAGCTCCTGTTGTGTTTTGATAGTCACCTCCTCATAGCTGGCACAGCTTACGTTGAGAGACATCCTGATGTTGCTAGGTTGGCTGCTGGAGTAGAAATGAAGCCAAGGCACAGCGCTTGGAGGTATATGAAAAAGTGGTGGGGGTGTTTGCATTCAAACAGGTTTGACTTGTAGCGTGGTGGGGGTAACTGTGAAATGCAAAGGTCAAAGGTCAAGGTCACCCGCGAAGTTTAAAAAAAAATGCAACATATCAATATGTGACAAACTTCACATATTGATATGTTGCATTTTTTGTCTTTTGTTTTTTATGGTTTATTTGTTTATAAAACGTTACAATAACATATTTACAACAGTAAAACTTAAATCTAACACTGCTGCTTGTCGGCGATGTGGATGGTCAACTCGGTGGAATTGCTACCCGTGCAACCGTGGGAAACCAGGTAGAGACAGCCGGGTTGGATGGAGCGCAGATCCTCGTTCTGGAGGAGATGGACGAACCGTTTCGGCAGGTAGACTTGGAACTTGGGCTCATCCCCCGGAGTGAATGGTGCCTCGCTAAGACTGCAGCAGATGGCCTCTCCAACTGTAGTCTCCATCTTCTTCATGGCGTGGATAATGTAGTGCTTCTCGTCTTTAAGTTCGGAACACTTCTTGACGGGTAGTATGGTAGATTTGGAGTGAGCATTGAACTGCTCAACCAAAGTTTGCAGGAACTGGTGAGATGCCATGGTCAAGTTATAGATCGTCTTCTTCGTCTTCTTGCTGGGAGATGTTGTCGTCTCGGAATCTCGAGTAATACTCATGCCAGGTCCCGGTCTGCTCCTCACTTATATAACCCCCGTTACCCCCACCACTCCCCATTTCCCCACTTTGAAGGTAAGATGCGAGTTTATAGGCGTTTTTTAAAGCGCAATGTCTATCTTTTTCATGTTCTGGACTTTTAGTACAAATACAAACATTTTCCATCGTATACTTGTAGTTTTTATCCAAATCCACATCATTAACCGGAACATGAGTAAATCCTTCGATCCATCTTTTCTTTTCCAGCCCCTTTGTGTAAATATTGGTAAACTTGTCTGAAAAGTGATGCATAATGTGATACAAGTCCGTGTAACTTGTAAAACCATCATACCAATCGATATGATGGAAGTGTTTTGAAATCCATCTGTTGGTAGTAGCGGCTTTACTGGTTAAAGATGAATAAGAACATGGTGGTTTAAATAAAAACGAATAAGGAACACTTGTATTGATGTCGAAAAACACAAGTTCTTTTATGATAAATCTATCATCATTACCCCGAAACGCTTGGAACTCAATTATACCAGGTTTGGACTTTACTTGTTCTTCTTCCTTGTCCATTGCGAAGATCACTCGTCTGCTCATGACGAAGTCCAAAGGTCAACTGATTTCCACACCACGGTAGGTACGACTTTTATACCCGGCCGTACAGTTGTTGGCGCGTTGGTGTATATTTAACGTGGGCACCGTCCCCGGTAGGCCTAACCCCACAAAGTGTTTGATATTGTTTTAAAAATTAACCATTGCTGTGTAGTTAATTGTCATTTAGGTTTCCATCTTTACATTTTCCTTGTTTTCATTTTCATCACTAACACTTGATTCTTCTCCTCCTTCTTCTTCCTCTTTTTCATGTTTTACTGATTTCTTATGTAGTTGAGCGTACTTTTCCAATTGTCTCCACATTTGTACTTCATGAGGAACCCTATTGAATATAGAAGTATCTACAGGTCCGTACAATATAGGTGCGTCCGGTTGTTTGTCCAAAGTGTCTTCCAGATAATCTTTAATAATTGAACTTGAAAACACCAGTTGTCTCAAGTATCTCGTTATTGGTTCAGTTGCACAAGTTAGAATAAAAAACTCTTCTCGATTAAGTTGAATCTTGTTATCATGTCTTGTTGTGTCTCTAAACCGCAACTGATGATCACCACGATGTTTAACAATATCGATTTCCACATTTGAATCCAAAAGGCCTACTCTTGTCTTTCTTCCAAACATGTTACTACTTAAATAGCATTCTAGCAGATGCAAGTGTTTCATAAACGATTCCCAAGCAGTGTCCGTAAACAAAATCATTTTGGGTCCATGAGTTAAAATTACAGTAGGGGAATAATCTGTAGATTTCATAACACCTATTAAAACACTTTTGTCCAAACTGGAAGAGATTGGGTAAAATATTCGCAAGAATACCTCACTTAATATGTTAGGAGAAATATTATCTTCAATATCCCTTTTCCTCTTGTGTGCATTCTTTCTTCTTTTACCTTTTTCCTCAACATTATTACTGGCGTGGAGTTGTCCGCAAGCGTTGTGTTCATCTCCCTCCGGTTGACCTTGAAGATCTAAAAAGTCGGATATCTCCTTCTCAATATCTACTACATTTTCTTGTGTACCACTAGGAGAAGCCATATTGAATAAGATGCTACCCATACAACAACAGGCAACAAACTGATAAGGAGCGAGCTGAACGCTCTGCTTTTATACTCGCGGAATGCATTGGAATGTAGGAAAACCGGTCTTTTACAATACATTTTTAACAATTCCAGTTAAAGGTGTGTATGTTACGATTTTATCATGTAGAATTAAACAGTATGCAGTTGTATTAGCCGATATAGGCGCGTTGAATTCCATTTCTATTTTTATATCTACACTTGATGATTTTACCGATTCATTTTGTTTAGAACAATCGATTACAACTATAGGGTAACCATCTAAGTATTTTTCTGGTGATAGTAAAGGTGCATTCGTTTTACCATAATATGAACTTTGGAATCTTGCATACATATCGTACAATATGCTGTACTTTTTATTAGCGAATGACACATTTAAATTATCGTATGGAAAAAATTGTGAATTTAAATAAACTTTAATATTTTTCAAGTTGCAATGATCAAATTGGCCTGCATGTTTGGTGATGGTGTCTCTTCTGCCTGTTTGTAAACCAAATATAATATACCTGGCTCGTTCCACATAATTAGATGTTTTAACTGTCCAAGTGTGTCGATCCGTAGTTGGCAAGCTGGGATGTTCATGAAATTCCCAACTTCTAAAAGGAATTACAATATCACGATCAGCCTTTAACTTTCTTAATAGTAGCATTCTATGCTCGTCAGCTAATTTTACATGTGGAACTCTCCATACAATTTTGTCTAATGTTAATTTCCATTCTAAAGTTGCATCTGTTGTACCGTCTGGAGCTTTAATAATATCTTTATCGTTTGAAGATCTCAACAAAACTAATTCTTGTTTAACGTTTAATATTATTTTCCTATAATCTTCAGCAAAACCAAGCAACAAACGTAACGGAATATGAAAATCAAAATTTCCATTTGTATCTGGAGTGATTGTGTCTTTTGCAGGTAAAACCCATCCTGCAGGTTGTATTAAATTGGTTTCATTAGGTGATATAGA
The DNA here is from genome assembly GCA_030545055.2 of Neoaliturus tenellus. NCBI lineage: Eukaryota > Metazoa > Arthropoda > Insecta > Hemiptera > Cicadellidae > Neoaliturus > Neoaliturus tenellus. The sequence continues at coordinate 100,325,253 of CM061533.1, forward strand.
TGTTAATCCCTTTAAAGTTGTTGCAATACCTACTTTTTTAGTAGAATCAACTGTTACACCTGATATTTCATATCTAATTTCATCAAACAGGAAAGCCATGGGATTATTTATAAATGGAACTGTTGTACCAGTAGTAGTACCGTCCTTTTTAGTAACTTTTCCTTCAATATACAAGTAACTTTCACATGGTAGCGTGTAAATGTCTTGATTTTGTATGGGAATACGAATTTCATCGTTATTGTTTAATTTTGATGAAGTGTAAGGGTTGTGGGTGTGATATTCTTTTTCCCATAGGGTTTCGTCGAATGTTGGACCCTGAGCTATATCCAGTATATCCATTATCGGTTACTTTTAATCCAATTCTCTCTAAGAAACGAATGTTCTCGCGTGTTAACTCCTCCACAGCTGAAGAGCTACTAATGCGGATTCCCGTAGGTTGTTCGCTTTTAAATGTTAAACCCATGATTTTGTATTAAAGTGTTGATTTTAAATGTAATCTAACCGTAATAGGCTCTTCTCGGAAATCTATCAAGTTACCGTCTTGATCCAATACGTTCAACACGATGTCTGAAATGAAAGTGGTGTTCAAAGGTAGATATACCAGGTTTTGCGGCTTTTCAACAATTTTAAATCCAGGTGGTACACTGGGGTAAAAAGTATGTATTATATGAGTATTTGCTCCATCTCTGTAAGCTCCTTGTATAATGTTACAAGTTATGTCTATACTATTGACTTTTAATATTGTTACAGTTTGTTTACCGGAATGTGTTTTATTTGGTTCTAAAATTGCTCCATCTTTGGGAAATCCTAATAAATCACCAATTGAGTTTGGCTTAGTGAAATCTATATAATATTTTGAAGTAAGCTCAGCTTTCATTGTATTATTATTACCTTTTAGCGATATATTGTCTTTTCCCATTTTATTTTGCAAAAATTCATTAATATGATCAATTTCATAAGAACCTGTGGGTAAACTGCACTCTTCTAAGTCTGTTAACTTACCACTGGCATCTTTTCCTTTATAATAATGCAATAAGTTATTTTTACCTTCCGTAACATTGGGAATAGAGTTGTAAGTTGTAAAATCCAACAGTGCTGCCTCCCAAAATCTTCCTTTTTGCAAGCGTAACGCTGGAAAAAGGATACTTCGTAAAGTGGACGATTTTCCTGTTAATGATACCGTATAGGAAGACATCTCAATAGTGACTGATACTTTTAGCTAGGAATTCCAAACATAAATGGCCGCATATTGAAGTATTATCAGGTTGTTCTCTTTTATAGTTGTAATATATGTTTTTAGCAGATTTAAAGTAATGTTCAAGTTCTTTAGGTGGTGGCAAATTTCCAAAACTATCAAAATAATATACATTACTATTTAGTTTCTTATAACACACCCAATGGGTGCCGGACCCTTCAGTATTATCCAAATTTACGATTCCAGTCTCATTTTTCCATATTTTCTTTGGTAAACTGTCTTTCATAAATACTCCGCGGAAAAATGGTATTTTTAAACAGGAAATATATTTAAATAATTCAACATTAGTCAACGCTTTATGTGGTATAACCAATTGATTTCTTTTATTTAATATGCACGATACGGTCTTAGGTATAGACCAGCCCCGTTTTTTACCATTGACCATATTGTCGGTTTTTTATTATTTTTCCTCGGAGAACGTCTTTTTAGTCTAATATTACCACCATGTTTTCTCTTGGTTGATCCTTTTTTATTCTTACCCCTCCTTTTTCCACCTCCTACCGCTGTTTTAGCCTTCATACCTGCTGTTACCGCTAAAGCTGCTGCTTTTTCCGCAATACTAGCGTCACTAGACTTTACTCGTTGCCAAGCTATATTCGCTAGCTTTTTATCAGCGATTGACCTATTTTTTGAATCGGTAAACGTGGAATATGCGATATCGTGTTCTTTACAAGCCTGATCTAACTTATTTATGCCTGGATCACCTCTTTCCAGTCGTTTTTTCAATTTAGTTCCTGGTCCGCAATACTGATAACCTCCCGGTATGTGAAATTCGTATGGTAAAGCGTCTATTGCTCTGTTTACGATAGATCCTACTGGAATACGATTTAAAGCTTTACTTAACAGAGAAACCGCTGTGGACGTGATACCGCCTCCTTTCCGTATAGTGGCTCGATATGGACTGGTGTAATGAAACGCCATGATTGTCTTTTATATTTGAAAAGCGTAACCCATGTGTTACCTCTATGACAGGTTGCACATAAATGATGTAATATATGGTGTTATTTAGTTAAATATCAAAAGTACCTCAATCTGATGATCTAAACTTTTGTGTGTTATGATTAAAAAAATATTTATAAAGAATTTCTTGTTTAATCCATGTATTTCTCATTTTTTCGTCAATAGGTTTATGTTGTCCTGCTACAATATAATTATGCATATCAAATAATAAATTACCTATTACTTTAACAAGAAAATTAACAGTTACAGCGTTATCAGCATAATCAGGGTCTGCAACATTTGTTAATCGTTTGTTATCACAATTCCACCATTTTTTTCCAGTTGGCTCTAATTGTATTATCTGTTCATAAGTAACAGCATCACCAGGCTTTTCACCAATACCTAAATTTGTCAATAACTTTCCTTTACCATCCCAAACATAATTGTTTTCTTCAAGTAAAGTAAACTTTTTATTTCCTTGTACAAATACATCTCCTTGACGTGTTACTACTTGGTTTTGTTTCACAAAACCGGAGGTTTCTTGTTTTAAAGTTTCCTTCATTTGACCCACCGTTGCACCATCTGATGGTGCAAAACCATCTTTTACATTCGCTAAACAATTACCAAGACAGTCAATAACTCCTACATCACGTGTAATACAATGATCTTTGATGTATTTTAAATTTACAGCATCATTTTCATTTTTTGGATAACCTATATCGTTAATAACAAATTTATAAAAAGAAAACCCATCTTTTGTCTTTTCAGGTATTATAGAATGTAAATAGCGTCTATTTATGCTGTTTTTTTCATCTACAGGGTCTGCTACGTTGGATATACGCCGATTTTCAGCATTATACGTTTTTCCATTAAATTTTAACGTATTCTTTAATTCCGATGATAAATAACCTCTGTTTATTGCATCAGCGTTTTGATTTGGCTTACCAACGTTTGAAATTCTATGATTACCCGCGTTATATGTGTTTTTATCTAATTTCAGTGTTGGTACTATCTCTTTTTTTAATACTTTTAAATTTATTGCATCATTTTCATCTGTGGGATCATTAATGTTTTTTAACCGTTTATTACTAATATCATAATCTCCATCAGGTGTTTGTGGTAATCCAACACCTCTTTTTAAAGTATTAAAGTAATATAATCCATCCGATGAATACCGTCCGAACTTGTCAACACTCATGGTGCAACTGAATAACATTCTAGAGTGTAACCCATTTTTATAATATTAGTCCCGATTTCTAACCCATATCAGTTTTTATACAAATTCTTAGTCTTCATCAGTTACATTTGCATCATTCCCGGGACATTTAAAATATTTTAAATCTGCACTAATTAATGATCTGTCTGCTTCATTTCTAAATACATGATTTTTATGAATAAATTCCTCACCAGACAATTTTCTAAATCCGCTAAATGAATTTGGATCTGCAATTAATATATTTTGATAATCATTTACATCCATTAATTTAAATCTTTTGGTATTATAAATAAACTCTTGATTTGCACTATCATATTGTAATGTTTGTCCTACAGTTGCAGCATCCTTTGGATCTGTTCCTTGTGCCAAATTACCTATTTTCTTATTTTTCGCATTGAAAGTACTACCTTTTGGTTTGTCTAATATTAAAGATTGTTTTACTACAACACAATCGTAATCATCGATACCTGGAAATATGTCAATTATTCTTCTATTTGTACCCAACCAACTTCTATGATAATTGTTTGGATTAGTATGTAAAACTTGTGATAAAATCGGAACATCATGAGCATCTGTAGCTAAATGCGCATTTGATAATTTCATGTCTTTGCAATCCCAAACATTATTTTTTTGTTCAAGTAAAATAAACTTTTCATTTCCTTGTACAAACACATCACCCGACCGTGATACTACTTGATCCTGTTTTACAAATCCAGATGTTTCTTGCTTTAAAGTTTCCTTCATTTGACCCACTGTTGCACCATCTGATGGTGCCGAACCATCTTTAACATTCGCTAAACAATTACCTAGACAATCAATAACTCCTACATCACGTGTAATACAATGATCTTTTATATATTTTAAATTTACAGCATCATTTTCATTTTTCGGATAACCTATATCGTTAATAACAAATTTATAAAAAGAAAAACCATCTTTTGTCTTTTCAGGTATTAATGAATGTAAATAGCGTCTATTTACGCTGTCTTTTGCATCTTTAGGGTCATCTACGTTGGATATACGTTTATTTTCAGCAGTATACGTTTTTCCATTGAATTTTAACGTATTTTTTAATTCTGATGATAAATAACCTTTGTTTATTGCATCAGCGTTTTGATTTGGCTTACCAACATTGACAATTCTATGATTACCTGCGTCATATGTGTTTTTCTGTAGTCTTAATGTTGGTGATATCTTTTCTTTTAATACTTTTAAATTTATTGCATCGTTTTCATCTGTGGGATCTTTTATGTTTTTTAACCTTTTATTAGTTATATCATAATCCCCATCAGGTGTTTGTGGTAAACCAGCTCCTCTTTTTAAATTATTTGCGTAATATAACCCATCCGAGGAGTAACGTCCGAACTTGTCGACACTCATGGTGCAACTGAATAGTAATCTAGTGAGTAACGCATTTTTTATGAGATTACCCCACGGTTTCGGAGTTCATCCACTAAAGCCACCCATTCGTTTTCCAATCCAGTATGACCCGCTTCTTTAGCTTCATGTATTAGTTTCATTCTATCCACCAATTTATTGATATTATTGTAATAAATCACATTTGTGTTATATAGTTTCTTCATTAAACCTGTACCTGTAACAGATTTGTTTCTTTTTCTTGGTTCTGGAGCACTTATATCCAAAGTGGATGACACAAACCTTCGTTTTACAGGTTTTCTTGGCATTATCGGCATTGGTTGTCTTCTCGTTGTTGGTATTAACTTGGATACAAATACTCTATATTTTAAAGACCTAGATCTAAAAACTGGTTGGTCAGCTAAATATTTTCTCCTGTATGCATTGGTGTGTTCCAAAATCTGTTTATATGCTTCCATGTCTTCTTCTTTAACTAACAATTCTAAAGGCTTTTTTTCAAATAATAATTCAAATAATCCTCTTGTGCCCTTATATCTTTGATTACCAACAATAATATTATCATTTTCATCAATGTTTACCGGGCTATTACCAACCATTAAACCTTCTTCTGTTAATCTTACTCCATAACTATGGTAGTTTTTACTAGGATTTATTCCAGCTAACATTTTTATCATGTATTTCCTTCCTAAAGGTCCTTTGTTATGAATGTTTTCACCCAACAAGCTTATGTTTGACGGACCTTCCCTTGCTTCTTCTTCTTTTTCCTCTTCACTAGCAGTTGATACATCTTCATGTCCTCTTTTAGCTTTTACTTCATATAATTCTCTTATACCACTATAGTCTGGTGATTCTAGCTCTCTTTCAGGTTCTCCGCCGGTAAAACCACTATATGTAGAGGATTCCAGGTCTTCATCACTAAAATCTTCTGATTTTACATTTTCTCTTTCAAACTTTGTAATAGGTGCAATTGCATCTCCTTCCAAAACGGGTTTAGCAAATTTTTTGTTTAATTGTTTCAAGGGTTCAGTAATAGGTTTAAAAGTAGATTCAAGAAATTTCTCCCTTTCGCTAATACCTAATTTTAATGCTCTGTTTTTATCTCGAATAGAATCACTAAGTGATTTTATTTCCTTTATTAACTTTTCTTGGTTAACCATGTTTGTAGCAAGACGTGTTGTACAACAATGAATGTTTTACATCATGATCAGTGTATTAGTATAAATTTATCAAATCCTATCCTGTATCGACCATTGTTTAGCGGTTGTTCCTTCATAATTGTTAAAAACCCATATTTTTCAGCCCAAGCCTTTCCACACAACTCTTTAAATCGTTCAAATGGCATATCCGCACTTACATGGTCATAATATATGTGTTTTAGGTTGGTTTCATCCTGTTTAAATACAATTAACATGTTTGCATTGTCTCTAATGAGCTGTTTCGGTATTTTGCTGTAAGTTTGACCAATATAAATGCTATCTATGTTGTTATGTCGACCCATGGCGAAGTAATTTCTTATTGTATTTTGATTTTCACAAGATACGTCGTCAAATATGAATACTGAGAATGGTTTAGCCTCTTGCGGTTGCATGACACTCTCGCTCGCGTTGAATTTAAAATATTTAACTTCAGGCACATTATTGAGTATTTGTTCCAATAACTGATATTTTGGTTGTTGTAGTGACTTTGAAAATACATATAAATTATTAAAACGTAAGCCTTTAGGGTTTGTAATCAAATTGAATACTACATTTGTTTTTCCACAATTGGAAGGACCGGTAACCAGACAACGCACCGTGTTTGGTAACAAAACACCGTGTTTCCCAGTATTGAATTGAGAACCATCCACTGTGAGTTCATCTATATTATTAATAGTAAAATTGTCTTTTTGCGGTATTATCTCCATCCTTTGTAATGGTTCAACCCAAAATGATGCTCTATCATTATATTAGATCCTTTTTAGGTATCCAAGAATCTTCCGTTTTATTAAATCCTAACCATCGTACTTTAACCTTATCTTTTTTGCGTTGCAACACCTTTTCTACTAGATATACATCACCTACTGTTGATTTTAACATTTCATGTCCATAAAAACCTCCTTCAAGCAATTGTCCTTTATTATCTTTTAAAATGTAAGTTTCTGGTACTGTAGGTTGCACCTTAAATACGGTAAATACCTCATTTGTCCAGTTTGGAAGATATCTTTTACTGAATACACCTTTGTATTTGCTTATTCGCACTTTATCACCAACATTAAACCTTTTAGGCTTTAGTTTTTCAACTCTTGGTTTAGTATTCAGTTTTATACGTTTTAATACAAGTTTTTCATTTTTATTAGTCACCTGGCTTGGTTTCATACCGATAGTTCTATGAAACTTGTTATTCTAATCGCTTATAAGTTTTGGTAACATATCAATCCATACGTGCGATCCTCTGTTAGAAAACATCTTATACATCGCACCTTTTAAAGTTCTGTTGAATCTTTCAATTATTGATGCTTTTACCTCTGAATTGGTTGAGTAATGGTTAATGTTGTGTTTTTTCATTAAATTTGCAAATTCCTTATTAAAATATTCTTTTCCATCATCAGTTTGTAAATGTTTTATAGTATGTTTGTCTCTTTGTATAGCTGTTTCCATTGCTTTCGTAACACTTTTGCCACTTTTATCTTTTAGTGGTAAAGCATCTGCCATTTTTGAAAAACAATTAATAATAGTCAATATGTATTTAAATCCTCTATTTTGTTTACTATAAGGAATCATTTCGATTAAATCCGCTTGATATAAATCATTTATTCCTTTTATCACTGTATTTCTTCGTGGAAACTTTCTTCTTGCAGGTTTATGAAGTTCGTTGACAATTTCTTGCTTCAAGTTCTTCATATTGCAGGTTTGAATGTTTCATGTATCACATGTATAATCACAATGAATGTTGTCTTAAATATTCACATCATTTATATAGGTCAAGGTCATCCAAACTTGTGTAAAAAAATGGGGAACACGGCGTTTGACTTGCCGTGTTCCCCATTTTTTTACGGAAGGAGAAAGGAATAAGGTCGAAGTTGTAGAAGGACGAAGAATAGGTTACTAGTCGATAGGGTTTAGAGAGTAGTGGCCAAAAGGAAGAGTGTGAATTTTATCCGGCATAATATGCCTTTTATCATCTCGAGCTGATAGTGCTCTTTTAACTTCAGTGACACTGTAGACCTCATGTTTAAAGCTTCTGATAGTGTTGAACGTTGCAGACATTGTAGAATCTTCAAACAAGCAGGTCTTGTAATGGTCAAACGTCACATGTTTCTTCAAGTACGATGTTTTAACTCCTTTTGCTTTCTTGACTGTCGGTGTGTTGTTCTCGTTGTACATTTTAAATGAATACAATTTTGCCATCAGTGCCACTATTTCTTCTAAAGGCATTCCATTTGCTTCATCTTTAAATTTTCCGATTACTTTTTTATTCTTTTCATTGTAATTTGGATGGTTCTTCGGATAGTCAGAGAAGTCAAAATCGTCTTTGTATGGGAAACTCCTTAGGTCTTCATACATGTCCAAAGTCTTTATCCAGTAGATAAACGCGTCCGTATCCATGTATGCGACTCCAATGTTTTCCCTTCCGTAGTGTTTAACCATTTTGTTATAATGGAAATCATACATCAGGGTTTTACTTATGTCCAAAATCGACATACCTATGTATAACGGACGGTCCATGACTATTGTTGTTTTCTTCATACTGACAGCGACTAGATTTTCGTTTATAATCATGGATGTTCCGAAATTTGGTTTTTGCACTAATTTTTCCAATTTCCTAGGATCACTCACTAATTTTACATTTTTGTGTTTTCTTTTGTTCTCCAAGGTCTTCCCAAAGATGGCGTTGTTCATTAATTTATAGAAGTCCTTTTCAAATGCCGTTGTCGCTGCAGCTCTTCTTGTAGTGTTGGAATCAATATATGGTTTCAACCAACAAGACTGGGTGAACTCAATTGCTCTATGAATTCTCACTACACGTAGACCCAATTCAAGAGCTTGTTGAACTACCCAGTAGTGAGCCACATACCGATCTTTATTCTCCAACGTCATCATCAATTTTGGCCATCTTCCTGTCGGTGAAACTTCAGTCTTGGCTAGGAGAGGCAAGTCGTAGTGATGGTCATGAAGGTGCTCCGGATATTCGAAATCACAGTCCAAAATATAGCCTTTTGGACCATTCTTTGGAATCTGTGAGATGTCACCGATGGTGGCCGGGTCGATCCATTTGAAGTCAGCGTAGGGAAGCGGATTTGACATTGCCCAACCATAAAGGTTGTTTGCGTCAAAGTAGCCAAGGTAGACCGATGGTTGTCTCTCGTCGAAGCCTGGGATGTACTTGTTGTTAGCTTTGACATGACGTGTTACAGCTTGTGTCAAACCGCCCCGTACACCAGATTCTATCATGAGCACCATATCAATATCTGTTAGAAGTTCCAATCGACAGTTGGTTGACTTTAGCATAGCTTGCCATGCTAATCCTGGAGATGTGTACGAGTGTAGAGGGTCCAGTCCATAGGCGGAGAAGCAGGTGTTTCGAAATTCTTCCATCACATCGCACAGCAGAGTTACGTCCAATTTTATGTAAAAGTCGGAATATTCCCCTAAGGTTTGAATGTTTAGTTGGTTCCAAACATTACAAGCATGATTGTAGTCTTCAACGGTGATTGCACTTTCATTTAACTTGCTATTGAAGGCTTCAATCGGTGGCAGACTGGTTTCTTCAAATTTTTCTGCAGAAGTTATGTAATCATAGGGGAACACTCCTTTACGCATTACTAAGTCCAATTTATCTTCATGTACAATTTTGCTGGTTTCTTTTAGATCTTCTCTTCTTAGGTTCTCAGACAATTTGGCTAAACTAGTTGACATAAATCTATAAGAGTCTACGAAGCGAAGTTTAATTTTACCTACTGTTTTTGAGAAACTGATGTACTTCTCCAATGTTTCAGCTAATACTTCGATTCTTCCATCATCCCGTCCTAACTCTGGGATAATGAAGTGGGAGTCATAGCCGCTAAGATTGTGTATCACGACAGGGATAAAGTTTGGCAGTTTGTAATTTATATTGCATGAATTACAAGCAGCTCCTCTGTATAACCCTGTCAGGTGATCGTGATCTCTTACTTTTTGATTTTCTTCACTGAAGCTCTTCTTGCATAAATAACATCTTGTTGCCAAATTGTATTCTTCTTGTTGATTTTGATTCAAAGGTTCCATAGGTAAAACATTACCGTATAAGCGTTGCACCTTTTCAGCAATGTCATACAACTGGTCTACGAAATGCTTAGCGGCTTCTTCCCCACGGTAGAGTATCGGAGTGGATGTTAAACCATAGTCTTGCAACTGTTCTTCAGGCAAAGTTGATTTCACCAATAAGCAAAAACTGTTAGGTTGATGCAATTGATATTTGGTTCTTCTAGTCACCTCACCATCCGGAAGCTCCTGTGGTACTAACGTGGATTCGAAATCTGCGTAGACAGCTACTGGAATCCGATATTGGTGAACTGTTTTGTTGAATTTGATGAACGCTCGAGATGGCGGCGGCAGACTAATCTTCACTTCATAGTTGTCATTACAAAGTCTTTGGTGTTCCTTCAACCAGTCCGATCCTCCATGTTTTAAATCTTTATTTGTAAAACAAAAGCATCTCTTACACACTGTCACTCTAATCTTCTTTTTGGTTAATTGTCGTGCAACCAAAGCTTCAAAATCTTTTATCCACACATAATGTGAAATTTCACCTTTAGTTATCAATAATAAATCAGTATGGTTTCTTTGCTTCACTTTTCAACTCGTAGTGGATACACATTGTTCGAATCATCTAAGCCGAACACGTTAACAGAAACACCTGGATTTTGTTTCTCAAATTTTGCAATTTGATTAAGACTCACAGGATACGACATTCCTCGGAAGTTGTAGCGGTGTTCGTTTTCATAATATTCCCTACCAACTCTACAAGGATTATGTTTTACATACTTAGTTAGCATCGCATACTTAAAACATTCATTATCCCCGTTTGTAACATTTCTGCAAGAGTTGGTGTCTTTAATTTTCTTTGGTAGAGGGATAAAGCTGCTACCCCTCATACCATATCCATGCTTGTGAACCCTCACATCCATACCTTCGATCGATGATAGCGTCCAGCCAGATCCTCTTCCTTCATGTTCTTGGAGTTTCATTAGCAGTTCATTCAAACATTCTTCTAGAATTTCATTGATATCAGATGTGGTTGTAAGGGTTCGGTTTTTAGCAATGAATGCTCTTGGTGAGTTTTCACCATCGGTATTAGTAAACATAGCCTCCAACACCAATCCAAATTTAATAAAGTTCAATCTTGCCAATTCTTCCATCAATGTTTTTACAACTAAATTTTTAGCTTGGGTTATAAAGTTTTCCAATTCCAATTGCACATTATTAATTTTGAAATGAGTTACAACTGGTCCTGGCAAGGCTGTGGTGCGCAGTTGTCTTATATCTTCCACTTCTTCTGTATCCTCTTCTTCCATATCCTCTTCTTGGGTACGCAGTTGTTTTACATCTTCCACTTTTTTTTCTTCCATTTCCTTTTCAATAAATCCTCCAGCTGTAGATGGTCCAGCTCCGGCAAATTGAATAACACTTGGTCTTCTTCTTTGCATTAACTGTAAATAGCTAGCCCAGTCCTCCTGCTTCTGGGGTTTTTCCAAAAACCGATCAATCGCATCCAAGTCTTCTTCACTTACTACAATCTCTTCTTTTCTGTCCTCTTCACGATGCAATTCTCGGTGTAACTGTAGATAGCTATCGCAGTCGTCCATCTGCTTCTGGTAGTTTTCCAATAACCGATCAAACGCCTCCAAGTCTTCTTCACTTACAACAATCTCTTCTTTTCTGTCCTCTTCATGATACAATTCTCGGTGTAAAACAAAGATGTCTTCGTCTTGAAAAAACTCACCACAAATATCGCAAAGAGCCATTTTTACAGTTTGGCTATGAGTGTGCACTCGGTGAATGTCCACGCAATAATGAGCAGCGCGCTCAACTGGGTCCCTTTATACCCGAGGTTTAAGGGTGGGGGAAGGTGACGTCATATACATCCAGTTTATCAATCATGTAGTAGATTTGGCTTTTAAACACCCATTTTCAATTTATTCTTCAACAGGTTTGATAAACCAATGATCTTTGGTCTAAATCCACTACTTTGTACAAATTTTTTTTGTTTGGGCACTTCTCGTCCGGAGCAAAAAACTCTTTGGTCAAGGTCAAAATTTTTTCTCAAAAAGTTCGGGGGGGGGGTCATTACTGTATTTAGGTCAAGGTCACGAAAAAACTTTAAAAAATTAAGCCCCACCTGGGGCACTTGGGTTGTCATCGCTGTAGCCTCCGAAGAGACCCAACTATGACAACAAGGCAACATCCAATGTCGTGTACCCTTCGCCACGCAAGACTTGTAAACATTTACTGCATTGTCTTTCAGTAGCTAACAAAGATTCATTTACGTAATTTTGAGTTTCCAGAAGGAAACAAACTGAGGACACCCTAGTGGCTTACGTCCTCGGTCCGAGTGCAGAGGCCGCCGCAACCTTTTGCATGCCAGCGTACAAACGGACATGCTCCCAGATGCCATCCGCAACCTTTTGCATGCCTGGCAGGAGCCTACCGATAATTAAAATAGGCTTTACACGGGGGCTTACTCCCGTAACCTATCTTTAATATTTTTTAATTTACAATGCATTGAATTTTTACAAGTCTTTGTAGGTCAAGGCCACACGGACATTAAAAAATTTCGGCCCCCGTACATCCATGGCGAACCACGAATGTTCGGGGGCCTTGGGGACTAAAAAACACAAATAGCTAACAAAGTTTCATTTACATAATTTTGAGTTTCCAGAAGGGAAACTAACTGAGGACACCCTAGTGGCTTACGTCCTCGGTCCGAGTGCAGAGGCCATCGGCTTATTACCCCCATATAGGCGTACAAACGGACCAACTCCTATTTCTCAGCCGCATTGAAGCATGCATGAGAGTTCTCAGCCGCATTGAAGCATGCATGAGAGGAGCCTAACAATTATACAAAAGTAACTTTACACGGGGGGCCTACTCCCGTTCCCTGTCTTTACGATTTACTTTGAGCATTGCAAAAGCTCAAGGGGGAAATGCTACAACAAGCGTATACACTTTAGAAAAATATAACACACTTACAACACACAATTGAGCTCAACGTAGTCAATGCTGGAACAAGCACATACACATTAAACACATATGACAAACAAGACACAAAGGATAAAAGACACACACACACACACAGGAGACATAGGGTACAAGTAAAACACTCTAATATAGAACAATTCGCAATACCCAAACGCAAGCGCAATATCTTACAACTAATACAAGTCTTAAAGTTAGAGTAGACTTCGCTAAACACTGAAGGCGCCATTCAATGTTTAGTGATGCCTATGGCGGTCCGTCCCGGTCGTTCACGTTCAACGCGCGGGAGCGGACTGCGAGCCGGCTCTGGCTGGGCCCCCTTATATCCCCACCGGGGCAGCCACGCCCAGGATATCAGGGGTGGGGGAGGGGGTGGGGGTGGGGGTGGGGGTGGGGGTGGGGGTGGGGGTGGGGTGGGGGTGGGGGTGGGGGTGGGGGTGGGGGTGGGGGTGGGGGTGGGGGTGGGGGTGGGGGGGGGGCACTTCTCGTCCGGAGCAAAAAACTTTTTGGTCAAGGTCAAAAATTTTTTCGAAAAAAAAGTTCTCGGGGGGGGGGGGGTGGGGGTGGGGGTGGGGGGGGTGGGGGTGGGGGTGGGGGTGGGGGGGGGGTGGGGGGGTGGGGGGGGTGGGGGGGGTGGGGGGGTGGGGGGGGTGGGGGGGGGTGGGGGTGGGGGTGGGGGGGGGTGGGGGTGGGGGGGGGGTTGACTAAGTTAAGTGGGTCAAGGTCACCCACAACACTTGTACTCTAAGTGTTGGCTATACCCCCACCACAACTGGGTCCCTAGGCTGCACAACACCGCTTCGCCAGTATGTCTCCGGCTTCCATGCGGTGCGTCTCGCTGTTCTCTAGCTCTCTATATGTAAGTAATTTTACAAGTTCTGAATGTAGGTCACTACACTTTGACTCTGGGACGATATCGACTTGTAGTGTTTCAGTGTTTTGACTCAAGGTCATCACACTTTAACTCTAGCACATCGGTTATCATACCAGAGGTGCTTAATAACCTAACTTGTAATGTTTAGGGTGGCGTTTGCACGCCACGTGGTATCGCCATGAGTGTCCAGTCCAAGTTTTAAGTTAAATTAATTTTACTGTAATCTTTTCCATTTCTGCTTCGTTTTGCTGTTTCCTGTTATGCTTGTGTTGTTGTTTGTGTTTTTTCTGCTGTTTCCCCCACCTCTTTTCCTTGACTCATGCGCTACAAGCAGTCTCTCAGTATTGTGCGGACTTTTGTGAGGGGAAGCCATGTCGCGGGACGCTTTAGGTAAGAAACTTAGCCGTGTTAAGACTTTATTAGTTGCTCACTGTCCACCACTGAAAGTTAAGAGAGTTTCAACTTTAGCTAAGTGGCGCAAACTGTTGCGCGGACACCCTAAGTTTTATACAAAACAGACTAATGTCAGTTTTACTGATGAGGATTTGTTTAAAATATTGGATGAAATGACTTTTCCTTGCAAAATTCAGTTAGTTACTCCCATTCCTGACAGTTTAGAGTCTTAGTCTCTCAAGCCAATATACCTAGCATACACAGAGCCTGACAGTCAGTCACTCGGTGGCTGTCGTGGGGTGCGCATCGGTTGTCGGCGCTCCGTTGTTAAGTTTTCAAGGTCGCAGTAATATGAAATTGGGGGTGTTGTGCTAGTCCAAGGTCACCTGAGGGATTACCGATTGCCCATTTAGGCAGAGTCATGTCAGAAACTCGGGTTTAACTTGGCACTTTTGCCGTTTCTCGTCGAAAATTCGCTCCAAGTGGTCGAGGTCACGGGGACTCTGACTGAAACTCGGAGCGTAGTGCGAGAAACGGCAAAAGTGCCAAAAAATTTTAAGTTTCTGCGTGACCTTGACCTTAGTGGCGTCGGTGACGTCGTTTTGATGACGTAAGGGGTGATGATGTCATCAGCACGTCATTTCTGTGACGTCATGGGTGTGACGTCATCGAAATGACGTCATTAGTGATGACGTCATCGATTGCATCATCGATGACGTCATCGATGACGTCATCGGTGAGGTCATTGACCTCGATGACGTCATCCCTCAGGTGACCTTG
Organism: Neoaliturus tenellus; assembly: GCA_030545055.2. Taxonomy (NCBI): domain Eukaryota; kingdom Metazoa; phylum Arthropoda; class Insecta; order Hemiptera; family Cicadellidae; genus Neoaliturus; species Neoaliturus tenellus. The sequence goes on from CM061533.1 coordinate 100,340,300, forward strand.
AAGTGAGCCAGCAGCCCCCTTTTTCCACTACTGTAAGACGTAGATATGGTCGTAATATATATTAAAATTGTGCGTATCGATGTACCATAACAGTAAATGAAAAATATTGAAATAAAGCAATTAATTTTTGTGAGAGACATTCGATATCGTGAAAGTACGAACATTTTTAACGGTGAAGGGGATGAGATACGGTATAATTGCATACAACCGATCTTGTAGATTGTCCAAAATAAAATATAATACTTTCCAAACATATATCGATATACCAGTAATGTTTACCAGATGTGACCTATTACAAAAACTACTCATAAAAAGGTTAGATATTCCGTGTTTCTACAATTCTTTTGGACTAAACTTGGATTGAAATTGATCAATTGCTGCTACCATAGTAAGACCTAGTCGAGGTTAGAATATGTACTAAATTTCAGGCATTCCTGTGCCATTAGAGTAAAAAAATTCTTTAAATAGGCGGCATTTTTGCGAAAGAATTTCATATTTTAAAAGTACGCATCTCTTTATGGGCGAAGGGGGGTGAGGTATGGCGAAATTGCATAGGACCGAACTTGTAGAACGTCTAAAATAAAATATAATACTGGCAAAACATATATCAATTTTGCGGTGCATTTGCCAGAATTAAGTAATTTACAAACACTTTACACGAAAAAATGTTAAGAATTTAATGGTTTTTTCCAATTTTTTAAAACTAAAATTCGATTGAAATTGGAAAAAAGCTACTACTATAGAAAGAAACTGTTGAGCTCATAATATAAACAGAAATTCATCCATATGATACATAATATTAAATAAAAATATCAAAGTAAAGCAATTTTTTCGAATGAATTAGAAATTTTGAAAGTACGCCCCTTTTTAAGGATGAAGGGGGTGAGATACGGCAAATTTTACAGGACCTAACTTGTAGAGCGTAAATAAGAGAATATAGTTAAGGCAAAACATATAACAATATGGCAGTACATTTACCGGGTCAAAGTGAATTACAAACACTTTACACGAAAAAAGTTTAAGAAATTTGTTGTTTTACACTTTTTTCTTCTAAATTTGATTTAAATTGTAAAATAGATACTACTATAGAAAGAACTGTTTGTGAATATAATATGTACAGCATTTCATGCATCCATGTGCCATAATAGTAAATTAAAATATCAAAATAGAACAATTATTGTGAAAATATTTAGAAATTTTGAAATTACACCCCTTTTTAAGGGTGAAGGGGGTGAGATACGCCTAAATGTCAAAGGACCAAAATTGTAGAGCGTCTGTAAAAGAATATAGTAACTGCATAACATATATCGATATAGCAGTATATTCACCAGGTCAAAGTGAATTACAAACACTTCACATGAAAAACGTTAAGAATTTTGTGTTTTTAAAGTTTTTTTGGACTAAACTCCGAATGAAAATGGCAAAAAGCTACAACCATAGAAAGAACCTGTTGAGGTTATAATATAAGTAGAAATTCATGCATATATATTGGATAATAGTAAATAAAAATATCAAAATAGCGCTATTTTTGCGAAAGATTTTAGAAATTTTGAAAGTACACCCCTTTTTAAGGGTGAAGGAGGTGATATACGGAAAAATGTCAAAGGACCAAACTTGTAGAACATTTAATTCCCAACTAACGATTTTCCCTCAGATTTGAGGTAGGACCTCTCGTTCAAAAGTTACAGCGAAAATAGTAAAACCTTACATTTCGGGGTTACCGGTTTCCACCCTTTGTTATTTTTTTGGGGGGGTTGAAATGAAAAATTGTCGATTTTCAAGCTTTTCCCGGGGGTATCAGACTTCAAGCCACACGCATGCCAAAAATCAAGTTTCCAGCTCACACGGAAGCTGTCTAGAATTTGTATGGATGAGTGAGTCAGTCAGTGAGTCAGTTCCACATGGGGCTGTATATATATAGGACTCGCCTACGGCTCGATGGGGGCTCCGCCCCCATGCCCCCTTTATAGTTCTCTCAGATTAATTCAAGTTTTAAACTTAATATCAAACACATAGCAAAGCTAAGCACGCTAGGATAGTCTAAGCAGCTAAAGATACGCTAATATGTTTCATGCTTAATGTTTTTCTGGTGTCAAAGTTATGTCTCTTAAACCACCCGCTTCTTACATATTATTATCAGTTTGGAAGTTAAAACTCAAGAGGAATCATCTGTGGTGGGGGGCTTTAAAATATTTTATAAAATCTCCTAATTTCATAATTTATAAGTCTCACGGGCTACCAACCACAATTTAAATCGTTTAGATCGACCTTGAGAATTGGCTTCAGATTCGTCAAAATGTTAAGTCCAAAAATGTATTTCATTTCAAGATACGTTTGATAAAACATCAAGTTTATTTCCTATTACTAAAAGTTTGATTGTTCAAAATTAAAGTAGAAAAAAACCGTCATATCATAATAAAATGGAATTAATCCGAAGGTAAAAATTAAAATTGAAATTTTTAAAGTACTCCCCCTTTTTAGGTTGAAGGGTGTGGAGAAGCTAAAAATCTCAAAGCTCTGGGCTTGTAGAAGATCTAAAAGTAAAATAATCCTGATAAAACATATATCAGTTCGGCAGTACTCTTACCGGGTCAAACAAAATCACAAAAAACTAAAAAGAAAAATTTTAATAATTTCGTAGTTTTTTACAATCTTAGACTGAAAATTGGCCAATAACTGCTTCTATAGTAAGACCTAGATATAGTCATAATGTATACTAAATTTGTGGCATGTATGTGCCATAATATTAATGAAAAAATTTAAATAGAGCAATTGTTGTGAAAGAATTTGACATTTTGAAAGTACGCCTCTTATTAAGGGTGAAGGGGGGATATACTGAAAAATCACAAAGGAGCGAACTTGTGCGTCTAAAGTAGAATATAATACTGGCAAAACATACGTAATTTTTTTCTGTATATTTAGCAGAATGCAGTAAATTACAAAAACTTAAAATGAAAAAATGTTAATAATTACGTGATTTTTCATTTTTTTTTGGACTTAACTATGATTTAAATTGACCAACTGCTGCTATCATAGTAAAATTAGTTGGACCGGATCTATAATATGTACAAAGTTTCAGGCATCTTTGTTTCATAATGGTGAATAAAAAACTTTGGATAATCACATTTTTATGACAAAATTCAGAAATTGTGAAAGTACGCGCCTTTTTTAGGGTAAGGGGGTGAGATACACCAAAATATGGAACACCAAACTTGTAGAACGTCTATGATAGAATATGTTAATGGCAAAACATATATCAATATTTCAGTTCATTCACCAGGTTAAAGTGAATTACAAACACTTTATGAAAAACTGTAAAGAATTTTGTGTTTTTACAACTTTTTTGGGATAATATTCGACTGACATTGGCAAATGCTACTACTAAAGAAAGAACCTGTGGAGTTCATAGTAGAAATAGAAATTCATGCATATATGTTACGTAATAGTAAATAAAATAACAAAATAGCGCAATTTTTGCGTAAAGATCATTCTTAATTTTGAAAGTACGCCCCCTTTTAAGTTGAAGGGGGTGAGATACGACAAAATGTCGCGGGGAAAAACTTGTAGAGCGTCTATAATAGTATATAGTAATGGCAAATTGTATATCGAAATAGCAATATATTTACGAATTACTAACACATTACGTGAAAAAAATTTTAACAACATTGAGTTTTTACAATTTTTTTCACTAAACTAAAATTGAAATTGGTAAATAGCTACTACTATAGGAAGAACCTGTTGAGGTCACAATATAAATAAAAATTCATGCATATATGTTACATAAAAGTAGATAAAAAATATCAAAATAGCGCAATTTTTACGAAAATTTTAGAATATTGAAAGTACGCCCCTTTTTAAGGGGTGAAGGGGGTGAGATACGCCCAAATGTCGCAGGGCCAAACTTGTAGAGCGTCTATAATAGTATGTAGTAATGGCAAATTATATATCGAAATAGCAATATATTTGCCAGGTTAAAGTGAATTGCGAACAAATTACAAGAAAATATGTAAATAAAATTGTGATTTTACCACTTTTTGGACTAATCTTCGATTAAAATAGGCAAATCGCTACTAATATAAAAAGAACCTGTTAATGTCATAATATAAACAGAAATCCATGCATATATGTTACATAATAGCAAATAAAGATATCAAAATAGCGAATTTTTTTCGAAAAGTTTAGAAATTTTGAAAGTAAGCCCCTTTTTAAGGGTGAAGGGGGTGGGATACGGCAAAATTTCATAGGACCAATCTTGTAGAGCGTCTAATTCCCAACTAACGATTCTCTCTCAGATTTGAGGTAGGACCTCTCGTTCAAAAGTTACAGCGAAAATAGTAAAACCTTACATTTTCGGGTTACCGGTTTCCACCCTTCGTTATTTTTTGGGGGGGGGGGGGTTGAAATGGAAAATTGTTGGATTTCAGACTTTTCCCGGGGGTATCAGATATTAAGCCACCGCATGCAAAAAATCAAGTTTCCAGCTCCCCCGGAAGTAGTTTAGAATTTGTATAGATGAATCAGTGAGTCAGTCAGTTACACATGGGGCTGTATATATAGGACTCGCCTACGGCTCGATGGGGGCTCCGCCCCCATGCCCCCTTAGGGGTGTCCCTAAATTCGTAAATTAATAAAAAGTCAAGTATGAAATTGGTTAGTTCCACGGAAGAACTGAACAGCCAAGGACAGTAACATAACCGTTTAATACACACAATTCACAATCGATAGTTAAAAAAAGCTTTGAAAATCTCCTATGAATCGGTTTTAATAACTCTTCGTAGTTAAATTTGTTAAAATATTTTGAGTGTGATATATTAATTATTTATTCTGGGTGTTATGCTGAATGGAATGTCCACTCCCTAATTTGTTGCCCCAATTCCGTAATTTCTGTAAAAAATTGATGCAGTGAACGGGCTTGTTGAGGGTTATTAACCCTCAACTTCTTACTTATGTATGTTCTTACTCCTTATTATGTGTTCGCTGAATTAGTTGTAAATAAAATAGTCGAGTGTTAAACAGGTTAGCTTTACCAAAGATGTGCACAAACAAGACAGTAACAAAAGGCTAATGCACACTTCTCACAATCAATAATAATTAAAGTTTTTAAATTCGTCAAAAATTGTTGCAATAAATCAGTGAAAACAATAAAATAACATTAAAATGAAATAATATAAAATCTGATAAACGAGATAGAAATCACAAAAGACTCCAAAGTTTTAAAAAGATTCCCTACAATCCGAGGAAGAACTTACTAAAAGTATGTAAATTAGTAACACCAGCCCCGACAATAGCTGAATTCATATTTTTAATTGTCTCTTAAAAGAAGGTAAGGTCCCCAATTTCAAGTTTTCGGTAACTATTCTGGTCCTGCAATAAATCTGTTTTGAGAGCTAATGTGTAGAGATACGGCAAAATGTTCTGAAAACTGTAAGCCATTATAAAATATTTCAGTCATATTCAGCAACATTTTTTGATAGGATCAATCGTTTTGTCAGTAGAGTGGAAAAACTGAAAACGCTATTGCACAAAAATCAGTCTGGAGATTTACGCAATTGGTGCGATGTACGACAAAGTCACAGGACCAAAATCGTAGTTCATCCAATTCAGTACCGTAGTAGTCTCAAATCTATGAAAGGCCTAACCGTTTAGCCGCTAGAGTTGAAATATACTAAAATTACGATTTCTCTAGTTGGCCAAAAGCCACTGCTTATTTATCACAAAACTGGGAAAAAGTGAAAAATTATTTTGAGAGTAAACGGAAAGAGATGCGGCAAAGTACGTTAGAATCAAAATTGTAGATATTAAAAAGACCTATAAAAGTTGTCATTTAAACATTTTGTAGGACAAACCATTTAGTCGCTAGGGCCCTAAATCTCAATATAAATTTCACAAAAATCAGTTTGGAGGGTTAACGGTGCGATGTACGACAAAAAGTCAAAGGACCAAATTGTAGATCATCCAATTCCCTATCGTTATACGCTCTCATATTTTAGATAAGACTAACCGTTAGGCCACTAAAACTAAAATTACGATTTCTCTAGTGGACCAGAACCGGTATTTTCCCACTACTTACGTTAACAAAATCCAGAAAGTGAAAAATGAATTTTGTGAGTAAACGAGTAGAGATACGGCAAAATATACAAGGGAAGAAATTGTAGATATTAAAAAGATCTATCGAAATGAACCTTAAAAAAATTTTTACGGCCATCGGTTTAGTCACTAGAGCCCGAAAACCGAAAACGGCATTTCATTAAAAACGCTCTGGAGGCTTAACAGTGCGAGATACGATAAAAAGTCAAAGGACCGAAATTGTAGAAAATTAAATTCCCCATCGTAGTATTGTTCTCAGATTTTAGATAGGACGAAGCGTTTGGCCGCTAGAGCCAAAAAGTAAAATTACAATTTCGGAAATCCGCCATTTTGAATTTTTTTAGTAGGTTAAAACTAAAAATTTGCAAGTTTAAGATTTTACACTTAGCATTTACCGTTCAGGCTAGACGTATGCCAAATTTCAAGTCTCTAGCTTAAATAGTTACGTCAGAATTCGTATCCCATATAAGTGAGTCAGTCAGTCAGTCAGTTACACATAGGGCTGTATAGTTTATTAGATATATATATATATATATATATATATATATATATATATATATATATATATATATATATATATTTACATATATATATACATATATATATGAAAATGAACGAATGGTGTTTTTGGCTTCTGGGGACCTCAAAATGAAAAAGTAACATGGTCCCGGGCTTAGGTCTTACCATGGCTACTACCGTAATAACGTATTCCCTATAGGGAAATTCGCTAAAAACTAATATTTATTAATTTTTTAACTTTGTTTACCTAAATAATGAGTCCATTTGTAACAACCCATTGAATATTCCCATTCATTTCGCTCACTCGACGATGTATAAAAACAGCTGTTATTTGTTCTAATGTTCTTTTTATTTTTATAATGTTTTAAATAACTTTCATAATTTAACATCTGTTTTGTTTTAATTTTTTTTAATTCATAATTTTTAATCACATGATTATTATTGTTAACACTTTTGTAAACATTATAGCTTTGACGATATACACTAACATGAATATACTATACAATTCACGTTAGTGTATATAGTCAATGATTATAGAAAATATACAGTCCAATGTTCAAACAAAACGACAATTCTTTAATGTTTCATCCAACACTCGCCTTCAGGATTAAAATTGCTTCCCGTGACAGTAAGGAGAAGTCCAAGCATCAGCGCTTAATTTTATTCCTCATGTTTTCGAGGACAAGACTAATTTTTTTGACATGAGATGTCCCTACTTATTAGATTCTGTACAGAGAATTCTGTAATCAGCTATACCCCATTCAAAATGAATTTTCGGTCGAAAGATAGAATTTTGTTTCCCGTCACAAGGAAAATTTCCTCACTACCTTCCTGATTTCCCCGATTTTATTTACAATCAGATGTTATTTTAATTTCGCCCCTTATTGAGAGTACAATCAGGGCCGCCCAGAGGGGGATTGATGGCGCAAACTGCGCCGTTGAGCCAAAATTTGGGGGGATTTTTTTGATTGGCGGGAATTTTTTGGATTTGGGGGGGGGAATGAAAGGAAATCGTGCCTCCAAATTTGTATAGAAGAGAATAAGTTTTGTTGGTTCAATGTTGAATTTAAAACTACATAAGAATTGTAAAATACTTAAAAAATTAATAGAATTAGTTTTTTGGTTAACCCACAAATTTGTACTGTCAAATCTTGCACGGTGGATGGAATGGCAACACTGGAAGCAGACTAAAATTCCCTAGATTATCATGTCGCTCTGCAAGTTAGCAACCGTGATCAATCAGTGGCAATTTCAAATTGCCATTCTAGACCCTTTTGTTTTGTAAAATGTTAACAGTGACGAACCAAGAGAAATATTTTGTTTTGAGGAAGGATAGTCTCCTCGAGGTTCGATCTCCCAGGCTTGACACAATTCTGTATGGTAATAATCCTGCAACACGGCTGCAACAAATGCTAAGAATGAACAAGTTTTACTTTTAGGTTAGTTTATATTAGACCTTTATACTTCTATTACAGTTTAAAGTGGACTGTGTTTCAAAACGAAAGAGTATTAATATTACAAACTTCAAGTAATGTTTTAATACTAACATGTAACTTAAACTATAAGAAGATATATGCTACAGTGTTAAATATCTAAGTTATTATTTCGTTTACGATTCCCGGCGATTTGAAGTGAATCGTTTAGAAATAAGCAGAAATGTAGCCTCAAATGAAAGTATTTCATTTGGTGATTTATAAAACTAATTCACGCATTAATTTAGCAAATTCCAAAACATAAAATTCTTCTTCTTGGAGAAACGTCGACTTTGATTTCAGTAACTTAAGTTGTTGATAATATACACTAACGTGAATAGACTTCGATTAGCATTAGGCATGTTCGAAACCTATTTACGGTGGTGCGATCTTCTGCGGCGTACTTGAAGTACAAGTGTCATATGATATTTAAATCAGTATTACTACTCTTCTTAACAAGGATGAAGCATTTATCCCTCAAGGTTATGTTTTTTTGTGGTAAAATATTATTTAGCACTGCAAATCCAGCTGAATTATTACAACATCGATCGCAACCTCTGTGTCGAACCTTCTAAATTTCTGTATCAAACAAAAGCATTAAGTTTATTCACGTTAGTGTATCTAGTCAATGCTGAAATTACCCAAGGTTTCAACTTGATATCTTGTAATACATCAGATATCAAATGTTAATTTTTAAAATCACAAACAGACAGACGGAAAGCCAACCCAAAATTTAGTAATAATATATTTTAATAAAATATATGACTGTTATTATTAATTTTTATAGGCCCTAAGATTGTGATTTATTAAAATTCTGTACATTATGCCAACATGTGGCCTACCGTACCCATTTATTTTTATTTTTTTTATTATTTTTTCATTGCTTTTTTGATGAAAGGAAAGGGAAAAGAAATTAAACTCCATAAAAGTTATGCCTTAGTCCTTAGTCTAGTCACATCATACATAATTTCATAAATCCTACAATTTTGTGATCCGATCATAATTTGCTGTAAATTCAATGTAAAAATTCAATAAGCCTAAAATCTTTGCATTTTAAATTAAGTAAATGTAATTGTAACATCCCTAACTGAATGGGGTTTTTGACAGCCCCTTCAGGGTAAAACCATTTAAATCAACATAATTTATTTGAAAATAATGAAAGTTGAGTCAAAATTGGCATAATTGGTAACATTTGTCAATGCTGCCGTAATATTTAAATGTGGTTATATTCAAGAAACTGATGAAATTTTAAAGTAAAATACACAGTTATTAATGTGGTGGAAGGAGAGATCGCTAAAAGCCAACCTGTGCGTTGTTGATGTGGGGCCTACAATTTTTGGGGGGGATTCGCGCCATAGCCTTTGGGGGATGGGCACCCCTGAGTAGTACAGTAAAATTGGGGTTTTAGATCGGCAACTGATTTGCATTCCCCAAAAATTTGATAAGAGCTACTTTTAAGCACTATAATTAAAGATCCGATGAGTCCCCAAAAAATAAAGTTGTTTTTCACTTATAAAACCACTTTTCAAAATGGCGGTTTTTTTGTAATGGGATACATTTTGAAAAATTTAGTATTTATTTTTATTTTTCATCTGCATTTCTCAATATAATGTTGTGACACCGCCACCGATAATTTTTTAATGGGAAGTAGTTCATTATGACCGGTCGTTAATTTTTGGCCGCCATCT
>CM061533.1:100350165-100690957 GCA_030545055.2 Neoaliturus tenellus
AAACGTAAACTGATTACAAATTATGATTTTACACTCCTATCTTACAGTGAAAATGTTTCTTGAATTTTGCGAAGAGTAGTGTCAAATTGTTGGTGCTGGCTCAGTTCAAGGTCACCTGAGGGATGACGTCATCGAGGTCAATGACCTCACCGATGACGTCATCGATGACGTCATCGATTGCGTCATCGATGACGTCATCACCAATGACGTCATTTCTATGACGTCACACCCATGACGTCACAGAAATGACGTGCTGATGACGTCATCACCCCTTACGTCATCAAAATGACGTCACCGACGCCACTGAGGTCAAGGTCACGCCGAAACTTAAAATTTTTTGGCACTTTTGCCGTTTCTCGCACTACGCTCCGAGTTTCAGTCAGAGTCCCCGTGACCTTGACCACTTGGAGCGAATTTTCGACGAGAAACGGCAAAAGTGCCAAGTTAAACTCGAGTTTCTGACATGACCCTGCCTAAATGGGCAATCGGTTATCCCTCAGGTGACCTTGAACCAGCACAACACCAACAATTTGATATTACTGTGACCTTGAAAACCTAACAACGGAGCGCCGACACCGATGCGCACCCCACGACAGCCACCGAGTTACTGACTGCCAGGCTCTGTGTACTCTAGGTATATGGGGAAGTGGAGGGGGAAATCTCAAGGTCATCCAAATGGAGTTTTAAAAAAGTTGAAGAGTAGAAAGACTACTCTTGTGCTTCCTGGGCGACCTCATCAATCTCTAATGGATCTGTAAACCAATCCGATCTGTAGCGGCAGGAGTCCAGAAAACAGGTGCACCACCCATCAGGTTGTCCGTAGCATTTCCGACAATTGGTAAGATTGGAGAAGTGAAATTTAATACACCGCTGCGGACAACAAGTATAAAAGTATTTGGATTTGTAGATTTTGAAAGTTTGTAGTACCGGCGGTGGCAGCTGTTGGTTCTTGCATCTACACCTGCAACATCCGAAGCATTCACATTGCCGGCAGGCCAGCCCATCCACTTGCCACTTTGGTAAGAGGAAACACTTATCCTCACAGCAATAGGTTGTCCCCGTCTCTTCCTCCCAACGCTTCTTTGCACAATATGTGACGCCTTGTATCTCCAAACACCTATGCTCGCAACATGAGATGCGCTTACTTTCCATAGTTGATGTTGCTTTGACGAGGGAGCACGATGAAGTGATGCTGTGGTCAGTGGGAATGGGGTTTATATAAACTAAGGTGAGTGGAGGGGGAAAGGTCAAGGTCATCCAAATGGAGTTTTAAAAAAGAAAAGAGTAGAAAGACTACTCTTGTGTATCTATAGCGATTTCATTGATAGTGAGTGCTTCTGTATGCCAAGTTGATCTGTACTGACAGGCTCCTAAATAATGTTTGCAAAAACCTGCAAAATGATTGTTGCACAATTTGCAGCCAGTTAGCTGTTTTAATGTGAATTCAATGCAACGTTCAGGGCAACAAGTGTACTTATGCCCTCTCATCTGGTACACATGGAATGTCTTCAACTCCGGTTTCGGCTTCTTCCAAGACTTGCACTTACACATGCATTGACCAAAAGCTTCACATTTTCTACACGCCAGGCCATCCGCAACATCAATGTCATTCGGCCATGAAAAACATTTCCGTTCGCAACAGTAGTTGAGTTGACTCTCCATGTTGCTGTGGTGAAGGTGCGCGATGAAATGATGCTGCAGTCATTGAGAGTGCACCTTAAATAAACTCAGTGGAGGGGGAAAGGTCAAGGCCATCCAAACGGAGTTTTAAAAAAGATAACTAGTCGTCCTCTTCCTCCTCCTCATCCGTTGTACTTAGAGAGCTGTCAGACGAAGAGCCCCGTGCAGGTGCTCCCCAGATGAAAAACAAATCAATCTTAAAACGAAGACCAGGATCTTGCATCATCAATTCCTTTAATTTGTCACATACTAAGTCGACCTTGTGTAAGGTGTCAACAACAAGCTTCCAATTCGTTGGTTCAATATAACTTGTAGTAGAGTCTGCCTCGCTGATAACCACATCCTCCGGCCGTATTGGAGTGTAAAGATGTGTAAAGTTCTTCGGCTGTAGCTGAGGTTCAGGCTGGCTGGAAGTAGAAGGTTGAGTGTGGACCCCTGTCGCATCGAAATCCATAGTCATTCTACATTCAATGTTGGGGTTTTCGTTTAATACATACACCAATTTCTCATGCAACATATCCACTTCTGCCGAGTCTTGCAGATGAACATTCCAGGAAAATGGCCATTCTTCATCCGTAGTGGAGTCAACTTGAGAAAGAGTGCTGTCCGCCATGATAGCTAAGCAAGGAATGATGTGAGCTACAGACTGTGGTAACAGTATTGAAAAGTAGAGGGGGTAAACCAAAAGTATGTGGAGGGGGTATTTTCAAGGTCATTTAATTTGGGTTTTAAAAAAAGGAAATAGTGGAGGGGGAATTCTCAAGGTCATCCAATTTGGGTTTTAAAAAAAAGGAATGAAGGTTACTCCTCTTCAGCCTCGTTGTCCCCCACATCCTCATTAGCCTCATCTTCATCGACGTCAGACTCGCCGTAAGGGTAGATCGGGGACATGGGCGAATATTGTGGAGATTGTTGACCGTTGTTATCGTCCCCTTGCATTCTGACTTGGGACCAATCATAATTTAAATTCATTTGTATTATGATTCCAGGGTTGTCCCGCAGTATTTCCTTCATCCGTTCGCAAATTGTTTCCAAATAGTGTACACTATCGATCGACAGTGTCCAACCCGTACTTGTACCAACATCAGTAGTGGAGTCAGCTTGGCTGATGGTGTTGTTGTCTGCCATGGTTGCTTGTCGGACAAGGAATGACGGTTGATGTGATGCTCATGCAGGAACATGGTGAAGTGGTGGGGGGTGTGGTGGAGTAGTGGGGGTATTTTCAAGGTCATCCAAACGAAGTTAAAAAAAAAGGAAAACCTACAAAGTGACATTGAAACTTTCCAATTGATGGTGGCGAGCGTTTTCTTCTGCAACCTTGCCGACACATGTGACTATGCCATACAGTATGAAAAGTACAACCATAATAAGGCCGAACAATAAAAGATAGCCGTTGACTATCATGATATTTTCTGAGTGGATCTGCTTTCTTCTTATCGCCCTCTCCTGCATCCTCTTCTCCAACTCGTGGACGAAGTCACAACACGCGTGAGGACATCTTTCATCTGTTGGTAGGTTTGCCATTGTTGATGTTGTCGATGTGGCTGTTGAAGATGGAATGAGGTTTCCAATTGCGATGTGCCATGTACACCAATAGTCAAGTGGTGGGGGTAACAAAGCAGCGGAGGGGGAAGTTTCAAGGTCATCCAAATTGTGTTTTAAAAAAACCTATCTTGTTACTGAGCTTATATGTCAGTAACAAGATAGGTGTTTTTGCTCTTTTACTTCTTTAATATAATGAAAAAATATACATATTCTACAATGGTTAGGACAAGAAATACAACTGCTAGTCAGCTGAAGTAGTCCAAGTTGTCTGGCTCGGTCTTCATCGACGCCGGTGAGGAAGCTGTCGAGGAGTGTCCAGGCTCTTCCTTTGGCTGCCGGGTGTTCCGTATATTGCAAGCGTAAACCTGCACGTTTATACGGTAGCCTCGTGCCACCATCAACTGCAACTCCTTGTACAAGTCGTTTAGCTCCTGCTGAGTCTTGATGCTCACCTCCTCGTAACTTGCGCAACTAACGTTCAGAGACATCTTGATGTTGCTAGGTTGGCTGCTGGAGTAGAAATGAAGCCGAGGCACAACGCTTGGAGGTACATGAAAAAGTGGTGGGGGTAATAGTGGTGGGGGTATAGAAAATCCAATTAAACAGTTCTAAACTTTTTCCATCGATACAATGGAATGGAACAAATAGCGCAGGTGTCCTTGTAATTTTCAAATCGAAACAGTGGCGCTAGAAATCCGAATTGTTTTATACCACCATCCTGTACGAATCGCCGAAGGTCTCTGACGGCGGCCTCGCCACAAGGCCTACAAAACTTTTCCCCGTCGTGGAACTTATACCAGGAGTATTCCGAATACCCTGTATTTTCCCTCCTGTAGCGTTTGACATCTTCTTTTATTGTTAGTGGGATATTGTCTTGTAAACATGTTGGGAACAAGTCCTTGTGAGTTATAACTCGTTGTATGCAAAGCTCGTACAAGGTGCTCATCGTTTGCTAGTTGGCAACAGACTGACCGTTTTTCGCATCCAAGCAGGTTTGAATCCTAGTGCGGTAGTGGGGGTAATTACAGTAGTGGGGGTAATTGTGAAATGCAAAGGTCAAAGGTCAAGGTCACCCGCGAAGTTTAAAAAAAAATGCAACATATCAATACGTGAAGTCTGTCACATATTGATATGTTGCATTTTTTTTTTTTTTATTTTTTTTTGTCTTTTATGATTCGTTTATTTATAAAACATTACAACAACAACATATGTACAACATTAAAACTTAAATCTAACACTGCTGCTTGTCAGCGATGTGGATGGTCAACTCTGTAGAATTGCTACCCGTGCAGCCGTGGGACACCAGGTATAGACACCCGGGTTGAATAGAGCGAAGATCCTCGTTTTGTAGAAGATGGACGAATCTCTTGGGCAGGTACACCTGGAACTTTGGTTCATCCCCCGGAGTAAACGGTGCCTCGCTGAGACTGCAGCAGATGGCCTCCCCAACTGTAGTCTCCATCTTCTTCATAGCATGGATTATGTAGTGCTTCTCGTCTTTTAGTTCCGAGCACTTCTTTACAGGTAATATTGTTGACTTGGAGTGAGCATTGAACTGCTCGACCAAAGTCTGAAGGAACTGGTGAGATGCCATGGTCAGGTTACAGATCGTCTTCTTGCTCGGAGATGTTGTCGTCTCGGAATCTCGAGTAATACTCATGCCAGGTCCCTGTCTGCTCCCCACTTATATAATCTCCGTTACCCCCACCACTCCCCAATTCCCCACTTTGAAGGTAAGAGGCGAGTTTATAGGCATTTTTCAAAGCGCAATGTCTATCTTTATCATGTTCTGGGCTTTTTGTACAAATACATATGGTTTCCAGCATGTATTGATAATTCTTATCCAATTCCACATCATTAACCGGAACATGAGTAAATCCTTCGATCCATCTTTTCTTTTCCAGCCCCTTTGTGTAAATATTGGTAAACTTGTCTGAAAAGTGATGCATAATGTGATACAAGTCCGTGTAACTTGTAAAACCATCATACCAATCGATATGATGGAAGTGTTTTGAAATCCATCTGTTGGTAGTAGCGGCTTTACTAGTTAAAGACGAATAAGAACATGGTGGTTTAAATAAAAACGAATAAGGAACACTTGTATTCATGTCCAAAAACACAAGTTCTTTTATAATGAATCTATCATCATTACCACGAAACGCTTGAAACTCAATAATACCAGGCTTGGACTTTACTTGTTGTTCTTCTCCCTTGTCCATTTTGAAGGTCACACGTCTGCTCATTACGAAGTCAGGAGGTCAACTGATTTCCACACCACGGTAGGTACTACTTTTATACCAGGCCGTACAGTTGTTGGCGCGTTGGTGTATATTTAACGTGGGCACCGTCCCCAATAGGCCTAACCCCACAAAATGTTGGTTATTGTTTTAAAAACTAACCATTGTCATTTAAGTTTCCATCTTTATATTTTCCTTATTTTCATTTTCATCACTAACACTTGATTCTTCTCCTCCATCTTCCTCTTCTTCCTGTTTTACTGATTTCTTATGTAGTTGAGCGTACTTTTCCAATTGTCTCCACATCTGTACTTCATGAGGAACTCTATTAAATATAGAAGTATCCACAGGTCCGTATAATATAGGTGCGTCCGGTTGTTTGTCCAAAGTGTCTTCCAGATAATCTTTAATAATCGAACTTGAAAACACCAGTTGTCTCAAGTATCTTGTTATAGGTTCAGTAGCACAAGTTAAAATGAAAAACTCCTCTCGATTAAGTTGAATTTTGTTATCATGTCTTGTTGTGTCTCTAAACCGTAGCTGATGATCACCACGTTGTTTAATGATATCAATTTCCACATTTGAATCCAAAAGTCCTACTCTTGTCTTTCTTCCAAACATGTTACTACTTAAATAGCATTCTAGTAGATGCAAATGTTTCATAAACGATTCCCAAGCACTGTCCGTAAACAAAATCATTTTGGGTCCATGAGTTAAAATTACAGTAGGGGAATAATCTGTAGATTTCATAACACCGATTAAAACACTTTTATCCAAACTGGAAGAGATTGGGTACAATATTCGCAAAAATACCTCACTCAATATGTTTGGAGAAATATTATCTTCAATATCCCTTTTTCTCTTTTGTATAGTCTTTCTTCTTTTACCTTTTTCTTCAACATTATTACTGGCGTGAAGTTGTCCGCAAACGTTTTGTTCACCTCCTTCCTGGTGACCTTGAGGATCTAAAAACTCACATATTGCATAAAAGGTAAAAATAACATATTGCATTATTATAAGGGAAAGGATGCCAGTGGAAAATTTACAGACTTACAAGAGTGCAGGTTACCCACAGGTTCTTATGAAATTGATCATATAAATGAATTTTTGCAAACTAAAATGGGAAAAGACAATATAACATTAAAAGGTAATAATAATACGATGAAAGCTGAAATTACTTCCAAATATTATATAGATTTCACTCAACCAAACTCAATTGGTGATTTATTAGGATTTTCCAACGATGGGCCTGTATTACAACCAGATGTAACACATTCCGGTAAGAAAACAGTAACAATATTAAAAGTCAATAGTATAGACATAACTTGTAACATTATACAAGGTGCTTACAGGGATGGGGCTAACACCCACATCATACATACTTTTTACCCAAGTGTACCACCTGGATTTAAAATTGTTGAAAAGCCACAAAACCTGGTATATCTACCGTTGAACACCACTTTCATTTCAGACATCGTGTTGAGCGTATTGGATCAAGACGGTAACTTGGTAGACTTCAGAGAAGAGCCTATTACGATTAGATTACATTTAAAATCGACACTTTAATACAAAACCATGGGTTTAACATTTAAAAGCGAACAACCTACGGGAAACCGCATTAGTAGCTCTTCAGCTGTGGAGGAGTTAACACGCGAGAACATTCGTTTCTTAGAGAGAATTGGATTAAAATTAACCGAGTATGGATATACTGGATATAGCGCAGGGTCCAACATTCGACGAAACCCTATGGGAAAAAGAATATCACACCCACAACCCTTACACTTCATCGAAATTAAACAATAACGATGAAATTCGTATTCCCATACAAAATCAAGACATTTACACACTACCATGTGAAAGTTACTTGTATATTGAAGGACAAGTTACTAAAAAGGACGGTACTACTGTTGGTACAACAGTTCCATTTATAAATAATCCTATGGCTTTCCTATTTGATGAAATTAGATATGAAATATCAGGTGTAACAGTTGATTCCACTAAAAAAGTAGGTATTACGACAACTTTAAAAGGATTAACATCTATAACACCCAATGAAACCAATTTACTTAAACCTGCCGGATGGGTATTACCTACGATTGACACGATCACTCCAAATCCAAATGGATATTTTGATTTTCATATTCCATTACGTTTGCTGCTTGGTTTTGCTGAAGATTATAGGAAAATAATATTAAACGTTAAACAAGAATTAGTTTTGTTGAGATCTTCTAACGATAAAGACATTATTAAAGCTGCAGATGCTACTACAGATGCGACTTTAGAATGGAAATTAAAATTAGACAAAATTGTATGGAGAGTTCCACATGTTAAATTGGCTGACGAGCATAGAATGCTACTTTTAAGAAAATTAAAAGCCGATCGTGATATTGTTATTCCATTTAGAAGTTGGGAATTTCATGAGCATCCCAGTTTACCTACTACGGATCGACACACTTGGACTAGGTTAGGTTTGTCATTTATGCTGACTTTGAAAGTCTTTTACAACCAATTGACAGTTGTAATGGTGATCCCAGAGCTTCATGGACGAATGCATACCAAAAACATGTACCCTACAGCTATGCTTACTTATTAAAAGATTCAGAAAATGAACACACTAAACTTCGGCATTATAGGGGAAATGATGCAGCTAAGCATTTCATGTCTTCTCTAGTAGACGATATACAATTAGTCGATCAAATACTTTATAGGAATAGGAAACTTGAAGTACCACATCTCACCACTCAACAACAAATGGAGTTTGATCAAGCGGCTGAATGTCATATTTGTAAGAAAGGAGATTTTTCTGGGAAAAACTTTAAAGTTCGAAACCATTGTCATATTTCTGGAGAATACCTTGGAGTAGCACATAGATTTTGCAATCTCTTTTACCAAGATCAACATTTCATACCGTGTTTTATACATAATCTATCTAACTATGATTCACATTTCATCGTCAGAGAGCTTGGATATGACACAAATGACATAAAGGTGATACCAAACACAGAGGAAAAATACGTATCATTTTCCAAATTAGTACAAGTTAAACATGCGAGGAACAAAAAAATAGAGTTGAGGTTTCTTGATTCATTCAGGTTCATGTCAAGTAGTCTCTCTTCACTCGCTGAAAACCTGCCAAAAGATGATTATAATGAGACGAGAAAACAATTTCCAACTACATTTGAACTTCTGTCAAAAAAGGGAATTTTTCCCTACGATTATTTAAAAAACAGTGAACAGCTTGAAGAATCAGTATTACCTCCAAAATCTGCGTTTCAAAGTAAATTAAATAATGAAGACATTACAGATGAAATGTATGAGCATGCTAAACGAGTTTGGAATGAGTTCCAAATCAAAACTCTAGGCGAGTATTCTGACGTCTATGTAAAAAGTGACGTACTAATACTTTGTGACACATTTGAAAATTTCAGAAAGACATGTTTGCAAACATATGATCTTGACCCCGCATACTATTATACTGTTCCTGGTCTTTCATGGGATGCAATGTTGAAATATACAGGCATTGAGCTTGAACTTATAAAAGATATGGATATGTTTCTAATGGTGGAAAAAGGTATTAGAGGAGGAATAACACAATGTGTCAAGCGCCATTCTGAGGCGAACAACAAATATATCCCTGAATCATACAATGCTAATCTTCCAAGTAAGTATCTTCTTTATATTGATGCGAACAACCTTTATGGACTAGCCTTATCAAAGTGCATTCCTTATGGCGGGTTTGAATGGTGTGATAACCTACCCGACATTACCAAAATTCCGGAGGATGCTGATGAAGGTTACATACTTGAAGTGGATCTTGAGTATCCAAAGGAACTTCACGACACCCATGCTGATTTCCCATTTTGCACGGAAACCAAAATACCTCCTGGAGGGAATGATAAAAAGCTTTTGGCTACAGTAGAAGACAAAAGGAACTATGTAATTCATTATGTGGCTCTCCAACAAGCTCTAAAACATGGGTTGGTGCTAAAAACCGTTCACCGAGCAATCAAATTCAAACAAAGTGCTTGGCTGAAACCATTCATCGATTTAAATACAAAACTACGTGCAAATTCTACGAACAATTTTGAAAAAGATTTTTACAAATTGATGTGTAATAGTATTTATGGCAAGACAATGGAGCAAGTACGTAACAGACTAGATATCCGATTAGTATCAAATCCACAGAAAGTGGAAAAGTTAATATCAAAGCCTAATTTTATAGACAGAACGGTGTACAACGAAAATTTAGTTGGAGTTCATATGGCAAAAACTAAGGTGATTCTCAACAAACCAATTTACATTGGAATGAGTATCCTTGACCTAAGTAAAGTACATATGTACGCATTTCATTATGATGTAATGCAACCACTCTATGGCTCTAAAATTAAACTCTTATACCAAGACACGGACAGCTACATTTACGAGGTTGAAACTGAAGATTTGTATGAAGATTTAAAGGAGTTAAAGGTTCATTTAGATATGAGTAATTACCCTTCTAATCACCCTCTTTATTCAACAGAAAATAAAAAAGTTCTAGGGAAGTTCAAGGATGAACTCAGTGGGGAAATACTTCGGGCATTTGTTGGCCTCCGAAGTAAGGTATATGCACTAAAAAAAGAACATTCTTCTCTTAAAAAGATTAAAGGAATAACAAAATCTGTAATAAAAAACAAGATTGATTTCATCGATTATATAAATTGTTTGTACAAAGCAGATGTGATCCATACACAAAATAATATCATAATCTCAAGGAAACATGAAGTGATGACTACTACCATAAACAAGGTAACTCTCAGTGCTTCTGATGACAAGCGTGTTATCCTGGATGACAACATAAACACCCTACCGTATGGACACTACTCTCTAAAATGTGAAGAAATGAATTCAGCTACTCCATCAAGAAAAAGGAATGCAGATGACATAGGCTGTGAAAGTATTAAGAAAATGAAGCATCAAACAGTTTAAAACATATTTGAGCAATCAATCGGAACATTTGAATGTTTATAAAAGTAAAAAATTCATCATCACCTTGTTTTTACAATAAACTCATAGCACACCAAAAATTTTAGGGTATTGTTATATGTTAAAAGCAAAACTCGTAAAGACTGATAAAACAGCTCAAGTGGATTATTCCGCCAAAACACCACTTTAAAAAAAGGCGTGGCTAGGCCCGTAGAGGAGAACCTAGACCCTCGTAGGGGAACCACGTCATGGTTGATGTTTTACATTAACCATGATAAAGCTAACGCCTGGGATGGGATTTACCACCTCGAAAGAGCTCTGGTCCAAGGGAGGAAATTTTCCTGGAGTTGTTTTATCAGTTAAACTATACTAGAGACTCTGAACGAGTTATACGCTATAAATACACTGTGTATTTGTAGCAATGGTACAGTAAATAAGCATTGCAAAACCTTACATCAATAAACCCTAATATGATTAACTATTCAACTTAATGTGGAATTAATTGTAAACCTGCCTTGGTACAAGTGACTATATATTTAATTTCTAAGAAATATTATGCATGAATCAGCGCGTTATTCTCTGCGTAATGGATGGTGCCGCTGTGACTGTATAATTTCTCATCCAAACATACACTTCATTGTATAATTTCTCTGTAGGTACCACTTTTACATATCCTAGTTTAATTTTTATTTTTAGTAATTCACTTTTATCTAATTTAATAATGCAGTGACGTTAGTGTGTATCATTTTCTATTATTTTATGGTTTGTTAATTTATTTTTTTTATCTATTAATTACCTAGCACTAAGATGTAATCGTAATAGAGAAAACGAGGGCCCCGCCGCCGCGCCTGACCACCTCACGATGCATCCCGCAGCATCCCGTCGGCTCCTGATCGTAGTCCCATAAGAGCCCATATTGGCTCCTGCGCCAGGACATAGATATTATACCTACTATTGTGCTCTGGGACTGGTCCAAGGCCCTTGACACCTCATCAACAAACCGAGATAACGCTGCAGATGTGTTTTTACCTTTTCTAAAGCCAAATTGTTCAGGAACTAAAATGGCATTTGACTCAAGAAAATTTGATATTTGATTTGATGCTATTTTCTCAAATACTTTAGAAATCGCCGAGAAGGGGTTAGCACTAAACATGGTCAATTCCAAGTTTGAAATACATCTGAAAACGATTCTGGAAGTATGTCAGTCTTCATTTCTATGTGTACATATTTGAAGAGAAAAAAAAGCACGTAGCCTATGCTTCTTTGCAACAAGGTTAATGAAAGGAGTGTAGTATTAGTTAAATGAGAAATAATAAATGTAACAAAATCTTATGGATTATGAAAAATTATTTTTGTAAATGATTTGTTCACAGGACACAGGACACACACAGATCATTAGGAAAAACCAGCCAGATTAACTAAATTGCTTGAAATTCGTATATACGTCGCTTCCACTTAAAAATAATAAAATACGTTAAAATGAGTTATAGAGCTTTTAATTTTAAACATATTTGTGTCACGAATTAAACATATGTAAATAAGGTGCCAGTTGGCGATGTTTTGCTTTGCGTTTCGCGTTTTTTATAACAAATTTTAACAGACATGTTTTTATTAGAACCACAATTTTAAACTGACCCACTATACCTATTAATTCAAGCGACCGAGTGGGGAAATAATTAATTTAAAGCAAACTACTGACACCAAGTAAATCATTATTTACATAAAAGTTTATTGTAGTTTGAAACAAAATTGTTGAACTAAAGTGGTCAAATCTAAGGGTGGTAAAAAGTTAAGACGCCAAAAACCTTTATAAGACAAATATTTCATTTGGTAATATTAAATTAGACTAAAATTAATATTGAAGTTAAAAGCAGCCGTAGCATAACCGACAAAGCCTCAAGCGGAAAGTGAATTATTGTTTTAAGTAATTGCTTTTCTCGGGAACTCCTGAATACCTTGGGATTGCAGACTAAATGCGTAAGAAATATTGCGTATGATTTAGCCATTGGCCGAGAAAAGGCGACGACCGAATGTGCATCGAACCATATATTTTGTTGTAAGTAGATTTAAAAAAAAAATACGGTAAAAATACAGTAACAATATTTTAATACATAACGTTCTTTTAAAATTTTATGGCACACCGATAAATTAAAATATATAGCCCACTGTAAAAATTTTAATTTATAAAAATACGCTATTAATATAAAAACGTACCACCCAAACGAAAAGTAATTGTTAGTTGAATAAAATATATTAAAAATATATTGGCTTTGAACGAAGCAACAAGTGGCAATAAAATTGGATGTTAGGTAAAGTGATTGCAGCTTGGTGGCAGGACTGACCGGAAACAATCGGATATTGACCGGAAGTAGTGAAAACGGGGCGGGAAATTCAAAGCCAATCGTTCCCCTGTTTTATTTTGCTTGTTGGTTGAGCTTTATTGGTAAAAAGTATACATTTTAGTACCCTGAAATTAATGGAATTTCAAACAAATCACTGTAATTTGTTCATGTGCAAACATCATTGTATTAAAATAAAGACATTAAAATTGTGGTTTAGATATTAAGTAAAGAAATAATAAAAACAGTAATGTACATCACAATATTAAAATAGGCAATCGTTGGCAATCTAAAATATTTTACTCTAAATATTTGGTTAGCGACTATAACTCTATAAGTTCATTAATTTCTCAATTAACTCTAATTGAATTAACTGCATACAGTAGTTTGGATTTTTCCAAAGAGTGTGCATTCTCATTATAAATTAGAGCACAATATACTTAGGTTATTGCCGAGAAATCCAATTTCAGAAAAAATAATAACTTATGTTTCTTATGGGACTTGAGTCCCCAAGTCATTTTATTTATGGCTTTGCGTTTTGTTACCTTTTCACTTATGACTTTTAATTCTCCTAACTTTTTACGTTTGATTTTCAGAAAATTATTCTTTAATTTAGACCAAGTATAGAACATAGTATCCAATGATGTATAGAACTTCTATGCATAAAGCATTAAATGATTTCTATCAATTTTAATCCGAAACTGCGTTTATGAACCAAGATGTTTGTTTTACCTAAAATATACCTGATGTTAAACTCTTAAAATTACAGACGTATATTTGCATGCGTTTATTTAAAATGGCATTTTACGGGACTTAGCATGAAAACAATTACTTAAACAATGGTTCACTTCCCGCAGGCGGTTGCGTGGTGATTGTTTCCTATACCTTTTCCGCTTTTGTCCCACATGGGTTTAAACCAAAATTATTTCATTTTATAACATAATAAACTGTGGTTAGAGTACACGGAGTTTTAGAAAACAATTAAATGGAATAGAGTTTATTTTAAATTTATATTTACCTATAACTTGAGTAAAAGCATACATGGTAAAGAATTTCGAAGTGGATCTATCAATTTATACTACATAAAAAACACTGATTTATATAGCAAATTATAATTTGAAAGAAAAATATTACATATGAAGTATACAACTTTTTCAGTTTAGCACTTTTCCACTTCTATATTGTTAAATGAAGGCAACTTACATTATTAATTGTTTATGCAACGTATAAAGTAGTTTAAAAAAAATTTTTCTTTGTAAAATAAATTGCAATTTTGAAGAATTACTAAACTTTGTTGTCTTTTGTAGCTGGACAAATAATGAAGTATGGCTGCTAATTATGCAGTTTCATTCCTAATTCAGTTTATTATTATTATTGTTGTTGAGTATGCTGCGCAAAAATGTATAACAGAGATAAAAACATGCTTTTGGCGTCATACAACACTATTTCAAAATTTAACAAAACCAGCACAGCATACCACAAGCCCTCCCCCCCCTTAGTATGGCCTCTAAGGATCAGCGTGTCCGCTCGTGTCGGCGCTCCAAGTGTCGGCGCCCCCAGTATCGGCACCTTCAGTGTCGGCGCCCCCAGTATCGGCACCCCCAGTGTCGGCGCCCCCAGTATCGGCGCCCCCAGTATCGTCACCCCCAGTATCGTCACCCCCAGATTCGGCACCCCCAGTATCGGCACCCCCAGATCGGCACAACAAGTATCGGAGCCCCCAGTATCGGCGCCCCCAGTATCGGCGCCCCCAGTATAAGCGCCCTCAGTATCGGAACCCCCAGTGTCGGAACCCCCAGTGTCGGCACCCCCAGTGTCGGCGCCCCGAGTATCGGCACCCCCAGTATCGGCACCCCCAGATCGGCACAACAAGTATCGGCACAACAAGTATCGGCACCCCCAGTATCGGCACCCCCAGTGTCGGCACCCCCAGTGTCGGCGCCCCCAGTATCGGCGCCCCCAGTATCGGCGCCCCCAGCATCGGCACCTCCAGTGTCGGCGCCCCCAGTATCGGCGCCCCCAGTATCGGCACCCCCAGTATCGGCACCCCCAGATCGGCACAACAAGTATCGGCACCCCCAGTGTCGGCGCCACCAGTATCGGCGCCCCCAGTATCGGCACCCCCAGATCGGCAAAACAAGTATCGGCACCCCCAGTGTCGGCGCTCCCAGTATCGGCGCCCCCAGTATCGGCACCCCCAGTATCGGCACCCCCAGTGTCGGCACCCCCAGTGTCGGCGTCCCGAGTATCGGCACCCCCAGTATCGGCACCCCCAGATCGGCACAACAAGTATCGGCACCCCCAGTGTCGGCGCCCCCAGTATCGGCACACCCAGTGTCGGCGCCCCCAGTATCGGCGCCCCCAGTATCGGCGCCCCCAGTATCGGCACCCCCAGTATCGGCACACCCAGTATCGGCACCCCCAGTGTCGGCACCCCCAGTGTCGGCGCCCCCAGTATCGGCACCCCCAGTATCGGCACCCCCAGTATCGGCACCCCCAGTATCGGTGCCCCCAGTAACGGCGAACCCACTGAATGTTCTCACAATCGAGCCGAGGCGCCTCCTCTCATCAAACTTGCAGCCCAATCTTGCCCCCCCCCTCGACTAGTTTTATTGTACCTCTCTTTCCAGCGTTTGCCTATTGTATTAAATTTTAGAAAACACTAGCTGACATCAGTGCTTCGCAACGGTACTCAAATTGCAATACCAACCAGAGGAATTTTTTGCCCTTCAGGTGAGCTCGTTAGCTATTCTCACTCGCTTCAAGACTATATTTCTTAGTTTTTTATTGCCAATCTTCCCTCAATACGTTAAATCAGAAAATCTATATATAAATTAATATCCATCAAATCATGTGTTCATCACCAAAACTTGCTTCCATAAGAATAACATGGCATCTTTGAAGACGTGTGGGTCGGAGTCCCATGGAGTTTGGGAGGATGTCGTCAATTTTTCTGGAGTTTTCACGTCGAGAATTTTCAATCAAGTATATGGTTGTGGGTGTTTTGACTTCTGGAATGCTTAAACAACTTGTGTTACATCCGTTATTATAAACCCAACTTCCAACTTAAAAGTGATTAATTGCGAAAACGGTAAAAGATAGAGCAAAACCTTAAATACAAAAGTTGCAGATAATTTATTTCTCCACATCAGATTACAGATCAGACACACCCTTAAGGACCTAGACTGCAAAAACTAAAGAGGGTTTCCAACTTGACAGCAATCACAGCAATTTTTAAAGCTCTCTAATTTTTTTAAAAGATTATGGTAAATTTTTCTGGATTTTAATTTGAAGAGCTTTAAATCATGTATATGGTTGTAGGGTTTTTGAATGTGTTACATCCTGCATTCAAAACCCATCTTCATCTTATATATACATAGATTGAATACAAATATACAAAGTAATCAGTAAATCGAGAGGTTAAATTACCTTATTTCAGTAATCAGCAATCAGTAAGAATAAACTATTTAATGTTCAATTAAACTCTCCAAGCAACACCATATAGTCTTTGCTAAATTATTCGTAGCACTAAATTATTCTAAAAACTAGCTGAGTACCCGTTCTTCGCACGGGGTGTGTGTACAGTTTATTAAACGAATGATATTAATGATTTCACAAATTCATAACCTTCAGTTGGTTCATTCTAACGTATCTAGATATCAAGTTTTATGCTTAATAGCTACCAGGCAAATTTGTCAAAATCTTGTTAAATCCATTTCTCATTTAGTCTAGAAGTTATTTCTATTAATGGTTTTGTTGCAGTTTGATTAAACATTTATATTCGTATGGTGATTTACTTTATAGTTCTATGAGTTTAAACTTATAGAAGATTTAAGAAAACTCAGACTTGTAAAAAATATTATAGATTCTTATGAAATCTAATATTGAATCCTTGATTGGGTGTGACGATAGCTATATGTCAAATCCAATGTATTGAACCCCTGCATCTTGTTCTACCCATGAAAGATATGTACAGACATGTACAATATTAAATCTAAATTCAAAATTAGTTAACATTTTAATTCCCAAACCAAGTAAAACCACGCAACATCTGTCAGTAACGTATAGCCACCGCACCGCAGTGTAGATATTAGGTTTACTTAATTCAATTTTTTTGTCTTTAGACTTTACCTATTTACCTAAAACCTCATGTGTTGCCAATGTATACAAAACCGAATAAATAGTGACATCCCATGTTAAAAAGTTATGTCGAAAAACGGAGAAAAATTAAGCATTGATGGTGGGATTACTTTTCCTTATTGCCACGGGAAGCGTTCTTTTTACCTTCTAAATGTCAAAATAAGTATATTTGTTTGTTTACACAAAATAAAAAACAATAACAAACTTCTGCAAATATGTTCTTAAACCATCTGATTCCATTCAACCAATCAGCATGATCCTTGAATGAAAATTACAGTGGTACTATGAGTGTTTTTTGAGCGACTTTCTCACTTCTTCATAAGAACCTACTCATTAAGCTTTTACACATTAATATTGCCCCGTCTATACCCGAACTACTTGAAAAATTGAGCAATTTATAAACCTCATTGGTTTTAACTACATGTTGTGTTTGATAAAATACACCTCTTTTTGTCAGAAAGTGCAATGAAAGCTAAATTGGGAACTAAAATTAGTTTGTAATGATAATAAGAAACATTTTAAGATTTAAGGGTCAAAACTCGTTTTGTAATAATTTCCATAAATTATTTTAATATTCATATTTAGAACCAAGAATTAGTTGACTTTATTCACTGTATTTAGGCCAGTGAAAAGTTAAAGGGTTAGATATGAAAGAGTCTGTATTTAAAATTTTAAGTGTTGCCATCTGTGGTGAAAATGACAAACTGTCTAATCCAGCTGATTAAAGAGCATAGATAAAAAGGTAGAATTAAATATTCCCATAAGATTAACATTGAATATTTCTTTTACTATGAGGGAGAGCCTTTTTGACGAACGATGCTTTAGAGCAGCTAAAATCGTTCTAATTTCAACATTTAACAATAATAAAAATTTTCATATCATTTACTAAAGCCCTTGTCGTGTGAAAAGAGATTAAAGATTGGTATTTTAGCACAACTTGGCTACTTTGACATACTATGGGGCAAAGCCCTAAGGTCGCTAAGTCAATTAAAGTTGTAATGAACCTTCACACCACTCTAGTCTATGACATGAAAAAAATTTAGACCCCTAGGTAAAGTCGTTATCCAGTGAAAAGAGGACAAAATAGGACCCATGAGCGTTACAGACAGAATGACAGAGAGAGAGACAGACAGACAGAGGGAAAGAAATTTAGATGACACCGATTTTGGATTCTGTTATGCATAAAAAGTAAAAATAACCAAAAATTTCAAAATTCTAAGCAACGTACAGACAAAACTCTAATTTTATTAATATAGATTAGACCTATATAGCACTAATGTTTAGATGTCTTTTGAAGTGTAATATTTATGATATTATATAGCCATTATCGATATTTCTTTCACATTATCAATAATGAGAAAGCAATAATGAAGAACTATAGGCTGTTGTACAGCTAACAAAGAATCATCAAATCCAGACTTTGGCTTTATTGGATATACTGTACCTATATAAAACCTCGTTAGTCTTTACATAAATCAGCTTATTATTTTATCACGTCAAATTGTTAAATTAAAAGGTACTGATTTAATAATTTTGATTTTGTAGCTTTCTTAATTTTATTGATATTGTGATAATTTTATTATCCTTCATTCAAGGCTGCGCACTGTTCAAGCCCAAGCAGTCATTACAATAGTAATCAAATAGTTACAACAACATACAACATTTTACATACATAATCTAAGAAAGGTACAGTGAAAAGTGTCTCAACAGTACGTATTGTAAATAATTATACATGTTACTGCATTTTTAAAATATATAATGAACTATTACTAATTTCCTAGGTATCATGGACATAGTTTACCAACAGTCACGCTTATCAAAGGGTGGCGGCGCACGTCTACCAACCGCTCGGACCGTAATGTCCCTAATGGAGCCAATATTTCCCTCTCACCGCAACAATGTATATTGGAGTCGTGCTCATTATGTGACGTAACACAACAGCTGTTTGTAGTGTTCGAGTTGTGATTGAGCGGCCCGCTTATCTAGGCCCGATTATCAAACTGTTGTGATGGATTATTGGAAAAGGTTTGCTTTAAATTGGATGGCCTTTGAAACAGAGAAAGCTAAAAGTGTTTTCGTAGTACCACCAACTAAGCTATATCCTTGCTATGGGTTTAAATTCGGTTTTAAAAAATCATAACAATATTGAAGTGCTATAGTCAAAAACCGCTAAAGTAACAACGTAAAATTAATTCAATTACTTTTATTAAAAAACTAATAATACTCATAGAAAACCGTTTTTAATAATACTGTACGCAAAACAGCGGTTTCCATCCTTTTATTAGTCCGTAAAGATTCGTAGACATAAAAAATAAATAAGGACAATGTAGCCTATATCAAAACGACTTGCTGACTATATTTAGTTTTTGACATTTAATTGATTTGACCCATATAACAGATGAATTTTAAGAACATTAAGATCCATGGAACAAAAAGATAAACAGCAATTAAATTGTAACTAAGTTTTTTTATAAATTAGTTATTATTTTTATATCATTGCTGTAAAATTAAAAACCTTGTTTATTAATGGGAGCGAAAAATGTTCCCTGCCATTCGCATTTCCAAGTGGTTGCCCAAAGAAAAGGGCCACTTTCGGCCGTAGTGATGAAAACGACTCTATATTTTTATTTAATTTTTTTAACCAACACAACCTTTTTTATTTTGTGTCTATCAACGCCAGTGGCATTTTTTTACGTTTTTACAGGGAACGCTCCAAACCCCAGTCTTGTTACTATCCAACATCGACCAGTTAGTTGTTAGAAAGCATCATTAATTAATAGCCTAATGACAAAATGAAACCCTTAGACTTTCCAAACAAATGCATTTAACTGGCTAGAATAAGAAAAACTATTTTTTTTAACTTGAAATTAATTAATATGATATTCCTAACATTTGATGAATAAAAAAAGAAAACCGACTTTGATAAGGCTTAATGTATTGAATATTAAACTAATTCATGACAATATTAAAATGCTATGGATAAAAATGAATATATCAATAATAATAAAAAATTTGAAGTAAAATAACTCTGCTATATATAAGCATCCTAAGGCTTTATTTATGGAAATAGACATAAAATAATAACTGCTAAAAAGGAATCGCTGTTGGAGAAACATCGAATTGTACATTAATTTCTAAAATGCAAAAAAAAGGAAAAAACAGCAGAAAGCAGCGACTGAAACTCCATTAACCTGCAATACAGATTTGAATTGGCTTCAATGTGTTTTGAGGATATTAGTGCATTTTAATACACGATGTATTCATTGGTTGGGATTGCATTTCAAAAGATTTATACTTTGATATATATTTATATAATTATTGTGAAGGCAAGTATCCCTATATTAATGTATTTTATTTGACTAATCATAACCAATAGGGTATTATAAGTACTGTTTCCGCTATTTGTTTTAAGCTCAATATACCAATTCAACCGTTGTGTAAATCATAAAGAAATTCCATGGAAAACCAAATACAAATCTAAGTTATATATTTGATCAAACTGAATTATTTTAGTGCTTATTTTACAATTATATGTTAATATTTGTTGTAAGTAATCAACAAATAACAAATATTTTGAAAAATACTGTAGTAAAGTCAATGGGACTACAAAATTTTGTTGTTGACACGATATGGAAAATGTTGTTTCAATAATGCTATTTTTAATATATGGATAATTATATTTAAAATACTATAAGATGATAAAACAAAAATAAGTAAATAAATGGATAACACTCCGATTTAACGTTTTTATCAGTAGCGAACATTACGTGGTTGGACCAACAAAGCAATGCACTCCGCGCAAACATCCGCATCTGCATGTGTTGACCGCCATGCAGTCTCATTTATTTACAGTTTATGTATTGTTTATTCGTATAATCAATGTGTCTGACTGGACAAATATCCATTTGCCGATTTTCATTGACCTATATTTCCACTAATAACAAGCTTTTTGGGTGATAGATCGATTGTTAATGTTATCAAATTGATTAAAGTACACAAACCAATCACTAAGCGGGGTTTAATTGTAGTTTATTTCTTTTACTACAACATTTTTCAACCGCCTATTTTCAAAATTAAGTTTATTAATTAAACTTGTTCAAAGTGCAGAATTCCCAGAATAACACACTATTTTTTAAAACGTTATAATTATTAGAAACATTTCATGAGTCACCTACGTATAAAAAACTTCTTTATATAAAAAAGACTGTCTTGAAATCAAAGTTTTGGGTTTTTTCTTTTATTTACGTAAAATAACCTTTTTATTTTGGAAGTTAATGCCACTCACTGTAGCAATGTACTGGAATAAAGAAAAAAAGAATAATTCCTGGATTTTCAACAAAGGACAAAGAATGAAATTACAGGAGCTCATTAATTATTAGTAATTTGGGGAGCATATTGTTAAACATTAACGTTTTGAAATAGCCTACGAGTCCTGCAAATCGGTAGGTCACAAAATAGGGACAAATTAAGTATTGCTATATTTTTATTAAAATTTTTTGTTTGATTTATTTTAATTCAAATTTTTATTTATTTTACGATTGAACACATTTTTTTGTCTTTCCAAAACTTGACATTTTTATGAGAAAGAAACACACACAAAAAATGAAGGTGCAAAAGTATGTTGTTGTTTAGTTAATTATTGCGGACATTTTTCATCACTGATTAGTATGAGAGGAAATGTCTGCAATAATTTACTAAACAACAACATAAACTCAGCATCACCAACAACAATGAACAGTAAATAATATACTAAAAAAAGTGTAGAATAATTAAAAAACATTATAAATCGTAAAGATTGGAAGCAATTCCCTTCCCGGTGTGGAATTGTTTCCCAGTTTCGTACTTTGTATGAGTTATGAGTGAAGATTATCTTGGGCTGATTTCTCCAGGGCTTTGTTGTTCAGGCAGCATTGGCGTATCTTTACCTGGACTGTACCGGCCCCCGAGGGGTTTTGTGGTTAAATGCTATGACGAAACTAATTTATAATGGACTACGAAACCACAAAATGTTCCTGCAAACCGAAGAAATCTGTATAGTGTTCTTTGGTATATATACTATCGATAAATTTAGTTTGATATTTTTATTTCTCTACAAAGCTAACTCTTAAGAACTTATCAAAGTAACTTCGTTCATTGCGTTTTAAAAATCTAAACTCAATGTGTTAGATACGCTTTGGGCAGTAATTAAACTATCGATCACGAATTCTTAAAAATCAAAGAGATTTTAAGCTAACAGTAACAACATAGGTTTTTATTGAATTTACCAAATAAACTTATCCGATTGAAAAACGTAAGCCAGATTTAAATAATAAGAATAATATGATACGTTACATCTCAAGCGAATCATCTGTGCATTCAAAGAATTATATTGCAAGCTGCATTTGTTACAAATAGTATGAACCAGAGTAATAACAGTTGGGAAAAGCAAGTAACGTGATTGTCGTGGTTACAAGTCTAAAGTGTTTGTTGTGGTTACAACGTTTGTCATAAATCATATCCATCGTCACATAACAGTTGTAACTAGAGTAGTAAGTTGGGAGCTCTAAACATCACCGATCCTGATGCCAACGAAACCTTTCGCGAAGTTTAAATCCATCGTCTCGGCAATGGTGACCAGAGTAACAACAGTTCTTCAAACACGTGACGTAACAGTTGAGGTTACAAATCTAACAGCTTCAAACCGAGCCTATCCTCACCACATAATCGTTGTAACAACAGTAATAGCAGTTGGATAAGCACGTAGCATAACTACTGCGGTTATCTAGCGGCGAAAGTGCAAACTAGCTGCAAACTTAAACGAATCTTTCCAATCGCAGCGCAACAAGTGGAGTATGAAATGATTGAATGCACGATTCGGACTGGAGGCGATAAAGTGGTCTGTAGTAAAAGCGGGAACTAACACATTCTCAGTTATGGTGAAACTAGGTAACAGTTGTAGGAGATCGTCTACTATATAAAAGTCTCCAAGCTTCGTCCACCTAGCAATTTATTTAGAAATTTTTAAAGTTGCATTATTTAGAGACCTTCGGTCATAAATGCTCATACATTGAGTTACTTTCTCATTTCCCTATTAGAACTCATTTTATAAATTTCTTTGCCTGTAATATGTTTTTGAGAAACCTTACAATCAATCAGGTTTATTAAACTTGGTTGATAAATTCGTTCTATTCCTTGATTTTGAAAAATCTTAATGTGTAAGTTTACGCGTGTAAGAAAATTCCGACTTTACTAGTTGAACTATAATAATAGTTTCATAATTGTTAACATCTTAATTATAGGGACTAAACTATAATCATAGTGGGGTGCGAATGAAGGCTACATTATTGAGGTATATTTTGTGTTAGTGATAGCTCCAACAACCTATTCATCCGTAAAGCGAAAGGACCAATTTACCACCCACCACTTGAGTACTTCCGGTCAATATCCGATCAACATCCGGTCCTACATGTTGCAATCACTTAGCCTAACCTAACTGTGCAGTTACATTCACTTATGTCGCGTACCCTTGTGGAATTTATCCGAACAAACAGGATCCAATACAACAGTACCGGTCCAAATGTTACCATTACATTCGTTTCGGTTTTAAGACTGAAGAGGACATGGATCAATATCCATTTTTGTATTTGAGTAATTTAAAAGATTGTAATTTAAATGTTAAGTCCCCAAAAAGTGTTAAATAGTATCTATATATATAATCCGTGATGCCCCTTTTTTGTTAACGCTACTCCTCCCTTATTTCTGGACCAATTTTAACGTTTAAGGTGTCAAAAGAATGGTCTCAGTTCGTAGTTTTGCAATAAGGTTTTGGATTTTTGATATTTTAATTCTGAAGCCCACGGGAAGCCCTTAAAGTTTGTATTTTGTCCATAAGATTAACATGGGGAACAATTGTTATTGAATTGCAAACTAAAACAGCTGTTGATTGTAAAACAGTCAAACACATGTTAAAAGCTATCTGAATGCTGAATAAAAGCAATTGAACTGGTATGGTATTGAAGTATCAACACAATTCCATACTTTAATTTAAGGATTGTCTATTGTGTGGGACAAATTGTATGTTTTACCTTTTTCTCAAATTTAGCAGGTAGATTTTTCTTGAACATTTTATTTGCGTGTATTTGGGCACAAAATAATTTTAGTAACGTAACCCTAGAAAAATTCATGCAGGGCCTACAAAAACAAGGTTGGAAATTGAAATTTTTTACGTGGGTCTTAAGATTGCTATCGAAACAACAACGAAAGACAATAAAAATTAAAATGGAACACTGAAAGTTTTCGCATGGGTTTTCAAACTGCTGTGAACTAGGAAAAGGGATAGTTGGTTGTTGGTGTAAATTTAACTACCGGTATGGTAAACCGTGATGCGATACCATAAAAAATTTAATGCAGAATGCTAGACGCATATTAAAACACCCGTTCAAAGTGTTTTACCTCCAATATAGATGATAAGCTCATTGCAAAAATGGTTTGCATGAGGAGAAATTTTAACCAAAATATAAATGCCGCATCAAACCAAAATGGACACACAAAAAATGTAGATTTTCTTAATGTTTGTGATTTCTATATTGAAATTTTGTAATTCCATGGAAAGAGGATTTAGTTTGTTATAAATAGTAATAGTATGGGCTCTTTCACTATGTCGACGACTACCTCATACAGTTCTAAAAGAACAGCCACAGTGGGGTGCTGCATAGCTCATACAGAACCGAGGAGCTGTAATGAAATATTTATTTTTATTCTGTTGTCATTTAGCCTACTTTTTATGTGTAATGAACTATCTACATCTGTGAATGTATTCTACATTTTATAGGAGTTTTTAGGCAGAGGCTCTAAGACATATCTGCATAAAACCATCATGTAATCCTAGCTAATTTAGACCTAAAAGAACAACCACCAAATCTAAATACTATCACATTGAGAAGTTGAAGAATTAGTAATGAAGATCGATTGATGAAATACCAATATGGTGTAATCTGATTTTCTCTACAATTTAATTTTCATTAAAATTAACTTGGTAAATTGCCATGGAGCAAGGTTTAATCACCAAGTACTCTGATGAATGCAGCGCATTGCGCTGCACGGGCCCCCTAGTTTATCTCTATTACGGGACGATGTACCTTGACTACATAACATTGCACATTTTGCACTTGCGTTCGACTGTAAGTAAATTATAAATATTTTAGAAGTGTTGTCTATTTGATTTCATCATAAAAAGGGGATAATTGTATTAAATGTTCGGGAAGGACTAAATTAGTATATTCTTATAAAAAAATATTACATTCCATACATTTTAAGTATAATGGCAATAACCTCATGTAAAATATATTTTTTATGATTCAAAATAAGTCAAATTTATATAGAAAGTCCCATGCGTGAATCATTGAGTATCACACATCAAACTATAAACGTTTTATTCTTTAAATATTGATCAATTTTTAAATAAATAATAATATTAAATAACTGACCGTATAAACGAGATAAAATTTACCGTACTAAAGTTACAAAGACTGTATATACTAATGTAGAGTGTTTAAATCAACAGTAAAAAAGTGTACTGTATTTTGAAATAAATAACTGTGTTTTATTGAGAATTGTCATTTATGTAAATTTAAAATGAGTTTGAATTGTTCAGAATATAAACAACGCGGGACAGGGACAGACCATTCTGCGAACACAATCACTGTCGGGTAACACGTTTGATTTTGCTTCGCCGAGTTTTAAAACACAGGGACATTTCCCTCCACTAACACTAGAGAGAGCGTTTTTGAAGTAAAATACTGTGCAATTTTAGGTTTTACTAAATCCTCTATTGTTTTTACGTATTAAAAATCAAGTCATGTAGTACATACATGTATGTAAAATATACTGTACTCGATAAGTCAAGGCAATACTGTAGCACAAATGTATAATAAATTTTTATTGCATAACATTTCTATATGATTTTAGTAGTTTTAAAGTCACTTGGAGATTTTTATGGATGTCTTAAAAGGACGAATTGAGGTAGGATCGCAGTGCATATTTTAGGGATATGGTTATATTCTGATTCCTAGTTTCTTTCCCTGTTTAGTAAAACGTATACACGTATTTCCAAAAAATTATTAAAACAAAAAATATGTTTAAAACTTTTATTCGTATAGATAAAATTACTTATATACTTATCAAACATGACATTATGGAATAATAAATTTATAAAACTGTTTGTAAAAAGCAAAACTATAAATTAATTAATTAGTATTGTGTAAAAAGTTAAAACAGACATTGCTGTAAGATCGTTATCAATGAAAGCTCGCAGATCTACAAAACCGTCTCGGCACATTCAAGTATCATTCAATTTGCATAACATTTACGTTAAAAGCCCTTTATTGCTCCATCACTATTTGCATTTGTGCTGGTTAAAATTTATAGGTATTATGAAACTCTTATTTTAGTATGATTCCGCAAAATTTCGTGTTTGGGCATAGATTTAAGCTGACCATAAGTACTTCACTTGTTGGCCTTTTAATATAAAAATTACCCAAATAATTACTAACCACAGATGTAACCACAGATAAAATAATTCTTTATAGAATTAATTAATTTCTGTTATCTATCGCACGAATAGTAATCACCGCATTATGACCATAAACTGAAACATTAATTTTTAATTATGGTTATCAACACAAACAGTAATTAAACACGGCAGATTTAAAAAAATCTGTAATATATTTTATTTGTAAAAAACTATAGGCTACAAATTTATTTGGCTAACTTATTTAGTTAAATTTAAATTAAATCAATTATGAATAACATTGAGGAGCTAAATATTAGTTTGGCTAGTGGGAATATCAATATGATGTTATGGAGCATATCAAACAACTCTGAATTGGTCAGAGTAAACGATGAAATGGTTTTAATATTGGTTTGATTAAAAGCAATACAGAACTTATTTGACAGTAATTGAAAGGGTTGAATGCATTTTTACAACCTAGCTTTAAATCCGTATTAGTGTACAAATACAGGTTTAAAATTTCAATTTAACATATACACCTACCCTAAGGAACCTGTGAACATTTAAGGGTGTACATAAATCGGAGCTAACCTGTAAATATTTATTATACAAATTTAATTTTAACATCAATTAATGTTTTTTTGCATCTATTTTGAAATTACCACTTAAAAAAATATATTTTTTTAACAAGCAAATCTAATAAAAAATTATTTATCAGCTTGAAAAAGTATCATTATAATTGTTTTATAGTAATTAAAATGTAAATGCGTGGTTAGTTAATTCCACGTTAAAGTTTATTACTGGTGAAAACACTTTTTTAATTATTATAAAAGTATTTCAATCTGCTTTGACTATTATTTTCTAAGGGTAAAATAAAGTATTGCACAAAAAATAAATAATCTTTTAAAAATCCAGGCTAAAAAGAAAAACAACAAAACAAACAACACAACAAGGGTTCTAGGCCTACTAGAGCCACCCTCGACAGGAGTTTTAGCTGGAATGAACACGGCTTTTGAATTTGAATATTGAAACTCTATACTGCATTCAACTCTTGGCGTATAGTCTGTAATATTATGCCACAATATTTGAATTTCTATTAAGTTCGTTATTTGCCTTTGAATGACTTTGAGCATACTCTATGTGTTTGATAGTTGAAATTTTGAACATCAAAACTTTAAAAACTACACTACGTCGCTAATATGATGAACGACTGAAACAATACGTATTGTAAAACGACATTTAAAGTATTTATGAAATATTTTAACCCCAAACCTGTGTTACTTTCTTTGAAATATAACACTGTTAGTTATTAATTACGGTACTCACTGGTTGCAAAATAAAGAAAAGGTTTGATAAAATTTTCTCAACATATATAATGAAAAGTTAAAAAAGGTTTGTGATAGTTTACAGATTAATATAAAATACGAAATACACAAATGTATTGTCATTTTTGCAATGAAGTAAATTTAAAAAAATCAAAGACACAACATGTACAAAGTAATCTAAATAAATCAAAATATAAAAAATTACTTTTTGGATTTAAAACATGGCTTAATGGAAATATTTTGAGCCTGCAGTCCCGAAAGTTTTTCTTATAGATCCCTTTCCGAGCAACAAATTCTTACATAAATAAAGACCTAGGGTTACGCACATCTCACGTTAAAAGGGTGGGAAATCCAAAACCGAGAAATATAATCTGCTCTTATTGCCTCTTACTTTCATTCATGCTTCTTTATTATTTGCAGACAACCTTGATTTTATATCGATGACTCAAATAAAGAAAAATCAGATATACTAAAGTAATGTAATATGTGTTTAGTAAAAAGTTTAAAATGTTTTCATACTAATCCATTCCAGTAAACCTAATGATTACAAACACAAAAATATTTAACTTTAAATATTTTGATAAATTTAAAAACTGTTCTGATAAAGCTATAATCAATATTTTAATCTGTTATGTGAATTCGACGAAAAAAATATTATTTACAATACTGTATGTATTTTTTGTGAAAAATATTCGTTATTAAGTACACGCAAAAGATCTCTCCTTGATAAAAGTAATCATTCCTCAAAAAATATTAAAAATAAAGTAATGAATTATTGTTACAAAATAAAAATAGAAGTAGTCCAGAAGTGTTATTTGGAGGGAGAATAAATACAAATATAAGTTTAATAAATAACCATATCGGAAAACCAATCGATTCTGTTGTACACTTTGAATCATAGAACACATATTCGTCGTATTTCACGGGTCACACACTCATATATTTTAGGAAGACAAAACGAGGAGTGCAAAATGATATTTGCTTTCAAAGAAAAGGAAACCGTTATTCAAGTTCCACATTAATCTCTGTGTTTTCTCAGTAGGGACTCTGGGGACCTTGAGCTGCGAAATGAATAAATTTTACTAAAATCACTATACATTTATACAGTTATACATTTATAGTCTATACAACTATTAATGAAATATTAAAAACAGTTTTAAAATTGTGTATCTTAATAGTTACAGATCTTTTAATATCACTTTGACTTGAAGTGTTTTTACCTTTTTTATTTAGACATTCATACAGTATACGAAAATCTACTTATAAGAAAACCGAGGGATTAATATCTGATTAAGATTAATTATAAACTCTTAAGACTTAAAACTTAAGACGTTAAAATATCGTTTAAGACTATAATGCCTAACGAAATTATATAGTTTAATGAAAACTATTAATTAAACACTATGTATATTCTATGTAGTACAAATTTATTTTTGCAAATCATGTCAACATAAAAATAAAATAAACACATTTTTATTGATCGTTTTAACATATTGTTTATAAAGCCCGTCTCATCTAAAATTAAAATTTACTTGCATCTTTGCAATGTGACAGTAATTTGTAATCAGCAGAGAATTTAAATTTGCAATAAAACAAATATAATATTAATAAAAATCAAACCGAAGAAATAATTCTTAAAACAGCATCGCTTCCTTTAGTCAAGCATTCAATTCAATTAGGTTCGTTTATTTACTTCATTAGCCAGAAGTTACTTCTTTCAATGACTTCTTAAGTTTGTAATTTGTTTGGGCTCTTTATTACTTAAGTGTACTTATCGTTTGGGGGTTTATTCAATTTTAATCGCATGGCATAAGATCGAATGAAATTATTTTCGGCTTATTTCACTTACTTAGAAGCACTTAAGATAGATTTATTCATTTTTTATAAGTTTCAGGATAGTTTTAAAAACACATAGGTATGTGATATGATGGTTAATAACCACTAAACCAATGTTTGTCACCAACGCTAATTCACTGAAATATGTAAAAATAACCATTTAAATTATATATATATATATATTAGTTTAAAATGTTCACGTAAAAAAGTTTTCCTTCGCAACATGAATAATAGGCTACATGAAACCACCACAAATATAGAATAAGTATAAATAATAACAACCACTCAAAAACCTAAACTTAGAATTGCTTCTGGTGTTATCATATTAACCGTGATAACAAGTTTTTGGTAATTATAAAATTATTTATTTGTGGTTTAGACATTTATGGATGTCAATAACGTAAATCCTGATAAGATAGGCCTATTTATCATGACAATTTTGATAGTAACCAATATCTATACGAAAACTAAAACCATGATAGAGACCTACGAGTGGGAATAAAAAATTCACCTGTGCTGGCATGTTTGGGCAGGAAAAAGCGAATTTGTTCAATTCAAATGAGTGTATTAAATCGTACAATACCAGACACATATAGCATATGTTACTAAATGTTGAGAACACATCCTACTTGCTCATTGGTTTTTACCGCATATTGGCAGCAAAGTCAACCATACTTGACCATGACTATGACTATTAACTAACCAATACAACCCCTCAGATGCATCATCACATGCTTCAGAGCGTACATAAACCGACCATGACCTACCCTCCTCTGCTGAAAGCACCACGTCATTGATGAACGATGACTTCAGTTATGACTCCAGCTCAAACCACAGTCCTTGGGCACCCAGTCATCGCCTCTTAGGCCCACAAAAAGCAGCACTTAGAGCCGCCATATTTGGGCCCGCTTAACCCGTTCCCGGCTGAACACTCTCAGGAAGGTCATTAGTTCGATTTCATCATAACCCTACGATACTTAGACTGTCTACAACCATTACACTCATACTGTGTTAGGAACCTTGGCATTTCATTGGACTCAGCTGACCTATTGGCTTACAAGCTTACTTTCGATATTCCTCGTTATTTTTTTACATTATGGTTCTGAAGTATAAAGTATAATGAAATGTCAAATATCACTTGAAAATAAAAATTTAATAAGTTAAGTATAAAAGTAAAAAAAAAAAAAAGTTTTACTTTCACAGATTAAACATATTTTATATAGCTTGTAACATTCGTTAAAAGGTTTACGTTTTCAGTGTTTGTTAACAAGAAGAGTAAAAGGGAATACTTACTATTCATTTAACATAAGGTAGTAAAATTCTATAGATCATGACGAATAAATATAGACGTTCTGAATACCAAGCAACCACAAGCTAAAAGAATTTCAAAGACGTGGTTGAAATATTTGGTGTGTTGTTAATCAAATGAACTCATTTATAAGTTTTAGTGATAAAAGTAAATCACACTATTAGGTGTGATTTACTTATATATATCATTATATATATATATATATATATATATATATGTATATGGTTAGTTACCAGTAAATAACACTTTTATGATAAAAACATTTTGGTGATATTTAAGTGTAGTATCTACATAAATCTACATGTTATGCCATATTATTAAATTCTGCTTTCAAATAATACATTCATAACAGCTTATAAGCTCTTCATGCGGTCAGAAAACATCGGAAAGCTTTGGGTCAATATTCCACTAAACCCCACAATGTGTAGCCAACAACAATCGAAAGTTCCGATCGCGAAATCCTTCCTCATAGAT
Source organism: Neoaliturus tenellus (assembly GCA_030545055.2). Taxonomy (NCBI): domain Eukaryota; kingdom Metazoa; phylum Arthropoda; class Insecta; order Hemiptera; family Cicadellidae; genus Neoaliturus; species Neoaliturus tenellus. The sequence goes on from CM061533.1 coordinate 100,381,500, forward strand.
TGGTTTAATAAAACCCGGATTAATATTTTGTTTGGAAATATTCCAATTTTTTAAGGTATGCAGTTATGGCACATTTAACAACCATGCCCAATTGAACATTGATTAGTCAAGTTTTAACTCAAACTAAAAATAATCGTTTATTCACGAACTGGAAATAACAATCTCGAGCATTTATTGATTAATCACAACTACCTTATGCTTATAGTATTGGTGATTATTCAAATCAGTTCATTTTTAGTAATGTACTAGTTCGATTTTTAACGGAAATATTTCACTTTAATTCATATTCAAAATTATTTCTAGCCTAAAGAGGTGCAAGTTCTCATAACAATTGTATAACAATAGAGCTTTTAACAGATGCAAATTATTTATAGGTTCGGCCGCCTGGCCTGCGCATAATGACGGGATATGACAATATGACATGCAGCGCGCAAACAAATGCGCGCACAAAGCATACATATTCTATTAGACATACACATTAATGTAAATACCGCTAATTCATTGGCCGATGGTGATCTTTGAGGTGTAAAGCATGAGTGTTTGGATTATTGTTGTATGATAAAAATATCTTTAAAATTTTATGGTTGATGTTTTGGCTTAACATTACGGTTAAGGGTTCATTCATAACTCCTATACGAGTGGTTCAAAGAAAACGTGTGATGCAGAAGCAGAAAGTTGAGTAGTGTTTTGGCTAAACCCTATACATAGGTGGCTAATGTTTTAGAAGCACGTTTTTCTTCCAGGTTTATAGAAAAACTAATTATTCGACCACTATGCCTGGGTATAATATTTAATTTGACAAGATAAAGTAAACTGGAAAAATATAAATGAAACTTTATTTTAGCCTGGATATAAAACTTCACATTATACGAAACAACGATAATATTAAATAATAAAACCTTATCGAATGCTTAAGAATGTTCAACTTTGTACATCGGATGATTCATTGCACTAAACATGGAATAACACAAAATAAACAAACAGTACCGCCAGGATTATATAATTTAGGTGATACAATCTGTAGTGTAGTATCTCATTTCAATCAGCGTTACATTATTACTAAGCGATAATTAATAAGTTTGGAAAGAAGTTAAGAAAGTTATTAAACATTTTGAATACAAACTATCTTATAAATAGGAAAACACCACTTTCGAATCTAATATCGGTCTAACGGACTATTCAGGGAATTAACACTCCGGAAAGAATTTACCAATTCGAGGAATTATTGTTTAGAAAGAATGCAGGTCTGCTTTGAAATAGGCCGCCCTGGGGTGGAGCCAGACCCTCGTAGCCGTGGGCGCCAAATCTTAGAAAATTAGCTCATCATTGGGTTAAGAGGGGAAACCCGACCCTGTCATTCGTGAATCAGGAACGTCCGGATATGACTGCTGAATCCCAGCGACAGAAAGTGCCTTGTGTAACATTGAAATGGTAACGGTAACAATAAATTTTACAATAATATGACTAGGCAAGAAAAAGAATATTGCATGTGACTATTTTCTGCGATGTAAACTTCTAAAGAAATATTAGTAATTAATGTTTCAATCTGCAAAGCCAAAAATTGGAAATGGTTTGAACGCACATTAAGGTGATACTAAAGTACCATTTATCCAGCAAATTAAAAAAATTGGGTTTTTCTTTTTATATCTAAAGATACATATACAAAAATACTGAAGTAGAATGCCAAAAAATAAGAAATAAACCCTAACTTTGGGACATAAAATTACGGAATAAATAAGTGAATGTACTGTTCTAGTTTAAAACGTTAAATATCAATAAAAATAATAACAATTGTACGACAGAACATTATTTAACTGAAAAATGCCCATTAACGTTTACAATTAGGGGACGAAACGTAAAACAAAACACATGACGTTTACTATCTAACTAATTAAACCTTACAACTTCAAAGCCTCCTCGGAAAAACAAAAACGTAATTATTTTCATTACATCAGCAAACAAAGTTTCATTAAAAGTTGAATTAGCCCGGCCCACAAAGTTTTTTACTATCAGGGGACAGTTGGGGGTAAGTTGTGTTGTACGGGGATTCTGCTAGCTGGCTATATCTCTGTTTACAACTTGCAAAACCCGGTTTATAGTAGCCCAAGTTTTCCGCGTTTTAAAATATACAAAGATATTGTCATTGCTAAGTGAGCGTGGTTTTAAAAGTTTCTGTAAAAGAAAATTTAACATAAAAAGTGGCAAATAATTTTGAGAAAAACATATATAGACATTTTTATTTTACCTTACCCTTTTTTGTTGTGCAAAAAATATTAAAATGGTTCAGGTAATAGACGTGAAGGGCAATTTCCGGATGGAGGATAAAATACACTATTAATTGATAGAAAAAAAATTATAAAGAAGTACATTGCTTTTGAATTTTATACTAAATAATTGTTTACCCTAATAAATAAGCCAACAAATTTGCCTACAAATACATTGTTTGCCATCTTTCTTTAAGAACTAAAATTATCGTAAGAATAAAGTGGCTAAGTTTCGATTTAATAGAAAGAAGTTCATGTTCGATTTTCAAGTTAAATTAGAGTTAAATTTTATAAAATGAAGAATGTTCTGTAAATTGAACGATAACTAATTATGAATATTTACTAAAATCGTAACATTAACTACCTATCGTTGATTTTAGGTTATTTTTATTAATGTAATTTCCAAACCCCATAAGATAAGCCTTAGTTTGAAAAAATCTGGAGTTTTATGGGGTAAATCAAGAAGCAGTTTATTAGGCAGAAACTTTCTACTCTTACAAGGGGGCGGAAACCACCCTACCTTTTAAGGAAATGGCAGACCCCAAGAGAGGTGTTATTCTTACTTCCTCTTGTCAATAATGGAATATTTTGCTTTTAAAACAACGTAATTGTTTAGTTCATCCATGTGTAAATTTCAGAGTATAAAAAAGCAGACCGTATTAAAACAATTTCTCATGAGCTAGAGCATTAAAAAAAATTAAAACCCATAATTACTGTACCTTATTTTAACAACAATTGAGGTTAATAATTTTTTATTATACTTGTAAATATTATTTGCTGTAATAGGAATTAAGAATACAATGACAGACGTAATCTAACTTTATAATCTTTATAATAAAACTAACACAAAATTGTTATGTTTAGAGTTATTTAACATTTGACCTATAATTCTACAAGTCTAATAAAAAAAAGCGCTAATAAAAATGGGAATTAATTGCTCCAGCAGAGACAAAAAGCACCACACAGAGGAGGAGTTGGCAACGACGCCTCGAGCTTACATCTGTGGCGAGAGTCAAAATAATATAATAAATTTTCAAACAGTCAACTAAATTAAATCACATTATCAAAGTTGATAATGCATAGAGTAAAAACTCGTAGAATGACGACTTGGATGGAACTTGTAGGATGACGCAACAAACTCTGAGAGGAAATGCATGAAATTTAGTCCCTTATCTTTGCCATTTGTTCAACTAAAGACACCGCTATGTTGAAAAGCTTTTTTGTTAACAATATAAATCACTGGGCTAGAAGTTTACTTAAAGTGTATACAACTGTTAGAGACTTTTACTGCATATGAATGACAGTTTATACTTAACCATTTAATTTTACAATTACCCTGTGATTTTTAAGTAGTCTTACAGTCTACATAGACATTTTTCTTGTTTAATTGTTTTAATTGTTGGATTATGAAATATTCAAAACAGAAGCAAGCTTCACAATCAGGGCGCCACCCACACCGAGGAATCTCCAAGGAAGCTTCACAACGCCGGGAATGCAGCCGCTTCCAGCTCTAAGCTCTGATGCTCAATATTGCACAGTTATATTCGACTACTCTTTTATGCTCATAAATTATTCACGGTCTTGATGAGCTTCAATTACTCCCAAGAAGTTTACGTTATTTATTTTAACAAGCTTTGTTTGAACATTTCGAGATAATATCTTGTAAAAACAAATAAGCGAAAGAACATTTGCAGCGAGCTCTGTAAGGGAAACTACAGCAACAAGGGCTTCCTAGAATAACTGGTTAGTTTTTTTCCCACCACTGCATGGAAATCACATTGCCACTCCTGTAAACCGTACGCAAAACAGTTCATTTCCCGTTTCCGTTTCATTCCCGCACGCTAAATCAAATAGCAATTTAAGGTCAGCTGTCGTTACAAAACAGGCCACAGCTGTTTGTCATTGTTGACATTTAGTAACTGATATTGCTGCTTCTTTAGTTTGAGGTTATGTTTGATAGTTAAAAGTGTGTTCCAACAGAAAAAAATCAAACATAACCAAAACGACATTTTGTATACAACAAAATATTTAATCCGTTGCATAAAAATAGTCATTGCCATTATGTAAATATTTGGTCGATCTACAATTCTCGAGTGGCAATGCACTTTACTTTGCGCTGTTAATACACAAATAGTTATTTAAAGAATGTTAGGCTTATTTTATTCATTCATGAATAAGATTGTTTCAATAATGAGCTTATTTAATTGAATGAAGAAGATAGTTAAGAAGAAGGTTAAGCACGCTGGTTCACTTTAATTTTTACAAATACTAACCTTATTTAAAGAAGAGGCGTTCAAACTGATAATAATTGTAAATAGTATAGATAATATGGCATAAATCAAATACATAAGTCTGTCTAAGGACGTTAACTCTCAATAAAACACGAATGGATTATAATATTTTTGTGGCAAAATTACATTAAGAAAGCCTTTGGAATAGAGATTAAAACTCACCTAGTGATTTCTTCCAGTAGTTTGCAGGGATCTGCCGCATAAAATTTGACTCCAAAATAAAGCGTAAATGTTTCTTTCCCTGAAAGAAAAACAGTAAAAAATTAGATATGTATAAAACTTCAGTGCACATAAAACAATTGATTGCAATAACGGGTAAACCCCTTAAAAAACTAAGGTGTTTTTTCTAGTATCAAATGTCATAAATTGACCCTACAAATACCGCTGTATATGTTCCCGATATTTTTTTAAGCCCCTTTTAAAAGTTTTTTTTCAATTCCTATTGAATCAACCGATATAATAATTTAGGATACCATTCCACAACGATAAGATAGGAGAGGCAGTCTCCGGAACGGAAGCATGCTCCGGGACAATCACTGGCGACATCTCTGCTTTCCTTCCTTATGTGTAGGACACGCATTCGTGAATAAGTCCCCCTCCCTCCTACCCCTACCACAACTGAGGAAGGCACCGGTACACTGTACAATACCTACCTCACGGGAATCGGGGAAGTAGACAGTTTAACAATTTTTTTCGAAAGATTTTTGTATATTGTAATTATTACTTGAAAAAAACTAATCACTTCAATGTTGAAAAATGCTAGTTGGGGAACAGGTGCTAAAGTTAGTAACCCTCTAATCATTAATTAGTAAGGCTTTTTAGTAAAAAATGAAATCCAACAAAAAATAATAAAAATAAAAGTAATAACAATGGTAACATTTTAACATATTTAAAATGTTAAAATGTTACCCTTGGCAACACAATTATTTTTAAGATAATTGTGATCAATAATGTCATCCAGAATTGGTTATATATACAGCATGGCATGTCCACGAACAATTTTAACTGTTCTGGAAACTCTTAAGACTGTTTTAAAACTTATATCAGATATATGACTCGAGTTGTTTTGAAAACCATGTTACATGAAAAACGCTCTAAATAAAAGACAGTTTTATTTATTTATTTATTCATTCCGACCATTGGTTGGATACTTATTACTATAAATATATGTTTCCATAAAAATATTTGTTTTAGACATTCTTAACTTTAAAATGAAAAATAAAAAAATGGTTTCTGTAATTATTAAAAAAATTGTTCCTCCAACAGTGATATGTAATCCAAATATGTGACGACTATTTTGTTCGATGAAATTTTCATTTATATTCAGTTAAGAAACATACAAAGACGATTGAAATGTTAATTTTGTACATAAATTATAATATAATCAAGTTCCCTGAGCCATTAATTTTACTAAAGCAAAACTTACAATGCTACTATTTTATAGGGAGTATAATGTGATACACATAGAAAACATCTGCACTTCATTAGGGACCATCAAACCCTTAAGAGGACACTAGAAGCCCCCCAGGAAGAAATATTTCACCGTCGTTTTGGTGGGATTAGTCAAACAAATTAGCTATTTCTAAAATTACAAGCTTTTGCTTAAGTAAACACAGGCTGGAGAGTCGGCGGGATGGAACGGACCATTGGGTGGCTGGGCAATTAGAGGCTAGACTGACGGGAATAGCTTGGCAGCGCATTCACCCCACTACAGTGAATTTATGCAGTCAGTATGCTTTGGTTTCCACAGTGAGTGATAATGGACAGACACTTAAGAGGGCGTTGGAGTCAATCAAAATTCCGCCTTTCCCCCATAAGAGCAATGTTAAACGGGATGTCAAATAACTCTTTTATTTATAATCAGAAAATAATGGTTTATAGCTCTAAATAAAGGGTTCATCAATGCGGATTTGGTTTGCGAGAGGATTTTTTTTATAAAAATTAGTGTTTTTTACTAACTTTAAATAACAAAGCAAGTTTTTTACTACTTTAACAAAATTTTCTACAGAATTTTATAAATTATTTACAAAGAATCGATTTCGCAAAAGGAACGGGGAATTTAATTGTGATTCAAACGATATTTATTCTGAACCAATCGGAAAAAAATAAAGAAATTATATGACAAATGCCGGGGACAAGTTTAGCATTGCTCTTATGGGAAATAAATCCAACATGGCGGCACTCCAACGCCCTCTTAATTATTTGTATTCTTAAAGGCTTTTGGGTCTTTCAATATTGTTTAAATTTCTGTAAAAAATTCTTGAACATGTATTTTCTTTTAGTGTACGAATGTCCATCATGTACATCCAAAACTATAAACATAGTGACGCGTTTCTCCTTACTGATTAGTCAATTTAACCTTCATATTATGATAATATTTTGTTATCTGTTATTTTGTCAGCGTCTAGAGTTATCTCAAACGGTTTACTACTGAGGTTTCGTTTCTTACGATTTGAATCCACGAACAGGTTTGTGTTTGAATGTATATCAGTAACTCACGTTACGGTAACTTAATTTATAACTAAAATAAAAATATTTGTACATTATTTGGCTTAACAAACAACTGCATAAAGCTAGAAAAACTGCTTTTTATCTAGGCTACGGCTAAAGTGCACTCTTTCAACTGATAACTCAAACAATAAGGTTTTTTTAGGACCCTTTCTAAATATTCTAAACTTGGTCAAACTACACAATTTCAACTGATAGATTCATAAACTGCGAGAATTGGGAGTCCGCCACTACAGAACATCTCTCATCTTTGTTTACGTTCGGAAATGCATTGTTGCTTACATTGGAGTGATGCCCAGTAGCAGGTCAATGACCTGGTGCTATTAGTCATATTGGTCATATGGGTTATTGATCAAAAATAAAATAACGGGAACGGCATTTTCTTGAATATAAAAAAATATTTAATCTATTTCCAGGTGCCAAAATGGTTAGAAAAAAAGGATACCATTATTATTGTAAATACAGTGTAAAAAAACAACAAAAAACAAGTAATACTAACAAATGTGAACTGTTAAGCTTTTTGGCTTTAAATTAATAGATTAATAACTTCAATGTAAACAATAAGACAAATTTCATAAAAAAAGAACATGCAAGGTAATGAAATAAATCAACAATGTTATCGAAAGTAACTAATTTAATTTACCATATTATCTTATTAGAGCTCAATTCATAAACCCACTTAATGATAATGACTGGACGATTTACAAAATAAAAAACACCGGATAAAAAAAATATTCCTTTGTAATATTAAATACCAAACAGTTTTGGTTTATTATTTTTTCAAATTGATAATACCTCAGGTACCATATTGATGTAAACCCATACAAAACCTGGCAAAATGTTTTATTTTTAATCTCAAGAACAGGTTTTATAGGTCTATGGTAAAACCTCATGTCAACTCCTAACCCTCAATATCCTCAACTGTTCCTAACCCTACTCGCTTACTTGGAAGTCTTGACTATAAGCGGTCTCCTAAAGGGAGCGAAACAACATTGTTTTAAGAGGAGGGACAGATTTATCACCAAAAATAACAGACACCAGGCTATAATCAGTTGGGTAGGGCGGAGGGGGAGGGGCCACCCCCCAGAACCTGGGATGCGGGATCGCTGGTCTGGTGAAACAGTATCATTATAGTTGCTGCTAGGCGATGAGCAGATCGCGGTTAGGCGAATGCCTCGTAACAGGAGATTGAAAATAAAATTACACTCATTGTCTTAAAGCATGTCAAACTGACTTAGGCAATGATGAGCTATCATAGAAATTTTCCTGGAAATGACTCGTAGAAACATTACTTCTTTAACAATCAAAAAACTTGTTTTTTCTATTATTCTTTCAGCCCTGATACCTTTTTATGAAATTAATTAAAGTTATTGACTACGTAATTGCTTTGAGGTTTTAAATAATCCTCACTTAATTAGTTTGTCAGACATGTATCGACTTATTTTTCATTGAATATACAATTTCTAAATGGTTTAGTACATGTTGATTAAAAAAGCAGATTATTATCTTCAAATACTGTTTATTGTTTCTTTATTTGCATGAAAGCTTTACAAAAGCAGAAAGTACATGTTGTTGCATTCTACTTGTTTACAAACTTTGGTTTTTCATTGGCTATTGCAAAATCGGCTGTTTTTAACTGCTTTTATAATATTTACGGATACATCGTTGACAGCAATAAAGGATAAAATTAATTTTTGTATAGATCTTTAAAGTCTATACAACTCAATGATTAACTCAATGAGATGTAGGCCATTTCAACCGAAGCGCTTATCTTATTACTTGTAGTTCCAATCTTGGCAACTTGCTAATTGTTTTCTCCCAGTCAATCGCCTCCCCAAATCTGTCCTTATTAAACCTTGGCTTACCGCAAGCAGGGTTGGCCTTAGTCTTGGGAGAGTAAACAAGTTTGATTAAAACCGGTTTTAAGCAGCTTTTCAATTTAAAGTAGAACACAACATATATTTTTTAGAAATAATACATGTCAGTAGACAATTATTTACGTTTATTGTAAAAATAATATATTAAGATTTGGAGTGATGAAAATGATGTCATAATAAACAATCCTAAAAGAACCAAATACATGTATGTTATAGTTAAAATACTTTAAATTAAAAACTCTACCTCTAATGATCAAAGGCAAGTTGTAACTAAGGCAATATTGTCACTGATTAACATGTTTGAAACGTGATCACAGTAAACATTTTATTTCAAAATGTTGATGATGCACCTAAAAGGTTTTCGTTAAGTCAATTGATTTCGTGGCCAGCTTTCAATCAGACAGAGTAAATAATTGAGGACTGCATATTGGCCAAAAGTTCATTACAATTCACTTTGTGAATCCAACATTTGCAATTAATTTCAAGCACATTGATATTCGCTGATGAACAAAAGGATTTATAAATTGCTGTTAGGCAGGAAACACAAAGTGCTTATATGCGTGCCGCACTTTATAAAGATACTTAATGATGAGGATATTCGTTCCATTTTGTGAAGAATCATCACTATCAAACCAAGCAAAAAGCATACTTATTAAAAACTCCAATGCCTTTGTGTGCTTGCCTTGCATTGTTAAAATAACTCAATCAAAGTTTCAGGCTGTATGTAAAGTAAGTACCACTCCATTTTTGTTGGATTAAACATTTAAAGTCACCTTCCAGTAGTTTTCTTCCATGTAAGGGGTTACGGTAACAATGGTAATTTTCTGTCTCTTTTGTTTTAGAAGGATCAGTATTCAAATTGAAATTTTGAAACCACCACAACTTATGACCAAAATAATGTAATGGATTAAATCCAATTTTACTCAATATTACAATTGTTACAATGGTATAAGCTACTCAAAGAGTTTATTTTTCATGTTGATCATAGTTATGAAATTGCATTTCATATTGAACCGATTTTGCCTTTCGTAGCAGCCACTGTAAACGTACGTTTAAGACCAATAACTAAAGAATTAGCTAAACTACAAAGAATTAAAGCAAATGCCGTCCGCAATAGTATAAATTCTGTTAAAATACATTAAATGAACGCATTTAACCCGTCGTACCTTTTTCGAAGATCCAAATTTTTCTGTAAAATGATATATCACTCGACCAATTGAAGACTATTTTTCCCCTCCTCCACTAATGAAAAATTGAAACCATCATGCTCAATATAATCACCAAAATATGATTTCAAAGATGCTCTCTAACAAAGAAGAGTTAGAGGAACCACTTAATTTAAGCTTAACTTATTATCAGTTAGAATTATATCAAAATTTTTAGTAAGTTTATAATTATATCAATATCATACAAAAATACATTTGTTTCTCTTCCTAAAACTTTACTTTCTGCAATACATTATGAATAACATAATAACAAAATTAAATCACAAAATAATCCTATCTCATTGCAAATATGAACCCTTAAACCACCGACGATTGGGAGTTGCAGCACTTTATAGTGGCTGAGATAGCATCGTTTTACTCCCGTTGTTACAAATTCCAGACGAATAAATCGTCCAACTGAGACTTGAGTCGATTCTTGTCTTATCATTTTATTATAAATGGTGAGTTAATTCCTTTGGCCCCTACTGTTTATACACAAGGAGACTTAAAACGATTAAACTAAACACGTCCATATTGGGTCTTAACTCAGTTTATGACTGTTTATATATCCAAAGGGAAGGTAAAATAATTTACAATGATGAATAATATGACATACTTAGCTAAGGTACTTTAAGAATTCTCTTACAGTAAATCTTAAAAATATTGTTTAGGTAATAATTTGCATTGAAAGTAAGAAATAAGGTATTGCAAATCTTTATCAAAAATATAAAGTAATAATAAAACAAAATTTTGGTAAAATAATTTACCAAAGTATAAATTATTTTTGATAATTTCTGTCACTTGAATTACTAACAACAACAGTACATGTTACTTGTTCCTTTACTTTATATTTTTAAACTTTATTATAACTTTTTCAAGGGAGTTAGGAAAGCAACTTTAGGCATAAGTCCCCTCGTTTCACAAAAACCTTGACTCAAACTTTTCCTCAGGGTAAGACGTGATATCCTATCCAACTGCCTTAGAAAGACTATGGTGATGTACAATATGAAATTTGTCTAGTTTCAAACTCACTGTTTTCCACTTTTAAAACCTCGTACTAAATTGATAATTTAATGTGGATAAAAAGAAATACTTACTCTAGAGTAAAATAAACGGTATCAGTTAACTGACACATACTTTCTCCCAACAATATAAAAAAAGATGTTAAAAGCTTCAAACATTAATGTCTTGATGACTCAGTCGGATAGCTACCAGCTGAGCAGCGTGAGTTTGACCCTACGCGCGTCTGTGACTTTTAACAACGTACTGCGTTTACCGCTAAACGAAAAATTGAATTTTCTCCGCAACCACTTGACATAGAGAAAAAATTTAAAATACTGGATTATTTAGTTTTTTGAGCTTGATTTAATGGTGAAAAGTAAAATTTATTTCAAAATAACAGCTATTTTGAAAATCAAAAAAATTGATTTTTGAAACACTTATTACGCCATAACTTTTGAACGAGCATTTTCTCGGAGATGCGGGTGGTGCCATTTTATTCACAATTTTAAGTTTAATAAACCACAAAATTTTAATCAAAATCGTTAGAGCCGTGTTTGAGAAATTTGGATTTTTCACGATTTTTGAGGGTTTTTGGGGGCAAAACACCCTTAAAAATCAAAAATTCAAAAAAATGAAAAAAACGCCTGGAATTATCATGGGTTTGGACCTACGTACCAAATTTCACCAAAATCGGACCATTGGGGCATTCTGTAGCTCTGTATACATCCAGACACACACACACACACACACACACACACACACAGACATCACTCGAAAACCACTTTTTTTGGACTCAGAGGGCACCAAAACGGATAAATTTACCAACAACTCAAATTTTAAAATTTTGGCGAAACCAATACTTTCTCAATATATACATTTATAGGGGGAAAGGGGGCTCCAAAATGGATATATACATCATCAAACTAATGGGGAGTGTTTTACGAAAACAATACTTTCTCCATATACTATGGTATAGGGGGAGAAAGTAAAAATAAGGATTACACATGCCCTAATTGAATGTCTTCACGCATGTTTACTAATGGGAAGCTCGCGGTTGCGTTGGAGGGTTGGGGTTGATCTTGGTTGAGGGATTACTCTCTGCGAAAACAATTAGGGAAGCCTCAGAATCACTCGGTCCTAATCCCGGGATTGGGAGACGTCGATCTCTCAGTCCACGGATCCTGTCAACGTTTGGGTGTAATGTGGGGAGGGGGTAAGACGTAATACAAGAACTCCGAAACGATCATATTAACATTTAAATTAATATGATTCACTAAGTTGTTTCAGTGTGAATGTCTTGTCTAATCCGCATGTATTTTCTTTAATTCGATATTTTTACCTAAAGCTAATTAAGAGGTATACGTAAAAATAAATTATAAATAATAATTCAATTAATCCATAAAGAAAGTAAATGATTCAAAACTTAAAAATATTGTATGGTTTTTACTTCATTTAGCAAGTGAACAGCAGAATATTGCGATTGAAATGTGCATTGAAGTAGCGTACGGCCAAATTAAACCGTGCAAACAAATGGAAATCAAAAGGGATACCAAGAGTTTTTAACTTAAATTCATATTTATGTTTTTATTTCAATATATTTCCTTAAAACCGAAATCCAATATACAAGTCTCAAACATTTTGTGTTAAATATTAACATCCAAATTCTATTAACATTAAGTACTTGTTTTGAAAGTAATTTTGTAATGTAAAAACTTTGTAAATTAATTTTAGGGAAGGAACAAACTATCCAGATTTTAAATAATTCCTTCAAACTCAACCCACTTGAATCTGCGCCTGAATACAACGCACAATAACACTGCGTAGGTTACCAATGTCCATTTTGAGAACAGCTTTTAATTAGTTGACTCCAACGTCGAAAATAGGCAGTAATTCAATTAGAATTCACTTTGTCAATGGCGCCGCGCCGTTCGGCTAACATCAGTTAGAAACAGTTCGCTGTTGTTAACGAACAAAACGCGTTTGATAAAATGGCATTTGGTTGAAAATTCAATCGGCACTATAATGAAAGAATGATTAAATAAAATTGAATTAAAGGCGATTCATACCAAATTTTGTATTTTTTTGGTAATATTGATGGGTATGAATCTACACTGGTTTTTTTAATATGTTGTGGTTTTCATACGTTCTTGAACTAAAACTAGTTTGGTCGGAGGCAGAACTATTCAACTATCGAAAACAAGAAACCCTAAAACCAGCCAAACTGTAGCGTAAAAACAAAACAATTAAACTTAACCACAACGTAAAACCCACAAACCAAAATATACCTGCAGAAGAGATCAAATTACAAATTCATAATTGTCAAGTTTAACTAGTTTGTTTAAACAAACAAACTTCACGGTCAAACATCAACCAACAAATTAGTTTAAAAGGTAGAACTACGAATGAAAACCCAAGATTTAAAATCCGTTTTACTGTCTGAATTATTTACATTATTACTGGTTAAGGCTCAAAACTTTGCTGAGAAAATGGTTTTTTGTATTTCAAATTCACAAACTTATTTACACGAAAAATATGGTTACTGTAGGTTAGTAAATATTTGGTAACATATGGAAAATCTAACCACATCATGAATGAGGTTGTAATTGAGTTTTTTTATCGTTTTCTTCGATGGGCAATGGTATTCAGCTTATTCCGCCTTCATTAACAGTTGTTATTATTTCCGTACTTCATTAACAAGCTAGATAACTTTGTTACGTCTCCCAGCTATCTGAACGTCTTGTGGGCCGAATTAGAGATTTGTTTTGATTGCTAATTTCCTTTCCGAAATCTTCCCGAGGGCGGAACCCACCCCAAATGCTAATTTGGGGCTGTTTCTCCCCTTTTACAGTCAGTTAATTAATGATCCGTTTCGGTTTCGTTTATTAGGCACTAAACTCAATTGATGACCCATTAAGAAACTTCCTTCTTGTTTATTCTGGCGAGGTTTTGTTAACGATGGTTTGATGGCTTTGTCTTGTGAGTTCATATTGACCTCGTTTGAGGAGTTTCAGAAAAATTGTTGTAGAGGCTGAAATTACGAAATACAAAGATCATGTTTGAAATATTATATGCTGAGCTAAGAAGAGTGAGCGCAGATTTGCTATCGTTAAAACGGTTTATCAAACTTTTATTTATGACTGACATTTTCAGTAATACCACATTTTAAAATTTATGATTTATGTTGGAATATGTATACAGTTATAAATGTTTAATTCATCACCGTAAACCATACTAATTACTTGCCATTAAAAATCAACAAAACAGGAACAATAAGATTTTAAAAGATTTAAAACTACTAGAGAAACATTAAAATCATATACTCTTTAAAGTAATTGGGAAAAAGTTATTTGCTATGCAAATATTAAAAGATATTATAAAAATAATTACTATTATATTGTAGTTGTAGTGATATGCAATGCACGGTAATATATTTCGATGTATCAGAATAAATACTGACTGCATATTTATTATTTGTTAGAGATTTAACAGTTCAAATAAATATCACTGTGTGATTTTATACTTAGGGCATTGTAAAAAAATAAATACAGTAACATTCATCATATTTAAACTACGGTATCAGTATTTGTTATTATATTTTTTTGTAGGTAAGCATACTTCAAACAATTAGCTATTAAAGGTTCAATTGATAAGATAATCAATTTAACTAAATTCAGCTATTACTACAACTACGGAATCATAAAAAAATCAAGATAACCTTCGAAATGAAGTAGAATAAAATCTCAGATTAAAGTCTTGCTCTGTTATTGCTCTACGGTTTATGGCACCCAAGATAGTGCCACCCTTAGGTCACAGACAAATAAAATGTCTGGATTATGGATCACAATGTAAACCAACATCTCTCAGCTCCGGAGTTGCTATCTGTTGTAAATATTTATTAGTTTTAGGTTTATACGATTGGATAGAAATCATCATTCTTAGTTGAATGTACGTTAAAAATTTGAATACTTAGAAAACCCTTTTATTTATCATTATAGTAACTGGACAGTTAAATATTAAGGACAAATGAAATAAAATTTGATATATAAATTATTCATGTGTAGTTCAGAATGCGCTTTTAGAGCATAAATAACATTTAGCTTTTTTTCATTTGTTAAAATATCCGTTATAGATTTTTACGACAGTTCGTAAAGTTTTTATATTTATATCAAATAGCTAAAATTTTTTTTGTAAAATAATTATAACAAAGGAAATTGCTGAAATAGTTTATGGAGAATAAAATAATTTTATATTTATTCCCACATACACTTGGAAACCAACACAGTACTTAAACCTGTACAAGCAATTAAAACTGAAATTTTAAGATAGTCCCATAAATAAAAAAAAAACTAATTACAAAACATATTTTTGAAACTCTTATGTTGTAATGTAAATTAAACATACCCAAGAAAAAAGTATCCTCAATAGAACGAACATTATCTCCAGGGGTTCTGAGAAAATGAAGATGTTGTCTCTTTCAAAATTAACTGTCACGTCCAAATTTTTCTTATGAAAACAAGGATGGGCAAACTGCCAGAAAAGTTTTAATTACAGGCGGTTTTGTGAAGGTGGGGGGTGTAGAAGGGGTAAGGGGGATGTACCTCCCCAGACGCATTTTATTTCTGACGATGAAACCACCAACCATTTATTTATTTTGCCCACTACTAGGATTCTTTTAATGGTAGCGATAATAAAAATATAAATTTCTCTATAACCCAAGAATACATATTTTTTAATTTATGAGATACAAATATAAATAAAATAATCAATTAATTATAATCATACATTGTCATATGTTTGGTTTCTTTATAATAAATAAAATTTAAAATTGACTGGGCTGCCCGTATCATTTATTACATTTCTTACTATACAATAGTTTTATACATTTTAAATTCATTTTAATATATGTTTTTTTTATTGAAATTCAAGTATTCAATGTCATAACTGTATTAAGGTTCACGAAAATAGTCCAATGGAAACTGTATCAGCTGGGTTTCCTTTAACCCCTCGAGCCCTACAATATTGTTATTTTTTATGGTTATGTTTACCATGTGTATGTAATATCGTATAAAAATATTATTCTAGATAGATTTGGCAACAATGAATTCAGCTCTCATCGGACTATTTTCGCGAACCTTGCTATAACGGTTATTCCTCTGTTCCAACAACTAATAGGTTATGTCACATAACTACCATTTTCTATAACGTCATTAAATGTCAAATAATTAGATTAAAATATTTATAATAACATTTATTCAGTTCTAAATCTTAACAAGGATAGTAAAACATAAACATAAACAGACTTTATAAACATCTGATTGTAGGAATAATAAATAACTGAAGTTCATCATATGACATCTCCCTTTCTCCTTTCTTCTTCAGGTTTCAAGTCACTTTTAAACATTTAGTTTTATAGGTGGTTTTATAGGTCTCCCAAAGGAAGAAATGCCTTTTTGCTGAGTAATCCCCACAGGAGCGTTTGCGGATGGAGTTGCCACCGTCGTAGTTGGTGTCATTGCAGGAGAATTTGCTGTTGGTAGTAGTCTCAACATCGCTCCATTGCGACACAGTAACCCATCCTTTGTGTCTACTTTGTATGACCTTGGGGCCATCTTTTTCACAACTGTCCCTTCGGCTTTACGATCTGGAATGTACACCTTGCATCCAGGAGTGAGTGATTTTTCTTCTCTTGCTTTGTGCCAACGATTAAAATACTTTCCTTGTTGGCAACTATTTTGTTTGTCCCACTCTCTGAATTTTTGGTGATCAATTACTCTTGGCCGCAATTCCTTTACAAGTGCAGGTACTCTGGTTCTCAGTTGTCTTCCCATTAACAATTCAGATGGGCTGTAGCCTGAGGGGCCTGGTGTTGTCCTATATTCAAGTAGGGCCAGAGTTGGTTCTTTATTCTTAATGAGAATACTTTTGAGTGTCTGAACTGCTCTCTCAGCTTCTCCATTGGCTTGGTGATACAATGGACTACAGGTAATTATTTTAAATCCAAAATCAGTTGCAAAAGAACGCCATTCTGCACTTGTGAATTGAGAACCCGAATCAGACACGACTATTTCTGGGATACCATAGCGAGCAAAACATGCCTTCATCTTTTTAATCAGCTCATCCACAGTCATAGTAGAGACATTTATCATTTCTAAATACCTAGAATAATAGTCTACAACAGCTAAGTATTTACCTTTCATGAAGTCAAAGTAGTCAACCGCTACCTTTTGCCATGGATAATCAGGGATGTCAGAACATATCATTTTTTCTGATGTGTAATGTTGGTGCTTTGCACAAGTATTGCAATTTTCAACCAAGTTGTAAATATCAGAGGTAATTCTGGGCCAGAAAACGGACTGCTTCGCTCGAAGAACCGTGCGATTAATTCCAAAATGACCATCGTGTAGCTTGCTCATAATATCTTTTCTAAGCTCCAAAGGGATTATAATTCTTTCTTTATAACATAAGAGATTTTCAATTAGGGATATCTCATTCTTAAATACATACCATTTTCTCATGTATTCCGGAACATCCTTCTTATAAGTAGGCCAGCCATCTTCATTATATTTCAGTAACATTTGACATTCTCTTTAGTCTGAGCGTTTTTATTTGCTCTAACCTAGTTTGTGTCGCAGGAAAATTTAAAGATACTACTTTAACATGAGCTTCTACCTCATTTGTGAAATCATCCGTAGTATCTGGTATTGGTGCTCTGCTTAGAGTGTCTGCTGTAAACATTTATTTTCCTAGTATATGCTCTATAGAATAGTTGAATTTCATGAGTCGCATCTTGAATCTTTGAATTCTAGTAGGTATGGTGTCCAAATCTTTGCCCCCAAGAAGTGGAACAAGCGGTTTGTGGTCAGTTAAAATCTTAAATCTTTTGCCAAATAGAAACATTGAAAACTTTTCTGCAGCCCAAGCACAGGCTAAAGCCTCTTTTTCTATTTGAGCATATCGTCTTTCACAATCTTGCAAGGTTCTTGAAGCAAACATTACAATTTTAGGTGTCCCTTCTTCAATTTGAAGTAGCATTGCACCCAAGCCATATGCTGAAGAATCAGCAATTACAATAGCATCTGCGTTCACATTATACTTAGTTAAGGATACTGATTCTTTTACCGCTTCAATTATATCAGTAAAATCTTTTTGATGTCGTGCAGACCAACAAAACTGCCTGTCTTTTCTTGTGAGCTCTCGAAACGATTCTGTTTTGTCAGCTAGGTTTGGTATGAACTTACTCAGTTGATTCAGCATACCATTTAAACGACGAACTCCTGTAATATCTTTGGGAGGAGGGATTTCCTCAAGTGCTCTGATCCTGTCAGGATCAATTCTAATACCTTCAGAGTCAATCAAATGACCCAAAAATTTCACTGATGTCTGTGAAATAGAACATTTATCCTTGTTCAAAACTACATTGGCTTCTTTTAAGCGGTTTAAGACTTGAGCCAACCGGCTATCATGTTCCTCTTGATTCTGACCATGTATAAGTATGTCGTCCATTAGACATAATACCCCATCAATACCTTTAAGAAGTTTAAACATTTGAGCAGAAAAATATTCGGGGGCGCTTGTTATGCCAAAAGGAAGCCTCTTGAAATAAAACCTACCAAAGGGAGTGATGAAAGACGTCAATTTGGCTGTATCTGGTGATATTTTGATTTGCCAAAAACCTGACTGAGCATCAAGCTTAGAGAATACTTTAGAGCTACCAATTTGACCTAGAGTTTCTTCCACATCTGGTAAAATAGTCTTAGGACGTTTTACATTTCTATTTAATTCGGTGTAGTCAATACACAAACGTAAACTACCATTGGGTTTAATAACTGGTACTATTGGTGCACACCAGTCCGTAGGAGTCTCAACTCGCTCAATAACTCCCAAGTTTAACATGCGATTCAATTCAGCTTCCACTTTTGGGCGTAAGGGAATTGAAATATTCCTTGGGGCACGAACTGAATACGGTTGAGCGTTTTCAACTAATTCGATTTTATATTCCCCAGGAATAGTACCCAGACCAGTAAAGAGTTCAGGAAAGTTCGTTAGTAAAGAGTCAATAGTAATCGAATTAAGGCCAACGTCTGGTTTTCTTAAGCTTAAGAGATTTAGAGATCTAATTGCTGGCATCCCCAAAAGTGGTTCATTTAATCAGCTACCACGTAAACCTTCTCTTTTACTTGTTTCCCACAATACCTTAAGTCTGCAATAAACATCCCTCTCACATCCATTACCCCCTGGTCTGCGTTCTTAAGTATACGATCTGATGTCTTAAGATCAGTTTTTAGGATATCCAAAGGAAGAACAGTAACCTCCGCGCCCGAATCAATTTTAACGTTAACTATTTGATTGTTAATAAAAAGGTCTAAATACCACGGACCGCAGTCATGAGATGAAGCCTGTACTGGTCCCAAATATGCTACTGTAGCTTCACTATTGTTCAACTCACCTGAATACTCATTAACACTACTTGTATTCCTTGTAATTTTACGTTTCAGTAAGTCCCCTCTACAACATTTAGCAAAGTGTCCGATTTTCTTGCAATGAGAACAGATCGCATCTTTAGCAGGACATGATTTACGAGGATGTCTTGAAGCCCCACAATTCCAACAGCATTCGTCTCTATTCTTCATGAAATCTGCTCCCCTATTTGCATACGACAAAGTAGTATGTTTCCGATCTAAATTAATTCTGTCAACATCTACACAAGTTTTATGTTGGCCTAGCAATTCTAGTTCTTCTGCTTGTTTATTTATTGATTCCTTTTGTTTACATTTCTGTATGGCTTTTTCTAAAGTTAAATTGGAATCCTCTTGCAACTGGGCTGATAATTTTTTGTCAGTTATACCAACAACAATCCGATCGCGAATAAGTTCATCCCTCAGATTTTTGAAGGAACAATGTTCGGCCATCGAACTTATGTCAGCAAGAAATGTATCAAACAATTCATTTTTTTGTTGATATCTAGAATTGAATTTTGCTCTTTCGTAAATTAAATTACGTTTACCAATAAATCATCAAAGGCCTTTTTAACTAATTCATAAGAGTTCATGTCCTCATCTGAAAGGTGAACTGTCGTCAGAATCTCCTCAGAATCAGGTCCCATACAATAAATAAGAGCACTTACTTGTTTTTCTTCCGATTCTAAGTCCAATCCAGAAGCTATTCTATACCTTTCAAAACGTTTATACCATTTCCCCCAAAGTTCTGGGTGTTTGAAGTCAAAACCTGTTGGAGGCTCAAACATTATTGCTGAAGGTTTTGCCTGTTGCATCTTTTGTTCTAATAATATAGATGCATTTGATGGTTGATGCGTTTTTTTAGACGGTAGCTTAGAATTGTTTTTCATTTCAATAAAAGGTTTACCGCTGCCACCATGTCAAATAATTAGATTAAAATATTTATAATAACATTTATTCAGTTCTAAATCTTAACAAGGATAGTAAAACATAAACATAAACAGACTTTATAAACATCTGATTGTAGGAATAATAAATAACTGAAGTTCATCATATGACATTAAATGTATTAATTATTTTCATACAAACAACTAATAATTACATTACGCATGTTTAAAATTTACAGTTCCAGTTTCTTTTCAGCGACAATTATGTAAAAATAAATCCCTTGTTATCCTTATAGCAATGTATTAATGTAATGTTTGTCAATATAATATGAAATCAATATCTTTATCCTTCCAAAAGCAAAACAAAAGACAAAAACGTTGGCTAAATAACAAAGAAAGAAGGCATAAGAAAAGATGTGGTCCGAACCGAGAAATCCGCTGTGGTCTCTTCTTGAGTGTAAAATGTTGATACCCCCCCCCCCAAACAGCCCTTAATTACAGCGTCTCTGCCCACTAGGCCCTTTTTGTTTCAAAGCCTGACGTTGAAATTAACAGCCGCCTCGGCCGCTGCAGCATCCAGTCGACAAAGCTGAAGACGTTTTCTTTCTAGTTATTTTCGATTTTAATTTAATCCAGTTTAATGAATAAAACACCATTTCAATTAAGATACTTCGCTTTTCACTCCAAGTTGGCACTCCAAAAGGGGCATATTTAATTTGTTTTTTCTTGTATTTTGCTCTTTTTGTGATTTTACGGGGGAACATTAAATTAAAAGGGTTTTCAGTTTTGCTTCATTGCTTGGTAGACGTTTAATTCCTTCTTGAGCGTTCTATTGAATTTATATATATATATATATATATATATATATATATATATATATATATATATATATATATATATATATATATATATATAAAAGTATTTTATTGCTTTATAACTCTTAACAGGTAGATATGATTATCATTTTTTCAACCCAGCAATAATGGGGGCTAAATAAAAAATTAAGAACACAAATTATTTACATATAAACGAAAGAACAATGTACTGATGCCAAAATGAAATCACAATCTTTGACAAACTATTTACAAGGCTTAATTTTTGTTATTCTTTATAATTTTAATATTAAAGTATTATTATCAAAACATATAAATAATTTTGCAATCTTCGTATCCCTGAGATTTTCAGTTGCAGTTACGTATTTGCAGTTTACTATAAGTTACAAAGTGTATGCGTTGCTGTTTTGTGTATTTAAACTTAAGAAAAAAAAGAAAGGGGAAAATAATTTTACTACAGTAGAGACTCTCTTTATTTATTTATTCTTTTAGATGTGAACTAATTTTAAAGTGACAATTCCTGGGTTTTCATGAAACAATCATTAAACCTAATCATTAAACTTTGTCTTCCTCTATCCCTGTCGATTTGTGTTTATGGATATTCTAGAATAAATCTTTATTAGTTATACACAATTATTTAATTATTTTATTTTTCGCATTAATTTTACCGAACTGATTCAAATAACCTGTTTCATGAAAACAGCTAAAACCATTTTTTTTTTTTACAAAATAATTCCGAGGAATTATTTATTACTACTGTGTTCCTTATGTACATACATCAGTCCCTTATAGAATATATTCTTCAGAGTAGTTTAAAATCTCCCCAAACATGGTAAACTATTAAAACTTTCTTCCCCAACAGTTTCACATGGCTCTAGTGGTCTCTAGAGAAGTTCGCCCGTGCAATGTGTAATGAGCGCAGGCCAAACTAGTTAGCCATCCTAGGGGTGATGGTTTCCCATTAAAATTTAATGATCCCTCCACACGTGTCTGGCTGCTTCGCTGAAACATGTCTGGCTGCTTCGCTAACACGTATCTGGCCGCTTCGCTAACACGTGTCTGGCTGCTTCGCTGAAACATGTCTGGATGCTTCGCTAACACGTGTCTAGCTGCTTCGCTAACACGTGTCTGGCTGCTTCACTAACACGTGTCAGGCTGCTTCGCTAACACGTGTCTGGCTGCTTCGCTAACACGTGTCAGGCTGCTTCGCTAACACGTGTCTGGCTGCTTCGCTAACACGTGTCTGGCCGCTTCGCTGAAACATGTCTGGCCGCTTCGCTAACACGTATCTGGCCGCTTCGCTAACACGTGTCTGGCTGCTTCGCTGAAACATGTCTGGATGCTTCGCTAACACGTGTCTAGCTGCTTCGCTAACACGTGTCTGGCTGCTTCGCTAACACGTGTCTGGCTGCTTCGCTAACACGTGTCTGGCTGCTTCGCTAACACGTGTCTAGCTGCTTCGCTAACACGTGTCTAGCTGCTTCGCTAACACGTGTCTGGCTGCTTCGCTAACACGTGTCTGGCTGCTTCGCTAACACGTGTCTGGCTGCTTCGCTAACACGTGTCTGGCTGCTTCGCTAACACGTGTCTGGCTGCTTCGCTAACACGTGTCTGGCTGCTTCGCTAACACGTGTCTGGCTGCTTCGCTGAAACATGTCTGGATGCTTCGCTAACACGTGTCTAGCTGCTTCGCTAACACGTGTCTGGCTGCTTCGCTAACACGTGTCTGGCTGCTTCGCTAACACGTGTCTGGCTGCTTCGCTAACACGTGTCTAGCTGCTTCGCTAACACGTGTCTAGCTGCTTCGCTAACACGTGTCTGGCTGCTTCGCTAACACGTGTCTGGCTGCTTCGCTAACACGTGTCTGGCTGCTTCGCTAACACGTGTCTGGCTGCTTCGCTAACACGTGTCTGGCTGCTTCGCTAACACGTGTCTGGCTGCTTCGCTAACACGTGTCTGGCTGCTTCGCTAACACGTGTCTGGCTGCTTCGCTAACACGTGTCTGGCTGCTTCGCTAACATGTGTCTGGCTGCCTCGTTATCAGTGTCTGGCTGCTACGCCTAACGAATACTGACAATTGTTCGTGATTGGTTCGGATTTCCTGTTTTGGATCTTAATCTGAGTATCGGTTTGTCGGAAGTAAATGTTTTTAACTGTCCCATTACTGACAAATACCACTATATCAGACAACTATAAATGCTAAATGTATACATTTCTTCTTTTAATGTAATTTCCCGAATATCAATAATTGACTCTCAATGTATTTAGTTTTGTGATGTTTTGACTAAATGTTTGTTTTTCTTTTTAAACAGTTATTTCGTTGAAAGTTTTACTAAAAACATAATTTAAAAAGTGAACATTCAAGTACACATTTTTAACATTTTTAAAAAGCTAAAATAAAAATAAGTTTTATTATTTACATTTTTAAACCTATTAAAACTCTATTTTATTTTGTGTCTTTACATGGATTTCTTATATATAAGGCAAAAAATCCTTTGGTTTAAGACAGAAGGTGTGTATTTTGGTGGTTTTGTTGAGCAGAAAGGGAGCAGAACAAACCAAAGTCAAGACGGAATGTCCAGGTTCTTTATTCGCCTCTCTTTTTCCTGACAGTTATCAAAACAAAGAGTAATAATTGTCAATAGTACACTAAAATTTGTTTGACATTTGTTCTATACGGACTGGTGGTGGTTAATTATTATTTGTTAGGATTATTAAATCTTAACACAATAAAACTGAATAATAAATAAAATTGAAGACATTTGTTTATCAATTTATATATTAAATTTAGAAAGTTTTATCTTATCACCACCACAATCTCTATACCACCACGGTTTAGAGGTACTTTCCAGAGTACATTGTTCAAGTTATAACCATTTGTTGCTAGGTTTGTTTATTTTGTCAGTTACTGAGGTGTTTTAAGTTGTTTAACATAACCAAAAGTGAGATGATATTTTAAAAATCGTTCACACTGAACTAGGGTTATTCATGTCTGTCGTCATTTAGACGTATCTTTAAATCTTCAATAAAATTCGAAAACCTAAGTCTTTCTGAAAAACTATTTCTTATAACTTTAACAATTATGAAATCATTAAAACTATTGTCATGATTGTGTGTTGTGGTGCATGCAGGCGCTGTACTCCAGAGCTTACCCTGATATGTTAGAGAGATCATTAAAATTTAATGGTGCAGTTCTTAGTGTTTTCAAAACAAAAAACTAAAAAATAACCCCAACTCTCAGAAATGACTATTTTCTTTAAAAACACCTCATTTTATCATTAAATAACAGACTGATTATTTTGAGTGTTTTTTATAAGTGTACGTTTATACATTAAAGAAAAATTTTAGGACTTTTATCCCAATTTTTATTATTATGACACTATGTTTACCTTTTTTATATCGATTCAATTAATAAATTTTTACCTTAATAGTAACATAAATATAATGTATTTGTTTTTTATTGCAATAGTGTAAATATTTTTATTTTCTTCATGTTATCTTTTTAAATTTACTTAAACTTATTGACTTATCGATCACACTCATTAAATATTTTATTTTGGTTGGTAAAAAATCAATTAAATAAGCCTTGTTATTATTAATACTAATAGCAAAATTCTACTAAAACAAAATAATAAGGCCAATTAATAAGTTCTTATCTTTTTTCTTTAGATATTACTATTTCATTTTATTATTCTTCGAAAAAAGTAGCAATTTCTTACAAAGTAGCTTATTGGACTCGAACAATTTTCAAAGCTCTGAATCAATATATACATATATTAGACATGTACATAATTTATAACTTTATATAAATAATAAATACTCTCCCACCGTAAATAAATGTAAAAAGTAATTTCTTTATTTTTCCAGTCAATCTTTGAGATTCTAATTTATTACTTTTGAAACCCCATTAGATGACCTTGACCTTTTTTCTAAACAGTGAAATAGAGTTTTAATCTTTATTCTTATCTTAATTTTTTATTTATAAAATAAGATGATGTTAATAAAAAGAACAATAGTCATTGGGAGGCATCACAAACTTCACCCATTTCAAATAAGACACTTAAAATTATATGATCTACGAAACGAAACTTCACACTACAATTGTTCAACGTCCAATTATTGTCATCGTCATGATGCTTGAGCCAATGCAAACAACAGTATTTTACAAACAATTGTACTAGAATCTTAGACGATTTAAAATCTCGGATCTTATCTTAAAACAATTTGTGTGTCGGCAACCAACAAAGTGGAGGACGCCTTATCTTTCCCGCCATAAAAGTAAGTTGGTTCCCCTAAAGGTGAGGGGTGGTTTTGGCTGTAGAAAGAGAGAGAGAGAGCTCCCGAGAAGGGGGGGGGGTTGTTATACTGACTTTGGCTTCAAGAATAAACGGTTGCTCTTTGAAGTTGTTATAAAATCGTTAGAGCATGAACGCTTGTTAACGTTTTGCATAGTTTATTATTGTCGGAGACCCATGCTACAATAAGGTAATTACTGTGCAAAGTAAACGTTTGTGTGATCTAAAACTGCTTTGTTACATTAAATTTATATAGTTTTGAATGTTTAACGGGTTAAATTTCATGAGATATTTTCCAACCTATTTTTAATTCTCTTTAAGTCACATTTTAGCTGATTCCATACACACAACAATAATTTCTAAGTATATATTTTTCTTAAAATAAATAAACTAGTCTTAAAAAGCCATCAACTAGTAAATTTATACATTCATTAAAATTATTTATCATTATCAAATGTAAAACACTAAGATATGTATTACAATATATATAATTCTTCTAATCGGATCAATGAATACTCACTAAAAATCAACTGATACTTCTTAGATAAATATCGGAATTAAAAAGTTACTGGATGATAACATTAGTAAGTTGTTAAAAAAACTGGTTCTACATGTACTTGGATTATTTCATGTTACAACTAGGTTAGGCCTAATTGAATATTTTTTTCAATAATAGGCCAATAAATAATTTAATTATTTTGCTGTTACTAAATGGAAGTACGAATCGAAGGTATTTTTTAGAAGGGGGCTAAAGAGACAAAGCGATTATTTTGTCTGCGTAGCCAAGAGGCCACTGCGGAAACTACCCATATTATGTTACGCATTCGTCATAACCATGCCTACTGAGGGCGAGAAACACTATCCAGTATTCGGTGTAAAAAAAAAAAAAAAAAAAAAAAAAAAAAAAAAAAAAAAAACTGTGGATAAAGAAACGCTGCTGCACTTCAGCATGTGTGAGACCCAAGACTCAGGTAGATGATGTTAAGGGAGGAGATTTTGCCGCAGAAAGTAGGCCATTTAATTATAATTTATACATGCTGTTCATGACTACGTTTACAGCCTGCGCGCCCAGCAGTTTCAGCCGACGCCGATAGAAAGATGTCAGTATCGGGGGTCTCACGATCAAAATTTCATAATGCAGTGCTTCGCCTGGTCCCATTTTGAGTCTTTATTTTAAGTCCGATGAAGGTGGGAGATGTTTTAAATGACAGATAAGGACTTGGGCTACTTAATTAATTATTTGATTAAAAAAAAATTCATTTTAAGCTTTAAGTTGATCAAGATTATACTGCAATAACTTGTTATGGATTTAATACATATTACACATACATGTTATGTACAGGGTGGTTATAAAGTCCCTTCCCCCCTAGAATTTTTCAACAATTTATATTAAAATCGATTTTCAATGACGGGATTCATTGTATAGGTACATACTCTAACTTTTGTAATAATTTAAAATTTTGGGAGTTACCTGAGGTCTAAGATGTAGGAGTCAACTTCAAAATTCCTTATGAGAAGCTAGTCATGCAACATGTCAAATAACACTGCCTTTTCCCCCTGAAAACAGTGGTGCAATCTAAATTCAAAAGGGTTATACCGTTTTCGAGATATCTGTAGGTCTAAGATGTAGGAGTCGACTTAAAAATGTTAACTAGAAGCTAGTCATGCGACATGTCAAATAACACTGACTTTTCCCCATGAAAACAGTGGTGCAATCTAAATTCAAAAGGGTTATACCGTTTTCAAGATATCTGTAGGTCTAAGATGACACATGTTGTATGACTAGTTTCTAGTTAAAATTTTTAAGTTGACTCCTACATCTTAGACCTACAGATATCTTTAAAACGGTATAACCCTTTTGAATTTAGATTGCACCACTGTTTTCAGGAAGAAAAGGCTGTGTTATTTGACACGTCTCATAACTAGCTTCTAGTTAAAATTTTTAAGTCGACTCCTACATCTTAGACCTACAGATATCTTGAAAACGGTATAACCCTTTTGAATTTAGATTGCACCACGATTTTTAGGGGGAAAAGGCAGTGTTATTTGACATGTTGCATGACTAGCTTCTCATAAGGAATTTTAAAGTTGACTCCTATATCTTAGACCTCAGGTAACTCCCAAAATTTTAAATTACTACAAAAGTTAGAGTATGGACCTATACAATGAATCCCGTCATTGACAATCACTTTTAATATAAATTGTAGAAAAATCCTAGGGGGGAAGGGACTTTATAACCACCCTGTATAAAAAATCAAAAAGCGAATCAAATAGTGCAAGTCTTTATATTTCATTTAAAAGCTCTCCCGCCTTTATTGCACTGAAAATAAATTCGCAAAATATGAGCCGGTTAAGCACTGCGTGACATTCTGAGAGGGGTCCGCCTCTAGTCCCCTCTTAGGGACGCGTTCGCAAAAGTCAGTTTAACCATTAAACCGAGTTTAAATCAAAGTTTACCACATGTTTAATAATGAGTTAAACTAAGTTTAGGTTAAACGTGTTTCGGGAAAGCTGCTCTTAGGAGCGCTTTAACAATGTCAGTTTAAGCTTTAACTGAGATTAAACCAAATTTGACCATATATGTAGTATTGAATTGCACTGCGTTTAAGTTAATCGTAGTTACACGTGTTTGGGGAAAATTGCCCTTAATGTAGAGAAAAAATGTATACAAACAAGCAGTGAAATTATTGTTTAATAATAATAATCAGCTCTTGTAACTGATTTTTCTAATATTTCCCTTGCATTGTGTTCTACAAAGAGTTCAGACTGCACCTTTTGTAACTCTTACTACGAGACTAAACACAGATGTTGGCCCGATGAAGGAGGCCGCCGCGCCGTCAACTGAAGGGTCAATGAAGGTGGAGGGCCTTGAAGGGACGATTGGTGCGTAAATATTTGCTCCTGAGAGTCTCAAGAGTGGAAGGGGGAGGAGGGGGAGGAGGTAACAAGCGATTTGTCGGGCAGTGACCGTCCCTTATTTATTTTCGGCATTACAACAAATAACGTTATTTTTGGTAACAAATTATTTTGATGTGTCATAAAAAGGTAGCAAGTATAAAGTGACGTTGTGTAGTTACTTTTCCTTTAGGGATAAAGTATATTTTTCTAGAATGGTTACAATTCACTTTTTTTCTCTTTAGCAACGAGTTCCTGTATTTTCATACCAGTTGTAAAGAATCTGTTAACGACATATGATCGCTAATTTGAAGGGAATGGAAGCTATAATAAGGTTTTTTTTTGCTGTCTTTTGAACTGAAAGGCCAGTTAATCACAATACTTTTCAACAACTGGTATTGTTACTTTTTGGTAACAAGTTATATCTGGTCGATGGTTACAAAATAATTTAACAAGGACGGGTTTCCCTATTGTTGAAGAGGGAGAAAGGAAATGAATACAGAATATTTTTTCCCGTAACTACGTTTAAAATAAAATTGCTTTTATCAACTTTCAAACAAAGTGACTTTTGTAGCCTGTTTAATAGTTGTAACACTTTGAGAACTGAGAGCAGATTTTTCATTCGTCGAATTGAACATTTCCTGGATATCTTCATAGATATATGTTACAACATTTTTTAAGTTGTCTCGACTAAATCCGAAAATTAACGAGACACGTATTCGATTAGCACCGTAACTTTGATTGCGACGATCCGGTGGTCCAGGTGTGGTTTCCCCGCATCCGGTGGCGCTCGATTTGCAAGAAACACAGCCATTGACGCTCGGAGCGGGAAGTGATCCGGTAATTACCGACCGATCGCCACGATAATCGCCGGACGTCAGACTTAGAGGGCAGCGGCGGATGTGCTCCGGAATCGGAAGAAAAAGAAGAGTTCGAAAATTATAAATAGCTGCTCTCAGTATGTAAAGTAAATGAATATTAAATTAGTTTATAAAATAGTATAAACATTCAAGGTTAAACACGTTTAAAAACACAAAATGACGTTAGTGATATTGTGGATATCCAATGTGAATGTAGATACAAATTTGAAATTTAGCAACAATTATTCTGTAGTTAAAATGTGCTATAAACGGTAACAAAATTTTTAAAATTCAACGGTCAGAATGTTCAACAGATAGTTGAATAATTGGAATTAAAATATGTAATACATTAAAATGCCACAAGAAAAAATATAATTTTTTGCGATCACTTAAAATTAAAATTTCAATATATTAATTTCCTGTGTTACAAAAAACTACGAATAGATTGTACTATCATAATTAAATAATTAGATTTTAATAAAAGTCTCAGTAGTTCATATTCCACTTCTATTAGGCCAATGAAAACTCTTAGTGAAAAATAAACCGAAAAGAAACCAAGCTACTTGAAACAAGTGTACGTTTTTAGTCGTCCCTTCGCGCGTAAACCATCGGCGGGGGGAAGAGTTGAAAACCCGGACGGCTCAAGCGTTTCGGATCCTCTTTTATGAGCCATCGGAATACATAAGAGATAAACATAAAACATACAATAGGCTCTGTATCGAGCCGCCGAAATATCTGAACGGATCGCCAATAAAGGCGGCGCTAGAGGCGAACCCTGTGGAACTCCTCGCTGGTGAGATAAAACTTTATAAGTTGGTAGATACTGTGTTCTGCTAGAACGGGAGGGAGGGGTCTGAATTTCAAAGGCTATAAAAATATTAAACCTCTGATAAATAATATAATTTTTGTACTTTTTGGCGGTAAAATATTCCCCAATTTCAGGTTTGGTGTATTAGTAAACACTTTTTTTATTAGCATGATAGCCTACTTATTGTTTGTAATCAGAAATGAAAAACAAACTTCTAAAACAATCAAAAATATATTTAAACTTATAATGTAAACAATACAGAAGGTAAATACATGAAAATATGGATAAAGACAATCGATTAGGAAAACATTAGAAAATGAGTGTAACGTGGGAAACCTTAAATTATTTTAAGATTCTAAGCACATAGTATTGGATTATACAATCTAGTTTAATACAAACAATTTTGCACAAGTTTGTAGTGGTAAGAAAAAGTTTGTTTAAATAATATTTTTTTTAGTTTTCTAGTATACAAGAAATGAAAAAACAAACGTCTACAACACAAAAAATATATATTTACACTTATATACTGTAAAGAATATAGAAGGTAAATATATGAAAAGATGGTTAATGCCAATCGATTTCGACCGGACACACCGATTGTCATCAGGCACAAAGAGAGAATTGAGTGTTGTGGAGGTTTGTTTTTCATTTCTGGTATATTAGAAAACAAAACAAAAATATTGCCTAAACAATCTTTTCTTACTACTATAAACTTGTGCAAAATTTTTGTATAAAACTAGCTAGTATAATCCAATACTATGTGCATAGAGGTTTGAACCAATTTAAGGTTTCCCACGTTTAACACATTTTTTAATGTTTTCCTAACCTTTACGTCTTTACTACACATATTTATTTAACTACAGACTTTTTTTTATTTCGATTCTATGTAATTAACTTCCCTGGCTTAATGTAATTTTAAAATACGCTATCAGTAAAACTGTTCACTTGTCATGTTCATAAAAATATAAAAATTTAAGAGGGTTTTAATTGTATTAACTCTTTATATTTTTAGCAAATATACCGTACATTATCTAAATTGACACATATATAATACAATTCAACTTGATAAAAGTAGAGTTATAAACGAAAATACTTTTACTATTATTGATTTATAAATTAATTACAGGTTTTACTCACCCTTAAGTTGTTTTGACACTTTTTTCGTGGTGTCTAGCCAGTGCTGAAACAAAACAAAGAAAAAATAGATGTGTATGAAAATTTCAATACGTCATGCGTAGAGTAAAACTATAAAAGTTTAAAATTCACAAGGGCGGTTTACATGCTAAATAATTTTAAATGTTTAAGCTTTATTTTACCTTCCTGAACGTTGATATGACAAAATTGTAAATGTATGTCTACATTTATAATGGTAAAACATAGGCCTAGTTAATGTATTTACATAATCACAACGATTAATGTATTTTTGTAATATTTTTCATTATGAGTACCACGTAAAAGAATATTTGGTCAATGTTGTTTTTCAAGGATGTTATAAAAGTAAATTAAAAGAGAGGCGTATAACGTGAAACTGAGAGAATTAGCGTAAAACCTGCCAGCACAGCTCCAAGCGTCAACATTTGGGCTTCAGCTTGCGAATACTCACTTTAACACTGCTGCTTAGTAATGAAGTAGACAGTATTACACTTAAATCGCCATACGGATAAGTTTATGTGGTCTGTAACGTCAACTATTTTATATTTGGTTTCATTTATTTGTTTTGTAAGTTTAAATTACTTACATTAAAATGTACTTTTTCATTAACAGTCTAGAAAATGTTGTTGCTGGTTTTTTTCAACCGAATTATATCCACGGTGAATCGAGGGCTTTTGAGTGATCCAATAGTTAACTTTTTAACTATATATCTGACAGTAAACTGCCAGAATATTTTTAAGTGTTGCAACACTTATTATATTTTAAGTGTTCTTTTACACTTATGAGGGACCCCCTTTATAACTTTAAATAATGTTACTTTAACTTAAAATGAAGTATATCATGGAAATATGTTGCTTTCAGATACGTATTTAAATTTTCGAAAATTTCCGCAATTTTTCCAAGGCACTCAATTTTTTCGAACAACATAAAAATTTCAAATACGAACCCCCCATTCCAATGTAATTTTTTTATTATATACATAACATAAGATCTTTAGTATCTTTGGCATTTTTCTCCAAACCTAATGATTAGGGAGTTAGAGGCAATTGAAGTTAATTTTTAGTCCCATAATAATAACAAGAAGAACGCTATTTACAGGTTACAAAGTTCACATTTAATACATTAAATAACACAAATAAAGCGTGACACATGACTCTCGCAATAATTTTCATCATCCAGCAAGTTTGAGGTTATGTTGTAACAGGCTAAACTATGGTGATGCCAACCAGTGTTAGTGTCATGTGTCATGCTTTATTTGTGTTATTTAATGTATTAAATATGAACTTTTTAACCGGTAAATATTTTCAAATTGAATTGACAAAGTCTGCTCAAGAGAGACGACAAAAACAAAATGTAACTTAAGCCTAAAGTACAAAGGACTGATGATAGTGTTTAGACACTGAAACATAAGTCTTCATAAAACAGACTTATTTGGATCACAAGGTAAGCCTGGAGTATACAATAATAAATAAAATGGTTATAGTTTTAGAAAAACTCAAAAAGTTTCGCTAAAGGTACTTAGAACTACACATTTTCGATATGGGAAAGCCTTGTAATACGACTGGTGTCAGTCCTGTATTCAGGCCCTTTGATTAGAGTGTCTTTTTATGGTACTGATAATCTGTTACTGGATCTTAAGTGTGATATTTGGTAATAGTGGTTTTTTTTTATCGTGGTGCGTCACCATATCTTTGATGTATTCCCACAAGAAAATCACTGGGGGTGATGTCCAGAGATGTTGGAGGCCAGTTCAAGTGCGTAATCATTCAGACCAATTCATCTCTCAGGCATCAGATTAATAAGTTCAGCCCTAACAACCAAGTGAGGAGATGTCAATCCAACAAGTGTCATCCAATTGATGAGTTACATTTGCAGAACTGTCTTCATTATCATTAGAATAATCTTCATTGAACCTGGTTTTAAAATGTCTTTGTGCAATTGTCGTACAAAAATCGTAATGTGCAATTGTACAGCTTGGTTAATGTGATAATCCAATATGCAAAAAGCATTCATCTCTTCCAAATTCATCGATAAAACCACACTTACAACGGTTGACTTAGAGCATAGCTGACACGCACCTAAACCAAACAAAACTTTTTGAGTTTTTCTTTCAAATGGTAACTACTAAAATAGTTTTAAGACAAGTTAACGAAGGGGCGCTTTTACATAGTCAGTTTAACCTTTAAACAAAATTTAAACCATCAATTCCTGTTTAATATTGAATTAAACTGAGTTTATGTCGAACATGTTTCGAGGAAGTGCCCCTCAATAATATAAATCAGGAACATCATTTGTAATGACCCTGTAAATATACAGGTTAGGCCTATATGTTTAAATTGATAATATAAGCTGAAATTAATTATAATTATAATAACAATCGTTTCTAGCTTAATATAAAATAAAAATAAAATAGTTTAAGATTTTTATTATTAAATTATAATTATTTGGCAAAAAGAATCAAGAATCCCTTTGCGTGGTTGAGGGGGAGAGAAAGAATTTCCAAAATAAGCCCTGGAGACAATTTCTTAAATAGCGGGTGAGGGAAGGGGGGGGGGGCTTAAGCTTTATGAAGCACGGTTTATGAGCAGGCAGCGCCGTGTTAGGGAAACAAACCTGGCCCACTCTCCGCCGCGCCGCGCCGAAAACTGTCTACTTCTCGGATGTTTACCGATCTATCTGTCTGTGTTTGGGTATTTAATATTAAGATTGTTAAATCAAAATCAAAATTAAGAACACCACACTTGCAACACCACTAGATTTTAAGTGCCTTGGCTCATGTTAAACCGACTTAAAAGTTACCATACATTAGCTCAAATTTATTTTTGAAATTTTCTAGAAGTCCTTAACATTTTTTTACGAATGACTTATAAATAATCATTAGCGCACTAATGTTTTAAAATTGTACCTTTGTAACTATTGTATCACACTCTTTCGTACAAACTCGAGATAACCAAACACTTAAACTATAATAGTAGAGTCCCGTCATTTATGACATGACTTTTACTGTCGCGTAAGATGAAATAAGATCATTTAGACGTGGCTCGTGGGACGTCAAGGTTCTGAGAGGGTAACGGGTAACACTGTAACTCAGTAGGTATTTCATATTTGTTACTAAGATTATACAGTCGTTCGTAATATCTGTCGAAAGCAAGCCAGTTCCCTAAAAGTACTTACATCTAATTGAAAATAAAATTATTACGTCAAAATTATACTATCATAGTTACATAAATAAGGCTTATTCATAAATATTATGAACGTAACGGTAAATTTATAATGCAAGAGCTAAAACATTACTGACCACTTGAAAATATTTAATAAGGTTTAATTCACTGAATTGTTTTTCATTGCCAACAATTATTATAGCAACAGTTCCTGCAATAAGAAATTTAATAAAATAATAAAACACTAAAATTTTGTATTCATGCAACTATTCTTAAAACAACTAAATAGAAAATTATATAATTCACAGTTAATATGAGGCACAATAACAAATTAAACTCAACTGTAACTTTATGATTACAAAAGTTCCTCTTTCCCTAAATTCATTTAATTGACCTATGTAGGCCTACTGTGTATATCTGAGCTGATAAAGCCGTTGTACCTGAATTGCCTTCCGCCGTCTGAAGGGGCAGTCAAGTAAGGCGGTCGGGGCATTATTGTTTAACTGCGGGGGGATGATAAACACCCCTCCCCCGGCCACTTGGAGAAGAGGGAATCTTAACATTTACTCCATGGTCAATGTGTTGCCGTCCTCGCAATCACGTTAATGGCTCTCCCGATTTCCTTTCTCTATTCTTACAGCAGAGTCTAGGACACAAGTGAAGAAAATAATTCGATTTATAAAGATTCAAGAGAAATTTATTAAATTGAAAATAATTGATTTTAGAAGGGCGCATGGTTTTAGTGAGTAATGTAACGAACAACCAATATCTAAATTGGAGAGTTAAAAATATCAAAATGGTAGGTCACATATTACTCCTTAAATTAAAAAATACCACGACGCCTGTTCCTAAATTTCAGAATACTAATAATCGTATTCGTAACATCGTTATTTATTTCAAAAGGAATTTCATACCTTTGTTAATAAAAATAATCTATATATATAATACGTGATGCCCTTTTTTTGTTAACACTACTCCTCCCTTATTTCTGGACCAATTTTAAAGTTTGAGGTGTCAAAAGAATGGTCTCAGTTCGTAGTTTTGCAATAAGGTCTTAGATTTTTGATATTTTAATTCTGAAGCTCACGTCAAGCCCTCAAAGTTCATTTTTTGTCCATAAGATTAACATGGGGAACAATTTGTATTGAATTGCAATATAAAACAGCTGTTGATTGTAAAACAGATTAACACATGTTAAAAGCTGAATACAAGCAATTGAACTACTGGTACAGAAATATCAACACTATTTCATACTTTAAACATAAGAAGTGTCTTTTGTCGTATTTGAACCTTTTCGCAAAATTTAGCGGGAAGATTTTCTTGAACATTTTATTTACGTGTATTTGGGCACAAAATAAGTTTAGTAACGTAACCCTAGAAAAATTCATGCAGGGCCTACAAAACAAGTTTAGAAATTGAAATTTTTGACGTGGGTCTAATAGGTTGTCTGATTGGTATTTAAACAATAACGAAAATTTACAAATATTAAAATAGAACACTAACTTTGTACATGGGTTTTCAAACTCTGTAAATTATGAGGAAAAGGGATAGTTGGTTGTAGGTGTTATAACCTGTTTGTTTAATATTATACTATACAAAAATTTAATGCAGAATGATACACATATTAAACAACTACCTCATAACAATAACTCATACAGGACCGGGGAGTTGTAATGAAATGTTGATTTTTATTCTGTTGTCATTTAAGTTTTATGTTTGATGAACTATGTAGATCCAGCATCTGTGAATTTATTCTAGATTTTATAGGAGTGTTTAGACAGAGACCCTAAGACAAATCGGCAAAAGAACAACTACGTAATCTTAGCTAATTTTGAACTAATTTAACAACCACCAAATCTCAACAGTGTCACATTGGCAAAATGCAGAATTAGTAATGAAGATCGATTGATGAAACACCATTATGTTTTATCTGATTTTCACTATAGTTTAATTTTTATTCAAAGTAACTCTGTCCATTACCATGGAGCAAGATTTAATACTCTATAATAAATGCAGCGCATTGCGCTGCACGGGCCCCCTAGTTTAGTAAAGAATTTTCGTCAGGGGGGAACAGTTTCAGCCTAATTAAAAGAGAAAAACATCCATTTATCGAGATGGATACAAAATCGGTAATTTATTCGATCTTGTGATTTATTTCAAATTATTAAACGAATCATACGTCAATATCTTTAAAACAAAATTTAATGTAGGTATTTTTAGCTATATGAAATTATCTTACGTTATTATAATGTAAATTTTATTTTTGGGGGGATTTTAATATGTTTCCATTTATATTTAAAATTATTAATTTTATATTTTAAAACTTTTTGGAAAATGTAATTTTTGATAAGAATGTGAACTAAAATATTGTTAACAAAATCAAGAGAGCAGAGTTACGCAAAATGTTAGGAATTAGCGTAATCTTGCCTATAGCGTAGAGGGGCGCGTCGGGGCTTAAAGTGGTGCAAAAAGTAAACCCCCTCTTGGTTTGTAAGCGGGAGCTTTTAGTTATTTGGCTGTTTTCGGTTATTTAAATATCATAAAAATACCTAATACAAAGGTTAAATAGGGAAATTTGTTCAGTACTTTCAGGATGTTATTTTTGGTTTTAAATTAATAAATTAAGAATTACTTTGTGATGGTTTTTAAGTAAACTATGGTTGGGATGATTTTTAAGGATTCTCCTCTTATTTGGAATGGAAAATTAAATAGTGGGCTAGAACAATTCTGAATAAAAATTGTTGTCTATGAATTTATTTTTCAGTAAATTTTGAAACAAATGTCTTTTGATTTTGTAAATTAACGTATAAGAGATTTTTGTATAGTTTTGGAAGTAATATTACAAAAATACATACTTAATTTTATAAAAATAATACCACTAGTGACAATTTGCTTTGTAAACTACACAAATAAAAATTCACAAGTAAAGAGAGATTCACTTAACACTTAAATTGAGAAAAATGAACTTTAAATATAAACATTTTAAAAACATGGATTATTTGCAGTAAAAACCTTTTCCAAACTAAAAACTATAAAAATGCTGCCTCTACGTCAAAAGCTCCTACCTATATAAACAGTATAAGAAAAAAGGGGATGGTTAAAAATATTCTTCGCATTTTCAACGGTAACATGTCTTTTCAAATAAATAAAATCAACTTTTTTTATGAATATTAATAAATTATTCAAATCCTCCAAGAAGCACCAAACCACCGGGGCCTTGGTAACAAAGGAGGGAGGAATTTTAAAAATAAGCCCAGGAGACAATTTCCTAAATAGCGGGTGAGGAAAGGGTGGGCTTAAGCTTTATGGGGCGCACTTTATGTGTGGAACCGTGTCGTCTAAAAACCAAACGCGGCCGAATGCTTTTCACAAAATATATTATTATTAAAGAAACAATCATTTGAAATTGTTATACATCAATAACATTCAATGGGGTGATTAGTTTCTTCTTTCTATTTTACCATTAGGATAGTTTTTAAAATCTTACGTATTTACTGTATTAAATATCGAAGTGTATAGATTTCAATAAGTGAAGAGATTTTTAAGTGTTTTTTTTATTGTAATTGTAATACGTAACCTTAAAAGTGCTGGATTAGCGTCGTACTGGTTGTAAAATGCTTCTTTTAACAACACACTTTTATTGTTCGTTTATAAAAAATACGAAATTTTTCTTTTGTAAAAAAAGAGGCATACAATTTAATGTGCTGTAGTACTTCATAGTTTTAAATGCGAAGAAAAAGTTATGTTTAATTACTGATGTTATTTAATATAGAATCAAAAAGACTTTCTACCTCAATTATTCATGATTTTCTTACCAACCATTTAAGTAAAACTTAATATTCTCATATGGTTACGCTTAACAACGATTTTTGTAAACTAATGACTTTAGTAAAAGGCTTGAGGTATGCTCTTAATGTAATAAATAATTCACAGTAATCACGGAATTGGATGAATGTAATTTATATTTTAAAACTGATTTCATTGTGAAATGACGGTTTCTAGTATTCGGTAGCATTCCTATGTTATTTTTAACGCAACAAATTTTCCATGTGTAATTATAAATTTTTGGGCGGAGTGAGCGAAGCGAGCGAAGCTCCTATACTACACTCTGGCTTTTTATTTACAAGTACTATTCCTAAACGGCTGGAGTGATCCTAACGAAATTTTGCTCGGTCATAGTAACCATCTATGGGAAGGTATAAATCTGAAATGGTCCAAATCGGACATAAGGGTTCTGCCCCACAGCCCTTTAAATTTACCATGTTATTTTAATAGGAAAAATATTTTATTTGGTTTGTTTACTATGTGTTAATTGAATTTTTTACTCTATGGAACATAGAGAATAAAAATTCTTTTAGAGCGACTTTAAATTTCTCTTAGGCGAATTTTTGACCCCCAAAAGGCTTTTTTATTACTGATTTGATTTCAATGAAATTCTCAAGTTAGATTTTATGTATTTTAAACTAGGTAATAAACTATAATCGGGCAATTATTTTCAAGTATTAAAAAAGCTTATTTTCCGGAATTTTTGACAGAACTTTAGTTGTTTAGGCTACATGATTTCACTAATGTAGTTGCTATGATCAGTTTATATTCCCCCATCGCAGCTGAGTTTGTCGCTGTGTTTGCTGAAAACAACATTCAACGTATTAACATAACCTTTTCTTGTTTATATCTGCTCGCCGTTATGTTTCGTTTTTAAATAAAATTTAATTGATATTTTGACAGACCTATTTGTTAAATTAAATAGATCAACACTTATGTTTACTTGTTGAAGTTATAAATTATACCAAAAGATAGGCATGTTGATGTGGAATGAATTGCTGTCGTACGGAATTATGCGATTAACTAATTTATGGGATACAACAAATATCTATTTGGGAGAAAGATTTAAATTGAACAACTAATTAGAATGTGTTGTGCCATTCTAGCCTATGTCTCAGGTAACAAAATATGCATTAAGTGTTAAGTAAGCGTAATTCTACAATACTTACATTACTTGATTTTTATTAATTTGCAATCATGGATTTTAAATTGTATTGTTTTTTCGCTCTACAATCTATTTACCTTTAATATTATAAGCATAATTATTATTAAGTTACTTGCTTGTTTTGAGGTCTTAGCTAAAATCATTGTTTGTATTTGTAGGCTAGGCCTAGGATGTACGCCGGTTGACTTTGGACGGTTAGATGACGTTCCACTCTTCACATTCGAGGAGATGGAAACCTCCGTTGCTCCTTGTCCCTAAAGAGCAACAAGGCTCCTGACCCGGACGGATTCCCAGCGAGGCTTTAAAGAAAGTATTTTCAATTAATGCTGATTTGTTGTTGAGAATGTACAACGCCTGTTTGGTAGAAAGGGCGTTTCCGGCTCCCTGGAAAACCGCCAGACTTGTACTCATCAGCAAGGGCAAAGGTGATCCCGAGCTGCCGTCGTCCCACAGGCCTTTTTGCATGTTGGACACGGCTGGGAAAAGCTGCCCGAGAAGCTGATCCGTTCCCGCCTGACGTCTGCCGTGGAAGCTGCTGGGTACTTATGCCCCCGTCAGTACGGCTTCAGAAAGGGACGGTCAACGATTGACGCTATCACCGAATCAAGAGAGCTGTGAAGAGAGCCGAGAGCCACGACCATTTCTCTCGCTAAGTAGTGCTTCTTTGTTACGCTTATGCAAGAATGCCTTTAACTCGGCGAGGTGGGTCGATATGCTAGATGCGCTTCGCAACACCTTTCGCGTTCCTGCATATCTGTTGCGACTCATCTTGTTGCGGATTATCTCCGCTCTCGAAGCCTGATTTACGACACAAGGGACGGAACGTGGACGATGGAAGTCACTTCTGGTGCCGTGCAAGATTCAATACTCGGCCAGGATCTCTGGAACGTTGCCTATGACAGCCTCCTGAGGTTGGAGATGCCTGAGGAAACCACTTTGGTTGGGTACGCCGATGATGTTGCAGCTCTCATTGTCGCACGCAACGTTGAGCTGGCACAACTAAAGTTGAACCGAGTCATGCGTGTGGTCAACACATGGATGTTCGATCACGCTCTCTCGCGTACTCTCCGTAAGACGGAGATTGTGATCCTTACGAAGAAGAGGATGGAGACCGTCGTTCCGTTCTGAGTGGGAAGGAAGGTGGTCCAATCAACTCGTGCTGCTAAGTACTTCGGGATTATGGTGGACACCAAGTTAAGCTGGAGGGATCAGATATTCCGTACGGCGGACTAGGCCGCTAAGGTAGTCACTTTCCTTAGTAGGCTGATGGCCTACTAAGGAACTACGCTAACTAGGCTGATGGCTTACTATATGGTCTGCGGGGTTCCACGACAGCAGAAGACGTCTGTTGATGTCCGCGGTTCAGTCCGTGCTTTTTTATGGAGCAGAGGTGTGAGCAGACCCTCTCGATAAAGAGTAGTACAGATTGCGACTCGCCCGGGTTCAACGTCGAGCGGCGCTCGGGGTGTGTTCCGCCTACCGGACAGTGTCCGAGCCTGCCGTCCTGGTGGTCGCCGGAGTTATCCCTGTCAAGCTCTTGGCAGGAGAGAGGAAGGCAATTTATCAGAGACAAGGCGAGATTAAAAGGACACGGCAAGAACAGAAGAGCGCTCCAGAACCTTCCAGCAGTGGCAATACAGCTGGGAGCACGACACCCGAGGACGATAGACTGCGCGACTTATCAAGCACATCCAACCATGGGTGGAACGGCAGCCAATTCTTGACAATTCACTGCTATCTCGGTCGTACCTGAACCGGATGGGCAAGACCGGTTCACCGGACTGCATTTATTGCTCGGGCGTTCCCGACGATGCGGAACACACATTCTTCCGCTGCTCCCGTTGGGAAGGGCCCCGCCTGAAGGCCACACAGATTTTTTGGTGCATTTTCGGTGGACTCGGTCTGCCAAAAGATCTTGGAGGATGAGGAAAACT
This sequence comes from Neoaliturus tenellus, assembly GCA_030545055.2. Lineage (NCBI taxonomy): Eukaryota > Metazoa > Arthropoda > Insecta > Hemiptera > Cicadellidae > Neoaliturus > Neoaliturus tenellus. The sequence goes on from CM061533.1 coordinate 100,422,918, forward strand.
GGGATTGTTTATCACAGTTCGTCCGGGGCATCCTCCTGGAAAAGAAACCGATCTGGACCGCAAAGTGGCCCAGATCCCTTGATCGAGTGGCTGGATAAGGAGTAAGCCCCACCGGCGTTAGCCAAATTTAGGCCTAGCCTGACGTAATGTGATAAACAATTCCAGGTTAGAATCCTAAAGAGTAGAGGAGGTTTTTTAGTGGGTAAACCCATTTTTAGGGGAGCCCCACACTACAGACTTGCCACCTGTGTGCGTAATGCATTTTTCTTACCTCTCCCTAAAAAAAACCCATAAAAAGCGTCACTTAATAACTCACAAAGTGAGTAAAAAATTCTTGTACGGGACGGACATCGGAGCGTATTCCTAGTTATACAGCTGTTATGAGGATCAAATTTTAAATGCAGACTGTTACTAACAGCTGTTTGTGAATACAGTAGTTTTATGTGAAATTGTTTATTTTAGTGGTTTGTTTACCTTTGTACGTGAATGAAATGCCACGTTTACGGAGAGGAGGTGCAAATCTTGGACGACGCACCATTTAATATCTTGTAAACATATAATACCCCGTCGCAGCAAACCTGCGTAATAAAATATTATTAGATCATTGCATACTTGTGGCGAGTAAGCGCAGCGAACAACCTAAATCTGGCGACGAGTGTGTGCAGCGAATGAGCCAACCCCAGGTGAGTGAGCGCAGCGAATGAACTAAATTGACGGCGAGTGAGCGTAGCGAACGAGCTAACTCAAATGGCGAGTGAGCGCAGCGAACGAGCTAAGCCCTGACGGCAAGTGAGCCTAGCGAACGAGCTCACTTGAATTACCTATAAAACATTTGCTATTATTGATTTAAAAAATAGCTCCGCTCAATATTGCAAGCAGACAACTGCATTGTATACCTAGTTATGTTTATCAGTTTCTGGCATACAAAATAATAGCAAACCGAAATATGGAACTTACAACTGTTGCTGGCTTAAGAGTACCATATGATCCGATTAAAGTATATCGTTTAGAAGAAAAAAAACAAATACTGCATATAAATCGCACAAAAGGGTATTGTCTAATTATTTTCCCCAGTAAATAAACATCAAGCCGATTTTCCGACACTCGTTATTTCTGCTCTTGTAACAGAGAAACATTTCGTTAATTAAAGGCCATCTTGGGGGATGTTAGGAGAACATTAGAGTTTAGGGGGACGAAAAAGACACCGAGGGGCAAAATAAAGAGGACTAAACAATCTCTTAGAGGGGCTGCTTAGATTTTACGGCGGTTTATAGAGGGGGGGGGGCGAATGTACCTCTGAGAAGTGGACCAACACCGACCTCATCGCGGGAAAACTGGTCGGCATACACAAAAATGGACCAGTAAAATGGTTTCGTATCTTTTATTTTATTTTATTTTATTTTTTAAACAATTTTGTTGCTTTTTCTACTTAAACTGCAATTGATTTTTAAAGGCAAGTTAGCCCATAAAAAATATTATTATCTAGAGAAGAAATTGCGTTTGTTAAATATTGGAAACTACGAGGAAATTATTATCTGGAGTTAGTTACAAGTGTTCTTTTAAGTTAAAACATATATACAATTAAATAAGGATTTTATTTTCAAAAGGGATTACTTACGTGATATAAAATCACCTAATCTATTATGTTGTTTAATGTAAATATGCCTAATAGTATATGTGATATACGTTTTTCACTCCACCGCTATCCAAACTGGATTTTGTTGAGAAAGATAAGAAGAGATAAGCAAAAGACAGTATTTTGTTTTGACACAAATTAACAAAATTATATAAAACTAAGGATCGTTGTTCATAACATCATAATAAAAACTTGAAGCTGATGAGATGTGGAGATTGTTCAAGTTATAAAAAAATTGTTAACACAACTCATCTATAAGACAAAAGCAATCAATAAATTATATTCTACATTATATTAACTTTATTGAAACTGCAGTGCTACGACTAAACCCCTGAAATCAATCAAGTTAATTATTCATAGAAAGGAAACCAATTAAGCGTTTCATATTTACGTAACTACATAATCATTCATGTCAATTAAAAATATTTCTTTTAATTAAAATCATAAATACTGTAAATAAAAAAACAGAAATAAGAAAACACTTTTAAAACTGAAAAAAAAACATATAATTATTTGACTATAAAATATTTTAAATATTAATACAGTCCTAAACCTAGTTAGCCAGTTAGTCTGTGCGAGTTTGACATCAAAGTAGAGTTGGTGAGACGGCGACAACTTGAGGGGTGTTAGGGGAATAATAATGTCAGTACGGGGCCAGCAATGTATTGAGTGTGACAGTAACAAGTTTGGCCCCAAGAGACCAACCTTTGGCTTACTGGGGTGGAACTTGAACTTGACAAGGGCTAAACAATGACAGCTCTCACCCTCAAGGCTACGTCTCCACCCATTAATTTCTGCTCGTGTTTTGCACTTAAAATACGAATTTAATGTAATATCGCTAAAGGTGCATTTTTGTAAGTAGAATGTAAAAATGTGGTTACAACAACAAAAACATTCCCCTCAAAATATATAAGGTTATCAGTTTTTAAACAACAATTTTAATATCAAATATGTTTAAACACGCAAATACTTTTTAGAATCCTACTTGAAATAGGCCAGTTTTCTTTAAAGAAAAAGCAAAAGAATTTTCAGGAGATCGAAGAAGGAAACCAGAGGCGAGTAAAGATGAAAACAATCCCTTAGTGGAGCCGCTTAGATTTTATGGCGGTGTTATGGGGCGGAACTCTAGCCGACCCAGTGGCCCGGGCTGGTCGACCGACCACCGAGCTCGGCTATACCATTAGAATATTATTATGATATTGATGTGGCTTTTTCAGTTATCTAGAAAGTTACATGGGATAATGTAATTTAAATTTAAATGAAAAGATTAATAATGAATTCCGTATTTTGAGATTGATGTAACACATTAAAGTGGAAACTGAAAAAGAAATATTTATTTACTCCTAAATAAAACACACGAATTTACTAATAATTTAGTAAAAAATGGCATATGTTTTACAAGAAAACAACGGTAGTTTTATGCACACATTACTGTTATATAATGCGTATAAATCATCAATTAACCAACCTGTAATTGTAATGGTTAAATATTTTCCCATTACCAAGTGGTCTTATTAACTAATTTATCAAAAGTTAAATGTTACAATTCCTTTCATATTTATATTCAACAGGAATATTTTTCATAAAAGTTTAAATAAAAAAACTCTGAGTTCTCACTTAATAAAGTTACCTTATAGAACAGTACAAGAAAAAGAGTTCTAAAAATGTTCATTTTGTGATGATCAATGTGGTGAAAATAATTTATTGACGGAGGAAAATGCTTGTGAATTAGATTTTAAAAAGTTAAATCTAACAATGATATTATATTCATATTGCACACGAAATACGTAGATAAGAATATTATTTATTTAGAAATTAAAGCAAAAAGAAAAATAACTACAAAGAAAGTAAGTAAAATCATAGGAAGTTAAAATCTTAAATAAAAATAGAGAGCGCATTAAATTGTATGGGAAAGTCCCACGGAGATTAGAATGTTGTGGTGTGAGGGCGACAGTCGTCATTGTTCGCCAATGTCAAGTTCAAGCCACGTCCCGGTAGCCACAGGTCCGCCTCTCGGGGGCGAGCTTGTTGATGTCACACCCAGCTTGTCATTACTGTCCAGTCCCGACATTATTAATACCTTCTCACTCCCCGGTCGGCCACTGGCTCAACAACAAACAGACTGGCAAGCTAAACTCCTTCTCGACCTAATTGGTAATATTTTTTACCTGGTTGATGTCTTATACTTGGTCCCAATATACTTTTTCAAGTCTGTGCACGATGATTTTTTTTGACGACTTCTATGGTAGCATATCACAGATCAAGATTCAAATTTAAATTTCATTACCCTGAAAATATTAGTTTCACTCTTAATCTATTAATGCGCATTGCACTAACTATTTTAATAACTTTACATAAACCCTGCTCTTAAAACAGGTTACATGGTGTTGGGTAGTTGCGTATTAGAATATACATTGTATATTGTTTTCAATTTATTATACTTATTTTGTAAAGTAGTTTTAACCATAATTACTGTTTATTTGATTATTATTTACATTCTTTCATAAATTACGATAGGCCTAATTGCAACTGTCGGTACTTGTTAAATATAACGAACACATTCTAAAATATTAAAGGCGCTGAGTTTTATCATATTTTGACTCTATAATTACGGTGTTTGAGAATTAATCATCACTGAACTTGATATTTTCAATAACTTACTCGAAGAACAGTAGAAAAATATGTTTAGTAATGAGAGTTATAGACTCTGGATTATTGCTAATACTGTATTCTTTATGAAATTGGCAAAGTCTACTGTAGAGAGACGGTAAATGTTGTTTGATCCAATTAACAAAGGACTGATGATATAGTTTCGGTTCCGAATAAAAAGTCTCAAAACATTCATTTAATATATTTTATATTAGGCCTACATAAATAACATTGTTAAATAAACAACCCTAATCATATTAGTTGTTAATATTGAGGGAATTCCTTCCCGCCATTTATCAAGCAAGAACCCTTTATGCAGATTAACAGCTCACAACTCCTCAAATTGGCTTACTAACTTTTTAATGGGCTAAGTTTTCGACCAATTTGAGGCGTTTCGTCACTGCTCTAGTACTTTCCAACAGGTCAAATGTGAATTGAACCATTCCGTACTTTGTTAGACTAAACTGTGGAAAAATATTTAAAATGTATTAAATTATTTCTAAGATATCAAAGCTTGTTTATTAATAGTAGATCAGGATAAATTAAAATTACAAGTCAAATGTATTTTATATTTGAGAATTCACAAGTTCATGGTTCTTTGCTTCATAAAAATTATTCGCACAGAATTATTTTTTCTCCTATAGTAGATTAATTTACTGGTTGTAAATTACTCGTATATCGTTTAAAATAAAGGGATATATTCATGATAAATTATCATAAAATACCCCCAAAAAGGTACAATTTCTATTGACATCGGTCAAATGACAATTCAAAAAAAGTTAAGTAACGTTTCAATTAATTACTAGTGTATATGTTGATCGAAATTAAGCAATTATGTTTGAATACTTTTTAGTGTTAATAAACTTTTAATGCAGTTAGTTAAGCATTGTATCCTTCATAGGCATTACATATAACCTCTTTGGTATGAATAGACATAGATATGTTCTCGCTGATGTATGTAGCCTCCTTACAATTGTTACACTTGAAAATATTCTAATTTCCTACCAATGTTAATTCGATGGGGACGTAAAGAATAAGGGTTTTTAGGCCCTCCCGTTCTAATAGATATAATAACAATTTTTTTAGAAACATTTTCACATTGAGCTCTTACCAAGGACAGAAAAATCATTAAAATCTGTTGAAGACTGCAGGAGGAGTTCCTTATGGATAAAAGTGTCGTGTATAACATGTATAGGTAACAATATCACATTTCATTGCTAAAAATGTTACAATTCGTTATAAATTAATTATACTTGACCAACTCAATAGGCCTATGATGATTATAAGTTATCACCCAAAACTACACTTACTTACAGCTGCACATTAACAGATGTTTAAAATGCTCAACCCAATCCCAATGTTATTTTAATAAGAAAATGTCAAACTTCAATGATTAATAGCGTCTTATTTTAAGTCCGATTCTTATAAATTTTTGGCAGAAACAACAACAGTCAACGCCCTATCCAATCCCACAAAAAAATTGAAAATCGGTTGAAAGTTGAAGGAGGTCAAGTTAATTAAATCCGTTTGGGTCAATTTGAAATTTACGGAATATATTTTATATTATAAGTTCCGATAAGTAAATATTTTATGTCTATCCCAACTTGACGAAAGTTAGGCCCTACATGCATAAAACTTGTTACAGAATAATTCACAAACTTCTTGTATTGTTGTAGAGTACAACCAGTGGATTTAAACACAGAAACATAAAGCAGGTGTGTAAAGAATGTTAAATGTTGTCGGCAAACACAAAGGCTCGAGCCGGCGGCAGAGGTGAGAACTCTCATACTGTCAACAATGGATGTCTAATTGCCCTTGTAACACGTCTGATGCGCAATACAGGTTGTCTGTAGGTGGAGGAGGGAAAGTCATGATGTTTTATGAGAAATGAAGAAATCGAATAGGGAGAAAATTCATTAATTCTTTGGTCGTGTCCTGAAGAATTTGCACAGCCATTTTTGTAACTAAGACATGAAACGTTTACTAAGTCTACACGATTTATATAAAAAACACACACGAGACAACAACTAAATGGAAGGAAAAGAAAACGAAAACACATATATTTTTAGAACAATATATTAAAGCTAGGGGAAATAATATATTTCATGGCTTAAAACAAGACAATGTTCGAAGAAGAATTTTATCGTGACAAGAAAGTTAAAACAAACGTATTCTTATATTTGTACATAGATACAAAAAATACATAACACATAGCACTTTAAATTTCTCAACTTCTTTGAAATAACTTCTTTATTTCAATATGAAACCCGAGTCTTATCATTTGTGGCGTAAAATCAAATTATTTCTCTTTCACTTAATTAAATTTAAAAGGACTTAAAACCATGTGGGTTGCATGGCCATGTGTTATGGATTATAAGTTCATCAACGTTATAAGGTTAACTAAAAATATTTTGTTGGCATTTTAAAAGAAAATTAAAAATATAAGTATGTAGCATTTTTATACACTATCTCATTACTACTACCTCCCACAAGTCAAAACCCGTGTTTTGCCTCAAGTTCATAAAACAAACAAATTATTAAATTTTTCAATTGTTTAAGTGAAAGTGAGTTTCTGTTAGCTATGATATCGAGACTGCTTCGGAGCAAGGCGTAGAAACTTACTTTTCCATAAAAAAAACGCACAATAAATAAAAATAACAGAAAACCCCTCTGTCTGAGCGCGATGCCCCTTTATAGACCTCTGCCCCACCCGACATACTGCACAATGGTGGCTTAGGTCGCTACTGTTAGAGTAAAACAGTAATCAGTTAAAATTTTTGTTTAAATTTTTCTTTATATTGTTGCGAAAGAGTTCTCACCCAGTTTTTATATTTTATTTTAACACTAGACAGTATTTATAATTTGTCTATTCAGAAATCAGTCATTTATTTGCCATTGACATATATATGTATTAGCAATTGTCAGGTACAATTATAATAGCAGAGAGGCTACGGTCAGGAGTAGGCTACACTCAGTTAGCTAAGAATCATAAAATAAGAATCATAAAACATCTCAAATTCATAAAAAAAATCTTAACAAGAGTCAAAAGAGAGAAATTTAATGCAGTGATATAAATTATTTTACCAAATAACAGACAATAAAATTCAACATTAAGTTTTTAACAAGTGAAAAAAACAATAAAAAATTCAACATTAAAGTTAAACTATTTTACCAAACAACAAACAATAAAATTTAACATTAAAATTACAGAAAACAATTTATAAAATCTTACACAAGTCAAAAAAGAAATTAACTAGGTAATATAAACATTTAAATACATAACAGAGGTAAAAAAATATAAATATAGGCTATAACAAACATATAAGAATAACAAATAAATATTTATTATTGAAACTCTAACAAATCTGATTAGGCAAACTCAATTTTCTTCTCAAACATAAATCCATCTATTGTATAAAAAGGATGAACCAAAAGCCAGTCATAAAATTTCCTCAGAAATAATTTTGGGCTGTTCGAACAGGATTGAAAATTTATACTTAACTTATTAAAAACCTTAACAGACATTACAGTGTGACTCTTGAGTGTTTTGCTTAGTCTAGAAAATGTTCTATTTATGTTAAAGTTACCTCTAGTGTTGTGAGAGTGAACATTGTTGGAAAGAGTGAGGGATGGAAGGTTCTTAAGGGTATAGGCTAGAAGGTCATACAGGTATAGATTAATGACTGTTGGGATTTTCAGGTCAATGAATAGGGGTTTACAGTGGGCATCAGGCAGTGCATTACTCAATATTCTGATAACCTTCTTTTGAAGAAGGAGAATTTCTTCAATTCTACTACAGTTCCCATAAAAAACTAGGCCATATCTGAAGACACTTTGGAACAGTGCGTAGTAAGCCATTTTGATATAACTCTCATCTACTAAACTCCTCAAGCGTCTGAATAAGTAGACTAATCTAGAAAGGCGGGTTGTTACATATTCAATGTGTTTGTCCCATCTCAATTGACCATCAATATAAACACCCAAAAATTTGGCACTTTATTTCTGCCACATCATTCTGCTTGCAACTAAAGATTATATTTTGTGTTTTACTGTTGTTCAATTTGAGACCGTTTGTTTCGAACCAGAGAGTTACTTCATTTGGTTACTTCACTTACCAGAGAGTTACTTATTATAGGTCGTGTACTGGCGGTTATCGATTCGCGTCAATATATTGTCCTGTACTATTTTTTTTCGAGTTGGTACAGTACTGCTTTATCTTTAGTTATAAAACTTTGCGAATATATTAAAACATAAATTATTATTTCTAACTTTTTCCGAATATGTCAGTGACTTTGATAGATTTTGTTATTGTATGCTTTTTATGATTTTATTTTTATTTTTATCATTATTTAACGGCGTTATAGCGTTAGGAGTTTCCTTTATATTTAACTATGTATTTGATAATTTTCAGCATACAAAAAAACTTTATAACAGTAAATCTTTCCCTCAAACTTTTAAGACACTATGACCCCAATAGTTTGCTTAAACATTATTAGCTCGAAATTATTTACTTAGCTTGAAGATTATTGAAATAATTCCATTTATCCATCGATTTTTACATATGCAAAGTGTTTCTTTATAGAAATGGCCGGTGAACAATTATAATTAGAATATGAAAATGTTTATGAAATTAGCATTCAATTAAATAAGAATTTAATTAAATTCTTATTTAATTAAATTTAACATTACTCCTTAGTTCTGATGATATTAATTTTTACCACTAAATCTTACTTTCAGGGACAATCAATGCCTACGGATTAAGTTCTATTCAGTGGATGGAGTAGCAGCGTCAGAAGAGGTTAAATGGTCACCCCTCTTAACCTCTTATCTACCCCCAAGCCCTTCAGCTAACCACTTGCCGCAAAATACACCCGGCCTGCGCCGCTGCCGCTACGCAACCAAACATCCCTCCTCGCTCTGCTTTAATAATGTTTAGCTTACGTCATGGAGGTAAAGTTTACGTTAAGTGGTTTAGCAAATTTATTAGAGGAAAACCGTATTAAAATAGTGTAAACTTATACAGGTAAACCAAATTTACTTTTTGTTCTAGGATCTGTAAATGTGTACGATAGTGTTAGATTCCCCACCCCCTCTTATAAAAAAAAACAAAACCAAAAACATTATTTGAGCATTAAATACCCAAATAAATATTTACAATAATAATATATATTTGAATATTGTCTACGAAAAAACAGGTCTGCGATAAAGATGGGGATAGTTCTGTTATCAAAGGAAATACAAGTATTATATTAGTTTATGATCTATGAAATTGAATTAAGAATAAATTATAAAATGGAAAGCAATATCAAAGCTAGACTACAAATATAGAAAGTAGGCCTAATGAATGTTTATATCAAAAGAGTACGTGAGTACTCTCTTATTATTACGGGTTAGGTAAATAATAAATTAGCTAACCCATTTGGTATTTAATGATAAAACAGAGGAAATAGCGACAGACCACTAGAGAGGGGGTACTCTAGGATTCACTTTGAAGGGGCTGTCCATTACCTACCCCAGCCCTACTTTGCCCCCCCTCCCGACCCAAAATTGACCTCAACACGGATGTTTGCGCCGCCCGAAACTGAACAGGCTAATCCAATTAGTGGGACAAGCTGTCCGGTCGCGGCCGTGCGCGTGTTCTAGTGGTAATTTGGATCAAAAAAAAGTTTTTGTGAACAAAGAAATTCTTTTATGGAGGTACAATTGACTTGCCACGGATAATAAAATAGAGTAAAACATGGAAATACTTTTTCCTTCTGGCGGGTTTTCACATATTTGTTGAACAAGTTTTGTAGTCTCTTGTGATTGGTTTCAAACAGTTTTATACTTAATCTGTATAAATCTAAGTTTCTGAAATGGTGGACAATGAATAATAGCCTAGTACTCTTCTTTAAAAATAATAAAAATGTATATTCTTTTCTATTCGTTATTGCTCTTTATTATAATCAATTTGCATAAAAGTGATTATTTGATTTTCTGATTTATTTTTAAAAACCCAAAAAAACACATTATTAATTCAGATTCTAACTGTGTAATTTTGCATGAGATTCGTTATTTCTTAGGGACAGTGGCGTCTTATTGGTTATTTCAAAGTATGTTGAAGAGCGTTAAGGTTATGTTATTTTAAATATAAATGTCATAATGAAAATGTCATATTTTGCTCCATTACAAAAATCTAATGATTTATAGTAAATAAATAGACTATTTTGTAACGGAATTGGTCATTTCCATTGATTATTTCTATTATATGATACTCCTTTGCTTATAATTGGTAGTTATCCGTATTTAGTTAAATTTATTGGAACATTAAAGCTTCAATAAGAATTTGCTTATACTACTTTTTTTTACTAAGAAATTACTGCAACCGTGAAAAGATCAAGCTGAGAGTTAATACTTTTAGGCGAATTTCGGTCGAGTCTAAAATTTCCCCCTGTTGAGTTCCGATATTGATCCTGTAATAAAAGTAAGACAAGAGATTTACAACTTGTAATAAAAGTTTCCCTCGTAAACCCCGTACAGATTTGAGCTCACGACCGTCTCCGGGCCTTCCCATGATACGCAATTAAAAGAAAGTTTTTTTTATTTAAGTAGTAGCACAAAATATTAATATATGAGTTAAAAGTTTGATTTTTGACCATTAAAATAATATTTTCTCTATTACTTCTTAGTTGAGGGAAAAAATGAAAATGAAAATGTAGACATCCCATATGCGGGAGTTTTACTGTAACAAATTTAACTCATAAATTAATATTTTTCTATTATTCTTATTAAAATAACCATTTCAATTCGTGCTATTTGTTATCAAAATCATATTTCACAATCTTTGTTAGAATATGTTACTGTGTAATTCACCTGACACTCAGTTTGTCCCATGCCACTTCGGTCTAGGCGTGAGGCCCACAAAGTGTACCAACTAGTGGGAAAACTTAGCCCATTACAAAGTTGGAGACTCGTGAAGTTGTGACCTGTTAATCTACCTAAATGGCTCCTCTTTCAGTTAATTGAGAACAGCCTTGTGCTTAATTAACAATGCTTTATGAATAAATAAACCATTAAGGTTGATACGGTAGTTTAGTTTTTAGTCTTCCCCTCAGGAAGAGCTGAGTACACAATTTGTGGCCTACATATTTTCTATTATTTGGGGAGTTTACAAAATTTCTTGTAAAAATTCTTATACCTACTAGATTAGGTATAAAAACAAAAATAAGGAACTTATTTTTGTTAAATAAAATCTAAATTAGTAAATCAAATACTAGCAGTTAAGATTGGTATTACGGATTTTCTATTTAATCGACACCAATAAAAAAGTATAATTTCAGCAATCACTTAAAATATACTACGGAAATCGTTTAGTACTCAGGCCTACCTTACATTATCTCAACCCAATAAAAATGCATTATGTATAGGTATATATGATAACAGTATTACCACTTTTACAAAATACAAATAAATTAACCAGATCAGAGTTTTATTACAATAATAAAATTAATACATAATAATTCCAAAGCAATTTTGACACAAGCTTAAGTGTGATAATCAGTACCCAGATGTCATAGTCGTATTTTTCGGTTATCCAAACTAAAATTAACATATTTGGTAATTATTTTTTAAAACATTTAATTAACTGGATGAGTATAAGTTATTACAATTTTAACTTCAGAACAATAAATGCAAAATATAATGTATGAACATTTTTACGGCATTTATTTAAATGTTTACACTAAACCTCATAAAATTGCAACTGTCAAAATTTGTAAACTGTGTACAAGGTTTTAAATTGAAGACTTTTCCGTTCATGAACTTCTGGGAAGTTCATTGTCTTGGCGTTTCTTTTTCTCTACAAATTGCTTTAAACATTAACGACACACGTTCTAATTGATTTACCCAAGTCTGCCTCGGACAGAATGTGTTATTTGGCTTCGTCTCGAAGGCTAGGGGGACCTCAAATTGAAATTGGGGAAACCATTCCAGGGAGACATGACGCGGGGTGGTGGTCTTACTTGGTTCATCAGTAACTGCCCAGGGTAAACCAGTTCGAGGCAAGTTCAAAATACATTCCCACAAATCGTTTTAGTTACAGTATACGACTTATGAAATCTTTATGCTTTAGTAGATACCGGACTCCGACTAAGTTTGTTTTAAATTCGAGATAAAAATAAATTGTAAATCACTAACGTTAAATAGTGTAGCCTATATTAAGGAAGAAATTAAGAAAAAAACAGAAGATTCTAAGGAAAATAAATACAATTTACCGAAGAGGAATGCTGATTACTGTCCTTCCTACAAAATTTAACGTCTTGCTAACATATTAGTTAACTCCGCAAATTACCTGTAATATGTAGAAGTAAATGGAAAACTACACGTAATTCAGCCGTTTTGACGAAAGATTCAGATATAGCACGAAAAGCACGATATTCGGCACGAAGGACCAAATATTAACCGGTATCATGGGAATCCGCGAGGATCGGTTTCTCTGGAATGTTTTTGACAGGATAACAATAATCGCCGGATGTGTCCGGGTCCTGGGGCGCCTCGTGGCTCGGCGGCTACCGGGGGATCACGAAGGTCTCTAATGACGGGGTCCGAGGTCCTCGCGTGGAGGCCGAGGTCCTGGCGGAGGAGAAGACAGCACGTGGCGAGGCGGGGGAGGGGTCATAAGGTCTATCAGGGACAGGCACGCAGTCGATCTTTATATATCGGTATATTTTGTACAGGTATTTTGTAAGGGTTGTAGAGGAAATTTTAAAAAAGAAATTATTCTATGTAATTTAAGAGTATCTTTAAGTTATGAGCTACTCAAAGTGTAAAACTAATCTGTGTTGCAATGTTGAGAAACTGTCGGGTTCAATATCTGAGGAAAACTTATCACTTACCTCAGGTTGATGGTTTGATTAGGAAAATTTTTAGAAACAACACGTTTTAATGCAGTATTAAGATGATAAACAATGTCGGGGCTAAGATGCAATCTGAACGTATGTGTTTACATATTTTGGGATTAGTTCAAGCTCAACTTAGAGCTATAAAAGTTATATAATGAAGATATGTAAAGTTTTATTTAGTTTCCAAAGAATAATGATACTTTGTATTCGTCCAAAGTAACAGATAATGATAAAGTTTTTCGCAAATTACTCTACAATCAATCAATCGGGGTGCACAAATATCAGTTGTGACGTGAGGTTTTGAATTATAACAATTAGGCAACCCACGCGAACCTAGAAGTTTCAAGTTTCACAAGGATTTTGACTGTTGAGATTAGAGAAATAAGGAGCTTTTACAAAAGTCTTAACACTCTAGGCTACTATTGCTTCAGATTTGTGAACAGTAAAATTAATTGAGTTTAAAAGTTATAGATTATACCACGTGGTACAGCTCGCGTTCTGCACAGCTTTAATCAACTAAAACAGCAGATAGGCCCCGATATTCCGACTGCTGACGGGGCCACAGCGCATAAAGTGCCGCTCCCGACGCAACGACAGCCCAATTTCAATTTGCGTCCCACCAGAGGCGCTGTTGTCGAAAACAGACGCGTGATCAAATTAGGGCCTCCTCGGCGGCAGAGGTTCCGGAATTCCGACTCTTGTGATTAAATCTGCGAGGGTAATTAAAAAAATTAAAAATATAATAATAATAATGTAGCTGTGACGAAAAATCCAAAGTCCAAAAATGGTTTACCTAATCATGAGCAAGAATTGTCTTGCTTTGAAATCTTCTGAATCCATTGGTTTTTTTTTTTTCAGTTAAAATACTGCCCAAGGTACTAGTAATTGTTATTTCATTTTGAAAAAAAAAGAAAAAAATATTTAGGACAGTTAAAATTGTTTTTAGAATGCGTTGAAATTTGCACATATTCTATTTTACTTTAAAATTGAATAAACAAATTGGTAAATTAATAAATTTGGTAATTATTAGTGTTATGAAAATCCTCATTCAGCAATAAACATCTTTTTTATAATTAAAAATATATTTAAAACAGCTATTAAAGTATTAAAATATTAAATGTTTTCACGTAATTATACTTTTATGCACACAGTATAACATATAGAAAGTATTTGTGTGCATATATAAGTTACTATCGACTAAAGAATATATAAACAGATTTGAAATTCCTGTAATACTGATGATTCTAAAAAGTACACAAACGTGTTTTCAAGATTAAAGTTTGGTCCACCGCATATTTTTCATCGTGTATAAGTTTGGTATCACGGACATGTTTGGACAAGCAAAACAGCGGCTTATCAACATCTACACTTCAACACAAGCTCTGCATTGCTGATAATTCTATGGTTAAAACGCAGGAACATGTTTAAATTTTACTTATTTTTGTTTGGGTCGTGTAACTGTTTGGTTTAGGAACTTATACAATGCATATGACTATAGACAACGACAACTCGTATTATTTTAAATAGTATACTCCTTGCACAATGAAATCGAGCCATGCTACACTGATAACGATTTTCATTTAAAATCAACTTATAACAAACAAAAATGCATTTACTATAACAAGTTTTATTTCAAATCTTTTTGTAGGTCTATACATTTTGTCACTTGCTATATACAATTTTGTAGGTCTATAAACCGACATTCAACTGACTTTACAAATTATTTAAATAGTAAAAATTAAACCGGTAGAATTAGAAAATAACTACATGAACATGCTTCGCCCAATAATTTCATGTAATAACTTTAATTTAAATCTAAAACATTTTGTGAACTCAATGGCCTTAACCACTTATTTCTGAATCTTGAAGTGAAAACATAAGTTTTAAAAAGTAAAAATCATCGGTTCATAATATTTGAGTGAGAATAATTTAATAATAGGTATAACCATTATAATGACATTGAGATAGATATCGTATCTGGCAAACACCACCCATCTCACAATTAAACTTATTTCAATAGAGTTCAGCAGTTTACACTATGTATTAAAAAAACTATTCAATTGTCTTGATTGGAAAATCATAAATAATGAATAAATTAATTATAAGTTGAAAAAACAGTGGAGCTTCTGGCAGTTTTTCCTGTCAATAGCGATACAAAAATTAAATATAGTAATGCCATGCTATAATTACGAGATGAGGCTCGTAATTAAAAGGACACTCATTTGCGTCATCTTGTTATCGTTTTAAAATCAAACCAAACTACAAGATGTATTGTTAATCCAAAAAAATTAATCTCCAAGCTTTTTCTGGACTACGTTTTACTTTTTATATAATTTTTTCGTAGTTTTTTTTCATGCCGTTATTTTTCCAAGATTCTTCGACCAAAACTTTAATTTGAGACTACTTAAATAATTCTACGGTTTATAAAACGCTCATAATTTTGCTATAAATATTTTTGCATGCATACTTAGTGTAGTCCGTTAACTAGGTACACTTCTTGGTTTAACATAACCTCTTTGGTGTGAACAGTTTGTACCTTTGACGATATACACATAGTCAGTCAAGGTTGTACATCGCTGATGTCTGGTGTTTACGCTTTAACAGATGTTAACTTGAAAATCAATCAACTTCCTTACAAATGTTAATAACATAAGAGAATGACGAACTTTAAAGGCTTGTGCGGCCCTTCCTTTTAAATGGGTACTTATCAATTTACTTTAGAAATAACTTCTCAGCGATCCCTATCCAATGACACAAAAATCCTTAAAATCGGTTAAAAACTGTGGGACGAGTTCTTTGAACAAAAAAGAAAAAAAACTTGTCGCGTATTAAATATTTATAGCTATAGCTATTGATTCAACGAATAAATTTCATCACGAAATATATCGGGTAGGAGAAAATTATTAGAGATAGGTAATTATTTTAGTTTCTAAAAATTTAAATAAAATATAGATAGTAAGGTAACGAATAAAAATACAATTGGCTTGATAGAGGTGGGCTAACCATTTGAAATAAAAGCAATTGAGTGTAAGCTCGGCGGAATGAGTTATACTGGGCACGCCTGCATGGCTGTTATCGCACACCACTAGCTCGTTCAATTTCCGATATTCAAATTCAATCTGCACGAGGTTTGCTTTTCAAGCCGGGGAGAGTTCAACTATATTTCCACAAGAACGGATGCCATATACTTATTTGGTTTTGTTAAAAAAGATTAGAAAGAAACTACTACACTAATTAAAAATGCAATGTGAAACATAATTTTACAGCTCATAGGTTGTCGAAGTAAGAAAATATGTTACCGTTCACGATATTTTAATTAAAAAATAAAATACTTTTGTTCTGCGTTGTGATTTTAATCGTGTTTAAATACTAAATTGATTTAAGGGCACGAGGCACAGATTATAGTGCTAGTGTGTAACCAAGGACGTGTGAGAATTTAGGTACGATTGCGTTTGTTGTAAAAATAATAATAATAACAAAGCCAATGTAAATATAACAATCATAGGTAGGATGATGGTTTTAACACAATTTACTCTTTTTAATCATATTCATTTGTTTATGACAGTTTGAATGGTATTTTCTTGTTTCAGTTAGGAAGCTCTGGCTGTGAAATACTAGTTGTTTTTTACCACATGCCTGCGCATCTTTGTGTATTTATGTTTCCTTGTTTCTTTGGAATATTCGTGAGTGTGTGTGTCTATGTTTCTGTCTTCTCTTGTGACTATGTATCTGCGTGCTTTTGTCCATATGTTTGCGTATCTTTTTTTCATGCGTTCGGGTGTGTATGTCGGTGTGTGCGTTAGTTTAGGTGTGTCTATGTGTCTCGAGTACCTGCGTGTTTCCATGTCCATGAAAAAGATTTGATTGGGTCCGTATGTTCCTGTGGCTGTAGTCTGTTAGTGTCTCTAACGCCTGGTGTATGGATTAATTAACCTGGTGTAATTAATGTAATTTTATTAATTTTGTATCTGTGTGTCTATGTGTCTATGGGTCCACGTTTCTGCGAGCACTTGAGTCCTGCGTCTGTGTGTGTGCGCAGTGGCGGATCCAAGGGGGGGGCTAAGGGGGCTATAGCCCCCCCCTTGGGGGCCAAGGTGGGGCGCCGCGACGGCCCGGAGCGGGCGCCGTCCCGTGTCGGGCGCAGGCCGGGTGGGACGCCGGCAAACCAGCGCACGTTTTTCCGATATTTTTCAATGTAAACTACTTTGTGTCTGTTATGCAGCACACTGTGAAATAAAAACATCACCCCTAAAAATATTTGTTCTTAAAAATGATATTATAATGTCCTTTTCTGGACTAATTCAACTAGACGACACTATCATTTTAGTGTCTCTTATTGGTACGCCATCTCAATTGGTGGGGCACCAATTCTGAGGCTTCCAGATGAGTCTCTCTCTGTGTGTATGCCGAGTCTTCGTATAGTTACGAGACGGAGATGGGGAGTGACGTGTTCCATCCTCAAGTTTAAGGGCCCTTTTAAATCGGGTCGAGCGACGCCGCGAGGGCTTGCGCCCGCCGCGTGTCGCTCGAATCGCCGTTTACCTTATGGATGACGCGCGACAGACGACCGTCATGCGCCGGGTATAAATGCTCCTATCTAGTGCAATGTACTTATTTTACGTGCCTTGAAGGATGCGATGTATAATACTATAATAGGGGCCTAAGTGGAAGTGGTGGAGGCGAAGGGGAATCAAAATTACAACTAGATTTTGTATTTAATGTTTGGTTGCATTGCGCGCGCAAACTTTTCCTGTCACAACACGAAATCAAGAACAAACAACAGACAGTGCAGAGCAAAACGCAATGCTGTATGTGTAATGTCTGATAAACCCTTTGTGATGACTACCTATTGATTCAAACGAGATCACTTAATTAATTATTAAGATTCATTATAATAAATAAAGTAGTTCTAAAGAAGGTTATGTCTGAAAAAATAAGACTGGTTCATTTCAAAGAAAACGATAATCTGGTTAAATAAAAGACGACGAAAAGCAGTCTAAATAACGTTCAAGTTTTTATCAAAGCCGGAGTTTTTTTAAGATAAGTTTTTAACTGGAGGTTAAATTCGATAAAATAATTACTAATTCAAATAGCAATCATAAATTTTTGCAAAATAGGCTACTTATAAATTAATTATAGTATATATCGGCACTCGATCCCTACTAACAAAAAAAGTAGGCCTATATTATTATACTCTAGTATTATTGATGAGGTATATTTGTATTATGTCTATAGCCTATGTATGTACACACGGATATCGAGAAAGGCTCCAACGATTTTCTTCAAATTTTTCAAATAAAGCAGTTCTGGGATAAAAATGATAAGGCCTATATTTACAGGTTTCCATGCCAGGAAAATCTTCTTTAAGTACTTTGTCTATTGTTATACATAAATCAGCTAATTTTTTATGTTATTTTGATCTGCAGTATTAAAGACCACATAAATTGAAAGAAGACTATTTACCGAGCATTGTGTAAAATTTCACTTTTGTAAGTCTTACGGTTTTTCGGTTCTACGTCCTTAGAGTTAGAAATGTCACCGATGATCGCGGTGAACGCATTTCCGCCCGCGGCCTGACACCGGGCCTGCTACAAGTACTCAGCCAAGTTTACAAATGCGCTGCGCCGATTAGGTTATGTTTGTTATTGATATATAGGTCAGAAATACTTTCACTAACTCAAAACAAATCACACGGTAGTGATAAGTCATACATAAGACTGACTAGACAGCTATAACTAACCCAGCGTCACAGCTTTCAGCGGAGATGTGTTCGCCACGATTATCGGTGACATGGCTGACTTTAAGCAAGCCCAACTCAAAAACATTAAAACTTAGAAACGTGTAATTTTCACACGATGTTCAGTAAATAGTCTTCTTTCAATAGATGTGTTTTTAAGGCCGCACATCAAATAACATAAAAAGTAGTTAGCTTAGTAAGTAAATTTAAGTTCTTTCGTTATAATGTTTACCAATGGTTACGTAATTACGTTAATTTTTAACAATGAATGGTCTTATGAAGTACAAAACTAAAAAAAGAAATAACGAAGAAGCTGACTCAACGGTCAAAGTACAAACCAAGTATCCAAGTTAACATGTGGTTTTGCATTGCAGCCAGTTACTTAATTGCCGGATGGTACTATGATAAAAACAATAATTTTTTTATTGTACTTTGTATTAGTGATTATGAATATTTAGATAAATAAAAGTAAAGTAAATGGATAATACAACTAAGCACTTTTTAGAGTTGCTATAAGTTAACAACATGTGATCTACATAACATGTGCGCCAGGCCTATAGGCTACGTGATCTAGTGGCTAATCCATGAAGAAATGTACTGTATTAATAACATTTTAAAATATTAACCTTCCTACCTATTACTGACTTAGTAAATTAAAGTTAAAAGTGTTAACACGAGAGTGTACCATTTCAATACGAAATAAAGATAATGAAAATTTAGATAGCAACAGTGATAGACCTATAAAAACTAACCAAATTTTTTAAGGTTAGTGTATGCATTGTACTTCACGATGCAAAAGAAATTCTCATAAATATTAATGATAATAAGAGCGATGAAAGTTGGTACATTGGCCAAACTGTTGTTTGTAATAAAAATTGATTGGCGATTTAGTATTGTTTTCCAAAGATGGGTCAAGAAATGACATGAAACTGCTATTTTTAACACTTAAATTTCAAAAACTTCCCGCCGGTCTGGCCCGCCGATCGGGGGGGGGGGGGGGCGCAGACCCTCGGTTAGCCCCCCCCCTTATTAATGTTCTAGATCCGCCACTGTGTGTGCGTGTTCGTGTGTCCATGTCCAAGTATCAATGTGTCCTAGTGTTTTGTACCCTTGTGCCAGTGTAACTTTGTGTCCGTGTGTCCGTGTCCGCACGTTTGTCAGGTCGTATTTCTGAAGCCTCATTATACCCAGCCCCGGGCCAACTATGATCACCGTCTAAACATTTCAATTATACAACAGCTTCTGCTGCTGATACCAAACTGATGAAATGTATCACTTGTATCAATAATCTATTCATTTATGATTTTATATCACAAACTCGTCAGTTAATAAATAGACTGGGTTTTGGATCGTTAACCATAAAACGTAAAAGACCAAAGGCGTAGAAATACACAAGGACTAATTTACTTTTTTCTGGTTTTGTAGGGTTTCTAAACGAAGGGAAATATTGACATATTCAATATTGTTTCTGTAGTCTTATTAGCCTAAACATCCACTTGTAAGCTCAATATTGTACTGTTGAAATAAGAAACTGTTAACGATCAAATAAAATTTTGTATATGAGAATATTTGGTCTTAATTCTTTTCGCCATCTAATCGAGAGAACCAGCTCATTATTTTTACTTCACTGAATCTGAGTTATTTTTAGAGAGTTTTTACATCTACAACAGTTACAAACTATTAACGGACTAATTGTAATGAGATTCATTACTTTTTAACCACATATAAACACATTAATTTTTGCAATTCCTTTTATCTTTGAAAAATTACATTGTACATGCACCAAATTTTTGTCGACAACTACTGCAGTCATTAAGTCTAAAAACAATTTTAGAGACAATTTGGAGTATCTACTGACAAGTAAATGTGAGTAATTTATTTCATAACGACAATCCAACATATTAGTATCCAATAGAGATGCAATGACTGTAACTGCATGATGTTAGCATGCTCTTGGCGCAGGGTATCTGACTTGAGGCGGTGCCTGCATCGGTTACTGAGTGAGGAAGAGCGGACTTTCCCACGGATGGCACTGAACTTGAAACTCTTCAACTGTCGGGAGGTTATATAAATCTTATGACGAAAAAGGTTGTCGGTTGTTGCACCAGCATACATGAAACTGACACTTTCATGAGATTTGTATAATATACTTGAACATGCTCGGCTTTGATCAACTTTGTTCCTACAGTTCAAAAACATCCCTGAAAGAAACGTTCATGAATTAAACAAAGTTTTGGAGAGTTTAAAAAAATTTTAATTTAGACTTTCTAGGCAGATTTTATTTTATTTTGGTTTTATTCAAAAACAAATCTTGTCAAAAGAATAATCGACAAAATATTGATATATGTTTAAAAGATTTTTAACTTTTTAAAATATTTTGTTATTACAAAGTATATAATGATGTGTTAAGTATACGAAGACGATAAAATATTGGTTTGTTTTGCACCAAGATTATATAAAAATATCAGTCACTCAATAATGTTAATTTTAATATGGAGCAGTAAGATACTAATCCGTTTGAAGCTCTAGGGTGATAAAACGGCAGTTGAATTATAGCCGTAACAAAGCGAAACGCACCCACCGCCGCACCGTAGTGGCAATGACTGGATGGCAACTCAAATCGTTGACTGCTGACTCTACCGGACTGTACGGTGCTGTTTATTGTTCTTATGTGTTTAATGGAAGTTTTACGACATTCTCTGTGATTATTATGTTTATTATGACATTCTCTGTTGAGAATTAAGTTATGAAACGCTTTTGTAGTACTGGATGAAGTAATGTTTATTATCAACATTTTATCGACGAAATAATATTTTGATAAAGTTACGGTGATGTAAATGTAGTTAACAGTCATATCAAGATTTGATTGAGCCAATATGTTTAATTAATGTTACTTAATATTTAAAACTGTTGTACAAAATTAATTATATGAAATGTGGTTCAGGCTGTTTGGATTCAGAAAGAAGTAACAATTAAAAACATTAAATATTACTTTACAATCTTTTGCGATCTATTGGATTATGCATTACCATCGCATAATCTTTATTTATAATATATCAGCGACTCAGTATTGTATTGTAAAGGTGCGTTTAGACCACAGGTTGGCAGACAAAAGTTTTCGGCTTTAGCCATTAATAAAGTCAACAGTTTTTGGTTGTCAACCTCTAATGCAGACCCGCCTTTATAAGTCACACATGTGATAAATATGGATAGGAGGGGAGACGGATATAAAAAAATTAAACAAAACTTAAAACTGATCCAATATTTTCAATACTATTTCCTTAAGATATAAATTTTTTTCTGGGATATCTTCTAAATAAATAATAGAAGTTGGGTTTTAAACGTTGTATGTAAAACAAGTTGTTTACGCATTCCCAGGCATCAAAACTTCCACTACCACATACTTGATTGAGTGCTATTAAAGTGAAAACTCCAGAAAAATATTGAGTGATGCAACAATTTAACTTTGAACATATTATTCAAATCAAATCAAATAATTCTTTATTCATTCATAAATAATACACAATGCAGCATTAAAAAAATAACATTAAAAAAACCTCACATGGGTTGAAAAAGTGTGCGTGGGGTGAATTTTAATACATTTAGGAATATTATTACATTTAGGAATATTAATTTATAAACAGCCGTTTAAATTATTCGGGGATGTTTAGGAATAATAAAACAAAAGGAAATTGAGGACTTGAGAGGAGTGAGTGAACAAGTTCACATCAAGGGCAAAAAGTTCATCGGGTTTGTATTGCAATTTTGGTACTGTTGCGAATCACGAGTAGTCAGCTAAACCGTAAAAGATATTTTGCGAATCATTTCCACATACTCTCGGTGGTGTTTATATAGGCCTTAACTTTATTTTCAATGTTTATTCACCGCCGGAAGACAATTATGTTGTAAAACATTTTTCATCACAGATGGCAGGTGTTAGCTACAAAGTGACGTTAATATGACGTGATGAATGAACGCTGACGTCATTGTCTTGGAGCAGATGATGGATTAAGAAGGGAGGGCCGGATAGCCGGGGTCTGGCTATACAGATGTTTGGGTAATCACCTTGTGAAATTATAAACACAATAAAATTATCTACTGTAATTATATATTTGCAATACCGATTTGCAATAAATTATCAATAACACTAACACCTATTAGAAAATCTTTTATTTAGATTTTTGAATGAATATTTATCTACTAAATTAATTGGTTTTTACTGTATAATTTCTTATATCTTCTGGTATTATCTTAATCATTTTTAGATGTCTACACATCACTAGAAAAATAAGAATTTTTCTCGTATACTGAATACTTTGCCTTCTTATTAGTTCGATTGCTGAGAATGACTTCCGGTATGAAGTCAAGATATACAGTTTTAGAAAGAAATTTCTTATTCTTCTAGTGAAGTGTAGCCTTCTAAATTTGCCTTTAACTGTGTATAATGCATTAAAACATAATTAAATTTGTATAAAGTAACAAGGTTACTTGTAATTTGGGTTTCCACATATCACATGGAAATTAGAATGCGTACATTTTTATGAAAATGAAAACTTAAATTCGATAGGACAGAAAATCCAAAGCGAGGTTCATAGCTAGTTAGAATCAAGTATTTTTCTCAAAACATAGAAAAAACCACAAATAGAGTTATAGTTAAGAGTAAACTTCGTTCTCTTAATTTTAAGGTTTACAGTTCTTTAACAATTTAACAATGCTAAATTTTAATACTATAAAAGAGTTTTTGTATCACGCTACAAGCTAAATGATAATGTTATTTTTGCAAATTGGCAGACAATGTGGTGCAGCGAAGTTAAACTGCATAGACAATATACAGGGTTAGGCAAAAGTCTGGATACCCCCAGTTAACTTTTTAACGCGTTGCAGTAGGAAAACCAAACTCGGCACATGTTTACAAAATCAAAAACGGCACTTTTTCATCAACTACACAATTTTGCCCCTGCCCCCAAAATGGGGTATTTTGGGGGCAGCCCCAAATTTTCAAATGTAAACCCCTATCGAGTGACCCCTCATTTTAAACGGTTTATCAAGAGAAATTAAATGGCGCAAACCGGAGGTCGATATCTCACCCCTAACCAAAATGGCAGCCATTTCAAAATTTGACATGGGCAAGCAAGTATAAGTATGGACACCCCCAATTAATTTTTTAACACGTTGCAGTAGGAAAACCAAACTCGGCACATGTTTACAACATCAAAAACTGCACTTTTTCATCAACTACACAACTTTGCCCTGCCCCCAAAATGGGGTATTTTGGGGGCAGCCCCAAATTTTCAAATGTAAACCCCTATCGAGTGACCCCTCATTTTAAACGGTTTATCAAGAGAAATTGAATGGCACAAATCGGATGTCGATATCTCATCTCTAACCAAAATGGCAGCCATTTTAAAATTCGAGAAGGGTAAATTTACATTTGTTAAAATTAAATTGGAAAATAGCTTTTTGGAATTTATAATTTCTTGAATTATTTTAGAATTGAACCTAATAGCAGAAATGAACTAGTAGGTTCAATTCTAAAATAATTCCAGATATTCTCGATTCTAAAAAAGCTATTTTCTGATTTAATGTAAAGTCAATTTACCTTTCTCGAATTTTAAAATGGCTGCCATTTTGGTTAGAGATGAGATATCGACATCCGGTTTGTGCCATTCAATTTCTCTTGATAAACCGTTTAAAATGAGGGGTCACTCAATAGGGGTTTACATTTGAAAATTTGGGGCTGCCCCCAAAATACCCCATTTTGGGGGCAGGGGCAAAGTTGTGTAGTTGATGAAAAAGTGCAGTTATTGATGTTGTAAACATGTGCCGAGTTTGGTTTTCCTACTGCAACGTGTTAAAAAATTAATTGGGGGTGTCCATACTTATACTTGCTTGCCCATGTCAAATTTTGAAATGGCTGCCATTTTGGTTAGGGGTGAGATATCGACCTCCGGTTTGCGCCATTTAATTTCTCTTGATAAACCGTTTAAAATGAGGGGTCACTCGATAGGGGTTTACATTTGAAAATTTGGGGCTGCCCCCAAAATACCCCATTTTGGGGGCAGGGGCAAAGTTGTGTAGTTGATGAAAAAGTGCAGTTTTTGATGTTGTAAACATGTGCCGAGTTTGGTTTTCCTACTGCAACGCGTTAAAAAGTTAACTGGGGGTATCCAGACTTTTGCCTAACCCTGTATAATGTTTACCACTGGTCACTTTTTAAGGGTTTATCTTACCTCCGAGAAGTAAAAGCGATAAGATCGACAATAACTAATAAAGTTTATGGTTTAAATTATACTCATTATCCGTGGGTGCTTCAAATAAAATCTTAATTACGGCCTGCAAAAAAACTTATTAATTCCTTTTCTGTGAACGGAGCAATCGCGTCTAAGGTATATGAGCAATAATCAGTGCCACAACAAAGCGACGTATCGCCTGTTGGCAGTTGTCGATATTGCCTGTGCTCGACCTGTCACATCCTACCCTGCACCGCAGACTCCACAAGCGACGAGACTATGAACCGAGCAATCGCGTCTAAGGTATATGAGCAATAATCAGTGCCACAACAAAGCGACGTATCGCCTGTTGGCAGTTGTCGATATAGAAAGTGCTCCACCTGTCACATCCTGCCCTGCACCGCAGACTCCGCAAGCGACGAGACTGTGAACCGAGCAATCGCGTCTAAGGTATATGAGCAATAATCAGTGCCACAACAAAGCAACGTATCGCCTGTTGGCAGTTGTCGATATTGCCTGTGCTCCACCTGTCACATCCTGCCCTGCACCGCAGACTCCACAAGCGACAAGACTGTGAACCGAGCAATCGCGTCTAAGGTATATGAGCAATAATCAGTGCCACAACAAAGCGACGTATCGCCTGTTGGCAGTTGTCGATATTGCCTGTGCTCGACCTGTCACATCCTGCCCTGCACCGCAGACTCCACAAGCGACGAGACTGTGAACCGAGCAATCGCGTCTAAGGTATATGAGCAATAATCAGAGCCACAACAAAGCGACGTATTGAGTGTTGGCAGTTAGTTGTCGATATAGCCTGCGCTCCACATGTCACATCCTGCCCTGCACCGCAGACTCCGCAAGCGACGAGACTGTGAACCGAGCAATCGCGTCTAAGGTATATGAGCAATAATCAGAGCCACAACAAAGCGACGTATTGCCTGTTGGCAGTTAGTTGTCGATATAGCCTGTGCTCGACCTGTCACACCCTGCCCTGCACCGCAGACTCCGCAAGCGACGAGACTGTGAACCGAGCAATCGCGTCTAAGGTATATGAGCAATAATCAGTGCCACAACAAAGCGACGTATCGCCTGTTGGCAGTTGTCGATATTGCCTGTGCTCGACCTGTCACATCCTGCCCTGCACCGCAGACTCCGCAAGCGACGAGACTGTGAACCGAGCAATCGCGTCTAAGGTATATGAGCAATAATCAGTGCCACAACGAAGCGCCGTATCGCCTGTTGGCAGTTGTCGATATTACCTGTGCTCCACCTGTCACATCCTGCCCTGCACCGCAGACTGCGCAAGCGACGAGACTGTGAACCGAACAATCGCGTCTAAGGTATATGAGCAATAATCAGAGCCACAACAAAGCTCCGTATCGCCTGTTGGCAGTTGTCGATATAGCCTGTGCTCCACCTGTCACGTCCTGCAATGCACCGCAGACTCCGCAAGCGACGAGACTGTGAACCGAGCAATCGCGTCTAAGGTATATGAGCAATAATCAATGCCACAACAAAGCGACGTATCGCCTGTTGGCAGTTGTCGATATAGCCTGTGCTCCACCTGTCACATCCTGCCCTGCACCGCAGACTCCGCAAGCGACGAGACTGTGAACCGAACAATCGCGTCTAAGGTATATGAGCAATAATCAGTGCCACAACAAAGCGACGTATCGCCTGTTGGCAGTTGTCGATATAGCCTGTGCTCCACCTGTCACATCCTGCCCTGCACCGCAGACTCCGCAAGCGACGAGACTGTGAACTGAGCAATCACGTCTAAGGTATACGAGCAATAATCAGTGCCACAACAAAGCGACGTATCGCCTGTTGGCAGTTAGTTGTCGATATTCCCTGTGCTCCACCAGTCACGTCCTGCATTGCACCGCAGACTCCGCAAGCGACGAGACTGTGAACCGAGCAATCGCGTCTAAGGTATATGAGCCATAATCAGTGCCACAACAAAGCGACGTATCGCCTGTTGGAAGTTGTCGATATTGCCTGTGCTCGACCTGTCACATCCTGCCCTGCACCGCAGACTCCGCAAGCGACGAGTCTGTGAACCGAGCAATCGCGTCTAAGGTATATGAGCAATAATCAGTGGCACAACAAAGCGACGTATCGCCTGTTGGCAGTTGTCGATATTGCCTGTGCTCCACCTGTCACGTCCTGCAATGCACCGCAGACTCCGCAAGCGACGAGACTGTGAACCGAGCAATCGCGTCTAAGGTATATGAGCAATAATCAGTGCCACAACAAAGCGACGTATCGCCTGTTGGCAGTTGTCGATATAGCCTGTGCTCCACCTGTCACGTCCTGCAATGCACCGCAGACTCCGCAAGCGACGAGACTGTGAACCGAGCAATCGCGTCTAAGGTATATGAGCAATAATCAGTGGCACAACAAAGCGACGTATTGCCTGTTGGCAGTTGTCGATATAGCCTGTGCTCCACCTGTCACATCCTGCCCTGCACCGCAGACTCCGCAAGCGACGTGACTGTGAACCGAGCAATCGCGTCTAAGGTATATGAGCAATAATCAGTGCCACAACAAAGCGACGTATCGCCTGTTGGCAGTTGTCGATATAGCCTGTGCTCCACCTAAAGGCTGATAAAGGCTGATAAGGCCCTGTCGCCAGCTCCGACACCGACCCTGCAACCAGCTCCGACGCCGACTCTGAAACCAGCTCCGACGCCGACACTGCAACCAGCTCCGACGCCGACCCTGCAACCAGCTCCTATGCCGACCCTGCAACCAGCTACGACGCCGATCCTGTCGCCAGCTAGCACGCCGACCCTGCCACCCGCTCAAAAAAACTTGCTCCCTTGGGTGTAGAACCCAGGAGTCCATCGGGATAAAAACATTAGTACCGAAATCGGGGGCGTCAGGTCCAAAATTCAAAATCAAGCCCAGGAATCAAGTTTCAAACCCCTCTTCCAAATTTAAAGCTGTGCATATAAACGCTCAATCAGCAACCAACAAAGTTGATGAGCTTTCTCTGTTATGCGGAGAGCTCATTCCCGACGTTTTCATTGTTTCGGAGCACAGTTTTAAGGAAGAAAGCATAAATCTTTTCAAATTCGACAATGACGAATTGGCAGAATCTTTTGTGCGAAAAAAGTTTAAAGGTGGCGGCGTGGCAATCTTTGTTAAAAACTCAATTTCTTTCGAAACTTTCAAAATTGAATCTTGTGCAGACCTAGACTTTGAAATTGCCGGGATCAAAATAAACATGAATGCCACGGAGAAAGTATTCATACTGGGTCTGTACAAATCACCCAATGCGTGCAACGATTCTTTTTTTTAAAACTAGAACATCTCTTAAATTTTCTGCACGCTAAGCAAAGTAAATTCATTATTATGGGGGATATAAATATTGATGTTCTAGACCACACCGACCACCTGACCCGGCGGCTTCGCGACACTTTGGGCACATTTCACCTCAATTGGTCCGTGAATTCTCCGACCAGAGTAACAGCAACATCGAGTACGGCCATCGACAACGTAATTACAAACATTCCAAATTCCACAGTCTCAGTGATTAAAGCGGCCATTTCCGATCACTTCGCTCTGGAGGCAGTTGTCACGGGACACTTGCCTGAAAAAATATCTCCAATTTTCAAAACCAAAAGGGCCACACAGGCCAAAAACATCGCAAAGCTTAACAGTAAATTACAGTCCGAAACATGGCAATTTTTAGACAATTTGTCTTGTGCCGCAGATGAGATGTTCCAGGCTTTTGATTGTCGTTTTAACTATTATCTCAACATCTGCTGCCCTTTAAAAAAACTAAACTCAAACAATCCTTTGACAAAAACACGTGGATAACTCAAGGAATTCTTAAATCTCGAGAGAGGCTGAAAAATCTTCATTCAATTTACATTTGCACGGAAAGCGAAGATTTTAAAACCTTTTACAGAAATTACAAAAGAATTTACAGGAAGGTTATCAAGGCCGCGAAGGCCTATGAAACCAAAAAAAAACCTCAAGGGGTGCTCAAATTTTTCAAAATCTGCTTGGAAAATCATTAATAATTCAACCAAATGTTTCAATCAACCAAAACCCGTTCAATTACAAATTAACAATAAAAAAATCGATAATCCCCACGAAGTGGCGGAGGAGTTCAACAAATACTTTGCATCAGTTGCATTGCCAGATGCTAATATACTTGGGCCCCGCCCTTTTGCAAACATAAACTTTGGAGGTCAGGTATCTTCTATGGCTCTGTCACCTGTGAATAATCGGGATGTGGCTCGTGTTATTGAGGGACTAAATCCCAAGCAGTCAACAGACATCAACGGCATGTCTGTATGGCTACTCAAACATTGCTTCAGGCACATTTTGAAACCGTTGACCAAACTAATCAATCGCTCTTTCCAGACCGGGACCTTCCCGTCGTCACTAAAACTCTCAAAGGCCATTCCGATTTTCAAAAAGACGATAGTTCGCTCCCCAGTAATTATCGTCCAATTTCAATTCTTCCAGTTCTCAGTAAGGTTTTCGAAAAGCTTTTCCTCGAAAATCTCGTGAGTTTTCTTGATCGTTACAAAATCACTTCGACTGATCAGTTTGGATTTCAAAAATCCAAATCCACAATTGATGCAGTTGCTAAATTTGTTGAATCAGTTGTCGATGGCCTCGAGAGGCCAGAACATGTGCTCAGCATATTTCTTGACCTGTCGAAAGCATTTGACTGTGTGCATCATGCGACACTGTTGCACCAGTTAGATGCGTACGGCATTCGGGGCCTGCCCCAAAGGTGGCTCGCGTCCTACCTGAATGGCAGGTTCCAGTGTGTACAAATTGAAGACTCAATCTCCCAGAAAGAAGAGATGGTTCAAGGTGTCCCTCAGGGATCCATCTTGGGACCTGTTCTATTTTTGTTGTATGTAAATCAAACTGGGTCATCAATTCAGAATGGAGAAGTGATCCAGTACGCAGATGACACTACTATCTGCGTCAAATCCCTTTCAAAACAAGATTTGGAAATTAAAGCTTTCATTGATCTCAACTCGTGCATTCAAATGTTTTCCAAAATAAATCTGAGAACAAACAACTCTAAATCAAAAGTATTGGAATTTTGCCTCCGGCAGCGGGAATCAAACCTGCCTCTTGCAGTAATGGTGGATGAAGACCTCCTAGAGGAAACTGATTCCACAAAGTTTTTGGGAATGCACATTGATAAAGGTCTTACCTGGGAAGACCATGTAGATTACGTATGTGCCAGAGTCTCTTCTGGTATTTTTGCATTGCGTAACTTATCAAAATTTTGCTCCCAGGAAGTACTGATCATGGCCTATTTTGGCCTTATCTACCCCCATATTTCTTATGGAATATGTGTCTGGGGTGGCTGAGCAAATCAAAGACTTGAGAGGGTCTTTCGATTGCAGAAAAAGGCAGTAAGAATCATTTCAAAATTAAAACCCAGGGAATCATGTAGAGACGCCTTTAGGGAGCTTGGAATACTAACGCTGCCCTGCCTCTACATTTTTGAAGTGGCTGTCTACTGTAAATACAAATGCTCACTCGTTCAAAACGGTGACATCCACTCTCACTTTACGAGGGGCAGGGCCAATCTTAGAGTTCAACAACACAGAACTGTGGCTTTTGAGCATTTGCCTTCTCAGTTTGGAATATAAATTCTAAACAAGCTCCCCGAAGGCGTTAAACATGCGCAAAATCAAAATCAATTTAAAACTCGATTGAAGAGCCTTTTGGTGTCAAACGTTCTGTACTCGGTCGGGGAGTTCATGATGAGTCGCTGGGAAAACTAAAATTTTAGGTGTTACCGCGAATGGAATTTCGGTACTAATGAAAAGTGTGCTGTGCAAAAGTGAAAATTTGAAATTTTGAAAAAAAAGTGAAAATGAAAATTTGAAATTTTGAAAAAAAGTGAAAATGAAACTTTGGACTGATTGTTCTTGTCTCTCTTGGCAGCCTATGTTTTATTATGTCTTTGACGTTTGCAATGCAATTGTACATTGTCCTTCTGCAAATAAAGATTATTATTATTATTACCTGTCACACCCTGCCCTGCACCGCAGACTCTGCAAGCGACGAGACTGTGAACCGAACAATCGCATCTAAGGTATATGAGCAATAATCAGTGCCACAACAAAGCGACGTATCGCCTGTTGGCAGTTGTCGATATTGCCTGTGCTCGACCTGTCACATCCTGCCCTGCACCGCAGACTCCGCAAGCGACGAGACTGTGAACCGAGCAATCGCGTCTAAGGTATATGAGCAATAATCAGTGCCACAACAAAGCGACGTATCGCCTGTTGGCAGTTAGTTGTCGATATTACCTGTGCTCGACCGGTCACATCCTGCCTGCACCGCAGACTCCGCAAGCGACGAGACTGTGAACCGAGCAATCGCGTCTAAGGTATATGAGCAATAATCAGTGCCACAACAAAGCGACGTATCGCCTGTTGGCAGTTGTCGATATAGCCTGTGCTCCACCTGTTACGTCCTGCAATGCACCGCAGACTCCGCAAGCGACGAGACTGTGAACCGAGCAATCGCGTCTAAGGTATATGAGCAATAATCAGTGCCACAACAAAGCTCCGTATCGCCTGTTGGCAGTTGTCGATATTGCCTGTGCTCCACCTGTCACATCCTGCCCTGCACCGCAGACTCCGCAAGCGACGAGACTGTGAACCGAGCAATCGCGTCTAAGGTATATGAGCAATAATCAGTGCCACAACAAAGCGACGTATCGCCTGTTGGCAGTTAGTTGTCGATATTACCTGTGCTCGACCGGTCACATCCTGCCTGCACCGCAGACTCCGCAAGCGACGAGACTGTGAACCGAGCAATCGCGTCTAAGGTATATGAGCAATAATCAGTGCCACAACAAAGCGACGTATCGCCTGTTGGCAGTTAGTTGTCGATATTACCTGTGCTCGACCGGTCACATCCTGCCCTGCACCGCAGACTCCGCAAGCGACGAGACTGTGAACCGAACAATCGCGTCTAAGGTATATGAGCAATAATCAGTGCCACAACAAAGCGACGTATCGCCTGTTGGCAGTTAGTTGTCGATATTACCTGTGCTCGACCGGTCACATCCTGCCCTGCACCGCAGACTCCGCAAGCGACGAGACTGTGAACCGAACAATCGCGTCTAAGATATATGAGCAATAATCAGAGCCACAACAAAGCGACGTATCGCCTGTTGGCAGTTAGTTGTCGATATTACCTGTGCTCGACCGGTCACATCCTGCCCTGCACCGCAGACTCCGCAAGCGACGAGACTGTGAACCGAACAATCGCGTCTAAGGTATATGAGCAATAATCAGAGCCACAACAAAGCGACGTATCGCCTGTTGGAAGTTGTCGATATAGCCTGTGCTCCACCTGTCATATCCTGCCCTGCACCGCAGACTCCGCAAGAGACGAGACTGTGAACCGAACAATCGCGTCTAAGGTATATGAGCAATAATCAGAGCCACAACAAAGCGACGTATCGCCTGTTGGCAGTTGTCAATATTGCCTGTGCTCCACCTGTCACGTCCTGCCCTGCACCGCAGACTCCGCAAGCGACGAGACTGTGAACCGAACAATCGCGTCTAAGGTATATGAGCAATAATCAGAGCCACAACAAAGCGACGTATTGCCTGTTGGCAGTTGTCGATATTGCCTGTGCTCGATCGGTCACATCCTGCCCTGCACCGCAGACGCCGCAAGCGACGAGACTGTGAACCGAAAAATCGCGTCTAAGGTATATGAGCAATAATCAGAGCCACAACAAAGCGACGTATCGCCTGTTGGCAGTTGTCGATATTGCCTGTGCTCGACCGGTCACATCCTGCCCTGCACCGCAGACTCCGCAAGCGACGAGACTGTGAACCGAGCAATCGCGTCTAAGGTATATGAGCAATAATGATACAACAAAGCGACGTATCGCCTGTTGGCAGTTGTCGATATAGCCTGTGCTCCACCTGTCACATCCTGCCCTGCACCGCAGACTCCGCAAGCGACGAGACTGTGAACCGAGCAATCGCGTCTAAGGTATATGAGCAATAATCAGAGCCACAACAAAGCGACGTATCGCCTGTTGGCAGTTGTCGATATAGCCTGTGCTCCACCTGTCACATCCTGCCCTGCACCGCAGACTCCGCAAGCGACGAGACTGTGAACCGAGCAATCGCGTCTAAGGTATATGAGCAATAATCAGAGCCACAACAAAGCGACGTATCGCCTGTTGGCAGTTGTCGATATAGCCTGTGCTCCACCTGTCACATCCTGCCCTGCACCGCAGACTCCGCAAGCGACGAGACTGTGAACCGAACAATCGCGTCTAAGGTATATGAGCAATAATCAGAGCCACAACAAAGCGACGTATCGCCTGTTGGCAGTTGTCGATATTGCCTTTGCGCCACTATATTGATAATTTATTTAAGCTATATTGATAATTATTTTGTTTCATTTGTAAAAAGTTTCTTTGGAATTTTGCACTATACGTTTTTTATAAAATAACGTAATTTTGCACGTAATACTTTTTATCAAATTCTCAAAAAATGATAAAATAGGCTGTCTGTTGTGCAATCATTGAAAGCTAAAAGCTATAAAAAATTTGGAGAAATTTACAAAAACACAAAATTTTCCTAGACTCTGTAGTGTATTAAACCTTTGAATATGATCAACTGGTAAATGGTTGAGCTTAGGGAAATTCAAGTATATTGTTGGATAAGTTATCAGTTATTTTAAATTTTGAAAATTTAAGAACAACTAATTAAATTACTTAAACCACAGGTTTCATTATTTATACAGCGTCACTAGACTGGACACCACAGGCTCAAATACTAAATTTAAAATTTAAATGATAACCTACCTAAACGATTACGTCTCTTGCAAAATTCTATAGGAACCGAACTGTTTATAGCTTTTTCTGAAAAAAAATACCATAATTTAAGTATATTTTTTGGAAATAAATATTTGTGACGCAATACCTTATGCTTTAGTTAATTTTGTGACTAATCTGTTCATGCCAAAACAAAAACATTGTGGGAGTCGAATTCCCTAACCGCCGAAGTCCTCGAGCCTTCACGAGTCGCGCCGCCGCCGCCATCCCGCCGGCGTTTCCCGCCCATTTCCCACGCGTGCCAACTACCAAATAATTATAGGTGGAATGTAATCATCTTTTCGGCGGAGGAAACGAAACTATCGGCCGCTCCCACGTGTCCAGGAGAGAGGAAGCCACATGATACGAGAAAATGTAGATGAAGTGGGCCACTTTACGTAACTGCATCACGAAAATTTCTTTTATATTCTAACAAGTTTTTTGCGCATTTCTTGAAATAGAAAAGGAAGAATTGGAAATGGGCGTGGAGTGAAAATGTAGGCATACAACGAAATTATCTTGAAAAATCTTGTCCTGAAAAAAAAAATTAAAAAAATAAACACACAAAGGAACTGCATTCAAGACTATACAGTATACATATATACTTTATAAATGATAGGCACTCAATAGAAGTGATCCGGCGCTCAGGAGTAACAGTTGATATTACACCGAGACGTTTCGCCGAGAGGTGGCTCAGTTTGACAATACTGTATCTCTTACCCTCCCCTTCTCTCTCGTCTCAATCAACCAAAGCACCTCCGTTGCCCCCCTTCAATCCATCACCTGACGTCATTGTGATGACGTCATCATTCATTGTGACGTCACATTAGAGTACCATTACTGATACTGAAAACGGTCATCAGTGTTTTTTAGAAAAATTTCACAATTGACAACTTGGGCAAATGAGAACAAATTATGTTAATTAACATGTAACAATTGTTAAAAAACCTAAGAGTACCTTGAATTTTTGTTCAACTGAGAGTACCTTTACTTTAAAAGTGGTGGAAACATATATGAACATGATTTGTATTTAGGTTTTTTCGAGTAAAATCTCTACCTATTCGTTAAATCAATATATTCATTTGGATATAGATGGAAAAGTTATTTTTGTTTGAGGAGGTCTGGCAGTGGTGCTAAAAGTTTCTAACATTGAAGCTTACCCCCTTATTTATATTTAAATTGAAGGGATTTGTTCTAGTTTCGTGGTTCACACTTCCCACACAGCCAATATTTTCACCAATCCTACATTCCTCGATATTGAATATACTAAAAACCTGAACCAAGGATAGAAAAGATGTTTCTTCTTAATCAGTGCTCAAGTCATGAAAAAATGTTAATAACCACGACTAAGGTTGGCCAATGTTGTGGGACATTAAAGGTGTATACAATAAAATGAGTTGAAAATCTTCCCCTACTTAATTTTAGCTTTCAGTAAATTTTTTTTAACAACTTGTAAAACTTTTCAAATTATAAATTAATACTGTATTAAAATCAAAATAAACCAAGATGAAAAAATAATGTTTATCGCAGATTAAGAGTTCCAATACCTACATATATAATAAATACGTTTTTCTCAATCATCGAAAACAACTGCCCAGTGAGGCGAAAACGAGTGAATACGAGTGACTAAACGTCGTTTAATTGGATAAACCCGTTGTTTTGGCGGTGAAGCACTCGGGGCGGCCGAGGTGAGGGCGGGGCCGTCTAGGGGGAAATAAAAATAACCGTGGCGATTAACAGTCAAAAAACGTTGGTATGGTTTGATTAAAAAAATTTGTTCGAGTATTTATAGTTTGGAAAATTATAGCTTAAATGTCGAAATAAAAAATTACATAAATCAGAACCTTAAACTAAGGCTATATGATTTTAAATACAACAGTTAGCTCAAATGAATTAATTTTTTTAAACAAATGTGAAAAACTATAATTTTTTACGGTTTTTCCAAGTGTATTAAATATCAATGTATTTTAATACAAAATGTTTATCATTATATTTTATTATTGTTCATATAGCCATAATAATCCTATAGGCTGCTTGTCAGCAAAAATATTTTATAATGTTTTTAAGATCATATAAACCATAATGGGGACCTGAATTTTATGCTAGGCTATCTGACTAGATTTTTTTACCTGAGTAAACGATCGATTCAAATATTTTCAAAACTCAAAATTAGCACATCAATCAGATACGTTAATTTAATGTTAAAACCGTCGTATGAGGTCTTTGACTATAATATTGTTTAACCGTTATGGATATGACTCCACGAAGGTTACATTGTCATGCGGTTGACACGGAGGTGATCGAATAAGCATGAACGTGCCGCGACGGTCGCCAGAACAAAACTACGCTTGACGGGTTTTAAATGGTTTGAAGTCGTGTAGTAGTCTAAATTTAGAAATGACGATTGACTTTGTATACAGTATATGACTGAATGTACCACGAATACTATTGAAGTACTATAGACTTCAAAAACAAAAAAATTTTGACTGCTCTAAATTTTGTTATACAGTACTGTATTTTATTACTAGTGACCCAATGATCCATGACATGAAAGTGAACGTACGTAGTTTTACGGGACTTAAAGCATTATTTTCAGTGTAAAGAGAAAAAATTTTAAACAACGAAGGAATACAAGTTATTTGAAAAAGAGTTTTAATCCGATAGCGTGTTGATTAATTTCAGTCTTTAAATGCTTAACTCAATAGAGTTCAGTTAGGTGTTAAAATTTTAAATTTAATTCGATGAAGGACAAGTTATCTTAATTTGACCCTGCTCTGTTTCTCTATGTGATCCAAGTTTAATTGGATTACCTAGAACTTTGGCTGATAAGAGTCGTGGTTTGAAACAAGGGGCTGGACAAATACCGTTTCAGGGTTCATCCCTTCATTTTCAGTTAAAGCAGGCGCTCCCTTATAACTGATATGATACAATAATACCAACTCGATTAGTAATTGGGACTAAAAACATAATTGGGGTAAATTTTCATGATTAAATTACCGGGAAGTTAATGTTACTTTTAAGATTCAAAATGTAAAACGGAATTGCATTATTGTTATAAGCAACAATAAGAGTATATAACAAGGATGGCTAAAGTGTTTTGTAAAGTTAAAGCGCCCTAACAGCTGACTCCACGCGATATAATCCATTATTAACGCAACAAAAAGGATAATCAACACTCCAACTGAAGTGCGGGAGAAAGGCGCGCCAACGCACAATTTGGCGGGGAACTTCCGAGTCGGCAATTCGAAAAGTTTCAGCAGTTAACACTAGATGACTCTGTGCGTATCGTTTAGCTTTAATTGCATCTTTACTGCTATTGTGCCGAACAAACAAACACTTTTATGCTTAGAACACATGGCTTACAGTTCATTAAGTTTTTATCAACTTACATTAAAAGGTATACGAAATTTCTTTTGGCTCTTCACTGGTTGATGGTGCAGTCGTTATCAAGATTTTTTTTGACAGTTGAAGCAACTTAGATTAATCTTGCAAAAACCAAAAGGTCAAGCCTTCATTCAAGAGTTTGAAATACAACGACGCTTGTCGATAAAATTGAACAAAAAAAATGTAAAAACAATGCTCTCTAGATACGAAATCACGAAAATATTTACACCTCTCAAAAATATTAATGAAAGGACATAACCTATACTGTAAAATGCTATAAGGTTTTCGCTGTTATCTTACGAAATTAAGAACATGGTAATTGAACATTTAGGGAAAGTTGTCTTACACTTTGAAGTAAAACTTTATTGGTTAAATACTATAAGTCAAGAAAAACATATAGTGAAACTGACCAGTGTAATGCATTTTATTATAATAGAAATATATTTTTAAGATTTGCGTTATATGGTGGGTTTTCAAGCTTAACTCAAATTGTATTTATATTTGACTCACAGTTTGGTTGGCGGCGTCCAGATACCTGAGGCCGAAGTAGGCGGTCTCCAGCAAGTTGAGGTGTCTGAACACCGTGTCCAACACCTCCTGTCCCAGACTGGTGTCCTGCAACCAGATATCATGTGATAAGAATAGATAAGGTGACATCACAACATGAGATTGCAACTGAAGTGTCTAACATATTGCGTATCACCTCCTGTCCCAGACTGGTGTCCTGCAACCAGATAAGATGTGATAAAGAATAGATGAGGTGACATCAAGACATTCAAGATGAGGTGATTGTAACTGAAGTGTCTAACATATTGCGTATCACCTCTTGACCCATACTGGTGTTTTGAAATTGATAAGATGTGATAAGAATTATAAAGGTGTGTTAAAATGAGATTAGATTGCTTTAGGAGGGATTGGATGTTTTTTACCGTGTCTATCACATTGTCCAACATATCAAGTCCAGTTTTTTAGTGTGTCCTATGACAGATAAAAAAGTATAATACATGAAAAAATGGAATTAGGTGATATAAGATAAAATTTTAAATAATTATACAGTACTTCAATTGTTTGAACTCATTTTCCAGTACGTCGTTGTTCATACCTTTGTTCAGAAATATATCATACAGGATAAGACATGAATAAATGAGGTCAGAAGCGACAGGATTGAAAAGATTAATGTTTCTATGACTGTATCAATTATTTAGCATACTGATCCAGATTGGTAACTTGCAAGTGATGGTAGAGAAAAGATTAGGGAGAAAGTCGAAACTTTAACAGATATAGTTAAATTAGCTTGGGTTTGGCTGTAGGATATGAAGAAAAAAGTTTTGTTCCTCAGGAATATAGCGATGAAAACTAAACAAAACTTTACTATGTAACGTTAAGTCATGCTTGTTGTGAGGTTACAAAAAGGTGCCTTATTAACGGGATGATTCATTCTTCCATTAGAACCCTCGTTGATATATTTTAAGAGCAATAATAAATATTAAAAACTTTTTGCATGATTTTAAAAAGAAAAAAACACAAGAAAAAGTGGACTTCGGTAATTACCAACCAATTAGTGTCTGGTTGACAGAAAGAGGCAATATATGGAAAGAGGTGAAGTATGGGTCGTTCATAAATAACTGTAGACACTCGTTAAATAAAACGTGCATAATATTATAGTAGAATAACTAGCTCAGCACTCTCACATTGTTTTTAACAAAAAAATTATTGAATTACCAATAATATTGTTGTTACAACACTTTAACCATAAACTTGTCATCCTTGTTCAATTACGTTATATTCTACTCATATGAAAGTTGAAAACAAATATCTTAATTAGCGTACAGTTACAGTGGAAATAACTTCTATTCTTTAAATTTTCTGTTAGAATTCGTTAAAAAGCGTAGTTTGGATCTTGTTAATACATGCACAACAGCAGTTCATTGTTCTATTCACTGGCAGAGCTTCTCAATCTCGTCACGCACAGGACGAAGCTACCCTCGTTGCTCAATGAAATCAACCTGACCTCCAACTCCAACCCTTTTGCAGCAGTCGAGTAATTATCCAAGGAAGGAGTGGCGATTAATCTAAATAACTCGACTCTATATAGAGGCATTCGGAGCTGCTGCTCTGGCCAACTACAGAAGGGCAATTAGAAGAGGAGAACAAGGAGCAGGATGGGGCAGAAGTGCTTCCTCGCCGAGGAATTACGTGTTTGTGTTTTGCTGCGTTTTTTTTGTGTAACAACTATTAACATGATACAGATGTAACCTTTGCCGTTCATGAGCTTTAAAACTGACATTTGGAAAGTCACTACTTGTTCCAAATAATTGCTCAAACTGTGCCCGTTGTTCAGTTTTTATAGTCATGTCTTCGACTAAACTTAAGGGCATTTAGGCCTAATCTAAGAAGAAAAAAACAACAAAAACTGCAGTATAACTTAGAGCGGATGAAACAATATACAATATACACACGCAATGAAACAATTAATACCAATCAAAACATCCGTAAATAATTTTGGTATTAGGCCTAATAATGTTTGTGAACAAAGATTTTTGAAAAAATTTTATACATATCTAAAGTTTGAATTTTACACTTTGTTTCGAATAAACCAAAATAGTATTGTATATATAAATAATAATGCTTAGTTTAAAAGCAGAACAGAAATTTCCGGAATAAATTTGATATAAAACACTAAGAATGAAAAATATAAACAATCAAAATGTACTGCCACACTTATAACTTATTCTCAAATAACAAAACACTCCAAGACACGGTGGTGTGAAAAAGTAAATCGATCTAAATCAACCAAACGGTGTGGGCCGTGCACCCAAGCAGGGTTCCAGGGTTACTGTCTGGGACTGGAATGTGGAAGTCACGGTCGAGGCAGAGGAACATCCTTGGCCTTCCCGCATGGGAGAACAGTTCCCATCTTCTGTTTCACAGGCACTGGGTCAGCGTACTGGAATACCACTCTACGGTATTCCACTGTACGGTATACAACTCTGAGGTGTAGTATGAAAATTTCGGAACCTCTATAGGGTGTAGGAATACATTCGAACTATCCTTTTAACGTTTATTTTACGAATTTTTTCATAATATTTTTATGATTATTAAATTTGTTTGCTATCTTACTTGAAGTAAGTAACAAATAGTTAGTCCATCGGCGTTATTCCAGTATTGCAAGTCTAAATAACTAAGACGTGCCCTAAACCTGTAATGTACAGCAAATAAAAGTCGCTGATATTTTTTTGCACATTGTAGGTATGTAAGAAGAATCCTAATTATAATTTTATTATTCTTCATTCTATTCAAAATCCCAGCTCAATGAAGAGTGCATAGCATGTACAAACGGTTATTAATAATTGTAAATTAATATCAACATTTTAGAATATTTTATATTAACATGTATGCAGTCTATCATTTTCAATGTTTATTGCATCTAAGGTTCAGGTACATACATGGCGCTTTAAGAACATATCACGAACAAACATTAAAACATCTTTGAAATTATAACTTATTCCATTTTTTCATATGATAATTCAATGACGATTTTATTACTGTACGTACTATAAATTAATACCTTTTCTGATGGTTAGGTTTTGTTGAAGTATCAGTAAACAACCAGAGCAGGAAGATTGACGAAATGCAATTGCTACCAAATTTGGCGTCTTGGGCTATGGATGAAATCTGCATTAGTATGTGTTGCGGCGCAACCAGGGTCTTTGTGAGGCCCCTCCATTTTCTTTGGCCGGCAAAGTGGTGGGGGTGTCAAAAAACCAACCCTTCAGTTGCGTCCCAGCGTCCGGCCGTGCAAGACATACATGTCTTTTTGTGCACACAGCACCACTTACATTCAGCCGGCTTAAACTTACATTTTTACAGTCATTACAGTTAAATACCTTTAAGTTTTACATTTTATTTGCATCACTTCAAACAATAAACATCCAGTGTATACATACCTGCGTGTTTAATTGACTTTCACACCCCTTTTAATTTGCGTAATCGTCACACACGCGCCGACAAACATTTGGTCCTTCGAGCCGGATTCGCACATCAGTGATCCGTTATATACAGTGCATCAACAGTGATACAGTGCATTAACATGGAATAAGTGTTATTTTCACATCAAGTGAGTGAAGTTTTATTCTTCGTTTTGAGTTTTCAGTGCTCAGGCACAGGCTCAACCCCTCTTCTAGAACAATAACCACCATTGTCGCCGGGACCTTCAATTTGTCACGGACCTCATCCTTTGTTTTCTCCAGCGAGCCTGCGTTCCAAAGGCAACTTTATTACCACCGACTCTTCACATTCAGAGGTTTTCGGCGGGAATTCTGGCGGCATCCAACGTCACTCCGACAAGAGCAGATTTACAACCTCTCCTGACACCGGCTCACGCCATCTTCGTCAAGCCCATTCAACCCTTGGAACTACGTCATCACCGAGACAGCTGACTCAGGGTGAGTGACCGCCAATGTAAACAACCTTACCTCTCCTTCCTCTCACA
Organism: Neoaliturus tenellus; assembly: GCA_030545055.2. Classification (NCBI taxonomy): domain Eukaryota; kingdom Metazoa; phylum Arthropoda; class Insecta; order Hemiptera; family Cicadellidae; genus Neoaliturus; species Neoaliturus tenellus. The sequence continues at coordinate 100,464,767 of CM061533.1, forward strand.
ACCCTTCCCTACTAAACTAGCATTCAATCTGTAAACTGCTTCTTATATGCCTATAAATAATTAATGTAAGATGGCAACTGAAGTTGAAAGGAAAAGGAAAGGTTTAGTGTCCAGGCGAGGTCAGGTAAAGGCAAAACTGACCAGATTTATTTCTTACCTTGACAGTCGTAATGCAGCCGACAGCATCAAAGAATTAGAAACACGCCTCACTAACATTAAACCATGTTTAGGAGAATTTGAAATTATACAGGGGGAGCTAGAGCTCTTGGACGAAGACACCTCTGTTGAACAGGAAGAGTTTGAAAACCAGTATTTTAAAGCAATTGCCAATGCTGAGGAATGCATAGATAAGAGAAAACATACCAACGCAGAGAGTTCCAATAGCAACACGCAATGCTACACACAGCTTAACTCTGCTTCCGTAAGGTTGCCAACAGTAAATCTGCCAATATTTTCTGGCCGATTTGAAGACTGGATGCCCTTTAGTGATTCATTTCACTCTTTAATTGACTCAAATGTACAGTTAAGTGATGTTCAAAAATTGCAATATCTAAAGGGAGCACTGAAGGGGCAAGCTGCTGAAGTTCTTAAGAATTTAGAAATAACGTCAACAAATTATGAGATAGGTCTAGAGCTATTAAAGAAACAGTACCAAAATAACCGTCTCATTGTCCAACATCATATTAAGGCACTTTTTGAGCTTCCACATGTTCAGAAAGACAAGCCAGAAGGTCTTCGTCAGTTAGTAACCAGTGCTCTTACACACATGAGAGCTTTACAGGCCTTAAAGGTTAAAACAGAAAATTGGGACCCAATTATTAATCACCTGATAACATCCAGGCTAGATCACACAACTCACAAGGAGTGGGAACTCAGTACCAAACCAGACAGTAAAAAGCAACCATGGAAGATTGTCTTATGAAAATGAGAAGTTTTCGCACAATTCATCCCGAAACAGCGGTTTTAGACAAAAACCTGTCAACACAAAAACGCACATAGCATTAAGTTACAATGACTGCCCCTTATGTGGGGGAAAACACAAAACATTTCAATGCAAGGAAATACTATCAGGGCCTTATGATGAGGTGCTAGCAAAATTGACTAAGGCAAAGGTATGTGTAAATTGCCTTAAACGAGGTCACAATTCAGATCAGTGTCAATCAGGTGGATGTAGAAAATGCAATGCAAAACACAACACACTCATTCACCCAAACGAGAATAAGAACACCACTGTCACTAGGGATGCCAGTCAAGGCTATCAATCAGCTGGGACACCATCCACTACTAAGAGTTTTTTGTCCTCTACCCCCAAGGGCATCTCTCGGGGACTCTTAAATAGCGCCATTGTGAAGGTCACTGGGCCAACCGGTCTAACTTTGAAGTGTAGAGCCCTCCTTGACAATGGATCGGAGTGTTGTTACGTTACCGAACAGGTAGCCCAACAGTTAGGACTAAGGAAGGCGAGGAAAAATATTCAAGTGTCTGGAGTAAGTCAAACTGTCCAGCACGTAAAGGCCATTTCAGAAGCCACAGTTAGTTCCTGCATCACAAACTACAAGACTAACCTACAACTACTCATAATACCTAAAATAACAGGAAACATCCCGTCTGAAAATATCAACCTCAATGATTTCAAGATACCCCAGCACATTATATTAGCAGACCCGTCATTTGGGACACCTGGGAAAATTGACCTGCTCATTGGCCAAGAGTCATTCTGGGATTTGATTTGCATAGGTCAAATCAAAACACCGGGCCTACCAACATTACAAAAAACTAAGTTGGGCTGGCTTGTAGGAGGAAAAATACTAAATCAGGAAGGTAGTTTCACCAATAACACAGTTTGTAACCTAACAACTGTTGAAAAACAGCTACAGAAGTTCTGGACACTAGAGGAGCCTGTGCATAAACATCATCTTACTGCTGAGGAGGCCACCTGCGAAGAATACTACACTGCAACCACCAGAAGAGAGCAAGATGGTAGATATACAGTTACAATGCCACTAAAACATGATGCTATTCAGCTTGGTCAATCAAGGGAAATGGCTGAGCGGAGATTTATGCAGGTAGAAAGAAGACTTACTCGTGACCCAGACTTAAAGAAACAATACAGTGACTTCATGTCTGAGTACGAACAGTTAGGCCACATGGAACTGGTGAAAGAACCTTCGAACTCACAAAGTGCTCCTGATTATTACCTCCCTCATCATCCTGTACTGAAGATATCCAGTACAACTACCAAATTAAGAGTTGTGTTTGACGCATCCGCGAAGACTACTTCTGGACTATCTCTTAACGACTTACAATTGGTTGGCCCCACAGTACAATCTGACATTTTTTCCATAGTCACGAGATTCCGCATGCACAAGTATGTAATGACAGCAGATCTGGAAAAGATGTACAGACAAGTTTTGATTGATGAAACACAACGAAATTTACTAAAGATTTTGTGGAGAAACAACAAAGATGAATCACTACAAACATACAGACTAAACACAGTGACGTATGGCACAGCATCAGCACCCTACCTTGCAACCAGAACACTAAATCAACTTGCTAATGACGAGGAGACATCCTATCCAGTAGCTGCAAACGTTGTACGCAAGGACTTTTATGTCGACGACCTGTTAACAGGTATTGACACTAAAGAAGAAGGAAAAGAGTTACAAACACAACTCATCGAACTATTATCAAGAGGTGGGTTTCATCTACGCAAGTGGAATTCGAACTGCAGCGAACTGCTCTACAATTTGCCGGAGAATATGAGAGAACGACAGCCACGACCGTTCTTTGGCGAAGGAGATTCATCCATAAAAACACTAGGCTTGTGGTGGGACGCTGAAGAAGACACATTCCAGTTTAGATACACACCTGTACAACGTAAACACCTCGTTCATCTATCTAAACGTATTGTTCTGTCTGACATCGCAAGACTGTTTGACCCGTTAGGATTAATTGCACCAATTATTGTGAGACCTAAACTACTTCTGCAAGAGCTCTGGAAATTAAAAGTAGATTGGGATGAGTCGTTGCCAATGCACATTCATACACATTGGATGTCGATTCAGCATTGCTTGCACGACCTCAATGACATTAGAATTCCGAGGCAAGTAACACATCCAATCATGACTGGTTCCCTTGAACTCCATGGCTTCTCTGATTCATCTGAAAGGGCTTACGGATGTACAGTGTATCTAAGACACGAAGATGCCGTTGGCAACGTAAAAACATCACTTCTATCCTCCAAATCAAGAGTAGCACCATTACACAGCACATCTCTACCAAGACTAGAGCTTTGTGCAGCATTGCTGCTCACTGACGTGGTCACTCAAATACAGAGTGCACTGCAAATACCTCCAGAAAACACAACATACTGGACTGACTCAACAGTTACTCTAGCATGGATTCGTGGAGAACCAGCCCGATGGACTACGTTCGTTGCTAATAGAGTAGCAAAAATACAAGAGACTACAAAAAACAGCAGCTGGAGACATGTCAGCACAAATTTCAATCCTGCCGATTTAGTCTCAAGAGGAGAAACCGCTAGAAATTTGGCTAATTCACAACTTTGGTGGCATGGCCCCTCATGGCTATGTAAACCAAAGGAAGTCTGGCCTGACCACATCCACGAAGTGATTGACATCCCAGAACAAAAGAGAATGACTACATCACTTCTTGCCTCTACACAAGAACCAAAGCATTTTCTCTTTAATTTAATTATGCGTTTTTCGTCTTTCGACAAACTGACAAGAGTTTTAGCATACATGCTAAGATTTGTCTTTAATTTATCTCCTAAGAAGAAGAAGAGATCAGGTCCACTATCTGTAGAAGAAATTCATGACTCAACAACTACCTTAATCAAATATGTGCAACACACTAGCTTTCCTGAAGAACTCAAGAAATTAAAACATGGTAAACCAGTAAGGTCAGACAGTAAACTGCTAACCCTTTCGCCATTTATTTACAGAGACGGTGTACTCAAGGTGGGCGGCCGATTAAATCACTCACGTCTCAGCTACGACACCAGACATCCCATTCTGCTTCCAAAAAATCACAGGATAGCGGAACTCATTGCAATTCAAGAACACGTACGAAACTTGCATTGTGGTCCAATAGCACTTCTCTGTGCCATTAGGTCAAAATATTGGCCTTTAAATGGCCGGGACCTAGCGAGGAAAGTGACACGCCAGTGTTTACAATGTGTTAGAGCCAGGCCAAAGACCCTTCAACAAAGGATGGGCGACCTACCTACTACACGAGTCACACCAGCCCAACCATTCACCCACACTGGCATTGATTTCTGTGGGCCTTTCTTGGTTAAACAATCAAGGCGGCGAGGGACAAGGCCAACAAAGGCATATGTGGCAGTTTTTGTGTGTTTCGCTACAAGGGCCGTTCACCTCGAGTTAGTCAGTGACCTGACTACTGAAACATTCTTGGGTGCATTGAGAAGATTTATTTCAAGAAGAGGCATATGCACAGAAATAATCTCTGACAACGGAAGAACATTCGTAGGTGCAAACCGTGAGCTTCAAGAACTCCATGTGTTTTTTAAGAATGAATCTCATAGAATCATCACTGAAGCATCAAGAGAAGGTATTAAATGGAGTTTCAATCCTCCCTACGCCCCTCACATGGGAGGGCTCTGGGAAGCAGCCGTAAAATCATTCAAACACCATCTTTATAGAATATTAGGAAGGGCAAACTTGACGTATGAAGAGTTCAACACAGTACTAACACAGATTGAAGCAGTACTAAACAGTAGACCCCTAACAGCTGTTTCCAATGATCCTTCCGACCTATCCGTCCTCACACCTTCTCACTTCCTCATTGGCGGTTCACTCAAGGCCTTGCCGGAGCCGTCAGTCACCCATCTACCAGAGAACCGTCTAAACAGGTGGCAGCGAGTCCAGCAGAGCTGCTGGAACACAGTGCTGTGAGCCACAGCACTTCTGGTCCAGGTGGTCTAAGGAGTATCTCACTACTCTCCAGCAGAGAACCAAATGGAAGACAGCTTCAACTCCGCTACAAGTTGGGAGCCTGGTCCTGCTGAAAGACGATCATCTTCCCCCTCTATCCTGGCTCATTGGCAGAGTCACCGGCCTTCATCCAGGAAAAGACAACCTGACGCGAGTGGTAACCGTCAAGACAGCACACGGAGACCACAAAAGAAGTGTCAACAAACTATGTTTGTTACCAATTGAAGAGTAACAGTGCTATGAAGTGAAGTGTAAATATCCTAATTAATTCAAGGGCAACTTACATTAAGCATAATTTTCTTTTCAAATGTGTTTAGGTTAGGTTGTTTTATTTAACAATTAAAATTTTGTACATATATAAATATATTTATCATTTCGTTAAAATTTTTATCTCATATCACAATTAGTTGATTGTAAAAGTGAAACTTAGTACATACATATTTTGTCCATGTTGCTCTTTACATTTGCACTGTTAATTTTCTTGTTACATTTCATTACATTACAGTATATTCATAATTTGCATATGTACATATATTGCACAGATGTGTGTAGCAACTAGTTTGTTAATTAATTCTTTGCATATTTCTTCATTGTACATATTTTTACACAGTTGTGTGTCATTTAGATTTTTATTTTTTCATTCCATTATGTCATTTGCATAGTTTTCAATACATATAACAGATTGTACGTAACTTTTTCCCACCTTTGTTTTATTGTAAGTAGCATGTATCATTGTCATTTTGTACATTACTCACTATTGTCATGTTCTGCGAACATGAATTGCTGTATTGTTACTTTAGTTTTGAAAGTGGGTACTTTCAAGGTGGGCGGAATGTTGCGGCGCAACCAGGGTCTTTGTGAGGCCCCTCCATTTTCTTTTGGCCGGCAAAGTGGTGGGGGTGTCAAAAAACCAACCCTTCAGTTGCGTCCCAGCGTCCGGCCGTGCAAGACATACATGTCGTTTTGTGCACACAGCACCACTTACATTCAGCCGGCTTAAACTCACATTTTTACAGTCATTACAGTTAAATACATTTAAGTTTACATTTTATTTGCATCACTTCAAACAATAAACATCCAGTGTATACATACCTGCGTGTTTAATTGACTTTCACACCCCTTTTAATTTGCGTAATCGTCGGACACGCGCCGTCAAACAGTATGCCATGTTTGAAAGTCAGTTGTGTAATTTAATAAGGATAGAGAGCATTGAGTAAAGCATCAATATGCCATTTTATGATCTCTATCACCATTATCATTGCAAAACTGAATTCCAAACATCGAATACCAATGCGATTTTAGCCCATTCTTCCGAATTACATACTGAGCAGCCACTGCACATAACCAGTCTACCAACTCTGATTATTGACTGATACTTCAAAAATACCTAACCATCAGTAATGGTATTAAATTATCTCTCGTTTGCTATTTTATTTATCTTTAAAACATGTGCAGTTTAGATAGAATTATTTTAAGACGATATGAGAGAAAAATAAACGCAAGAGTGCACGCCGGCTCCGCAGTTTTGGAGGAAGATGGATGTTTTTCGCTTTTCTCCCTAATTCTTATAATCCATCAAAAGACTCCCCTATGAGGTTATTTATTTATCTCATGAAAAGAGTTACGACTATAACTTATACCTCCTTACGTCAATATTTACGATCAATATTTAAGAGCAATATTTACGATTTTTATTGCATATTATTTATTCTAACGTTAAATCATTCCTATAAAAAAGTAAAATTATAATTTTATCTATTTACATATTTAGCTCAACACCGTTGGGGGGTGATGTTGTTCGCGTCCGCAGCATTCCATTAAAGTTGCACTTACTCCCCGGGTGGTGCTAAATAACCAACAACCACTTTGGCAGCTGAACTATCACGCTCGGTGATCTCTCAGCTATGACAGCTGCCAGATAAAATACAAACGGCCCTTTCCAGGGCCAATTTAGAAATTTAGGCTGCGTTTAAATGTTTAGTTAGGTAACGACAGTAAATAAATTAAAATGAAGAAAGAATGTTATACTTATCTTAGAAGAACAGTTTTACAACAGTAACTACGTTTGGGCACTATTGTCTGGACATGTTTATAACATTGCTTACCGCTGTTTCTACTATTCATGTTTGCTTAAAATAGCAAAATATTGTAAAACATTAAGACTACGAATGTCAAACACGAGGGCAAATTTCAAGTTAAGACAAACAGCTTTTCAGCTAGCATTACCGACATGTATATATTGTTTAACTGCACCAAGTGTGACTTAATGAGCAGGCAATCAGGCGGGTAATTCCTTGCCGGCAATTGATGACTCACAGCTGATTGCCTTTCACCTGTTCCAACAAGTCAGCTGGCTGCATTGAAGCGAGAGGCGCCCAAAACGACGGCTAATTCACTGATGTTTATCGCCGAGAAATCCGTCAATAAAGTATTCATCCAAATACCTTTCAATTTTTAAAGGAGTGTTATTACTTGCATTGTTTTCATAAACTTTTCTTTATTTAATGAAATGTCCTCTGCTGCCTTTTTCTACCTGTATGTTTACTGTAAATTCTTTAACTTAAATCTCCCTTTATTTAATTTATTCACATTGAAATGTTATTAACAAAACTATGTGGACTTAAATTTAATACATTGTACAATTCATACTGCAGCTCGTAGCAAATCGAGAAGACTCTTTACCACTGGGCCATCTATCCACCAGTACAAAAATAAACACTGTAATCAGAATACACTCAGATAAGTCAATTCGATCAACAGACACAACACGGGAAACTATAGATTTTAAATTTGTGAGCTGACGTTGAGAAACCCACCTCAAGGGGCTCATTTTATTTCAACACAAATATTGTAAACAGAGAAATAATTGATTTTCCTTTTCCGTGTAATACATCAATTGTTACCCATACAAACAAATGAATTTTTTATTTATCATTATAAATATAATATGCACAAAGAAATGTCCAATGCTCCCTTTTAACATTAAATCGTTTTAGACATATAACAAGCCCTAAGCTGACTGCAGCTCCTTCCTGTTCAGTAACAATTTCTCTCACCGCGTCAGAGAGGATGTAGTCGTATCGACGCGTAGAGACAGAGGCGCCGCGCCGCCGGTGAGAGTAAGTGTATATCGAAGACGTCGGCTTCGCTCATTTGTATGTTAATTCTTAGATTAGATCACCAAGGCGCTTCTACAGCTACTGAAAGTTGGGGTTAACCTTTTCGTATTGAAACTTTCGGTGGTAAATGTGAGAGAAACTCCTTCTGTTTGTTTAGAAATGTACTTTTGATTCATAGGAGAACTTTTCCGATCAAATAGGCGGTACTGGGAGTATGGAAGTGCTCCACCTATACCTATTTTCTATACCTAATGATTTATTTTCTACGTTTAAAAAACTCGTTTACATAAAACTCTACTATATATACTTGTTGAACTACCTTAAAAGGAATAAGAATGTTGCCTTTCTTGCACAATCTATAATGATGTTATAGGAAGGGAAATTCTAAATTAATATGTTGAGGAAAAACCCTGAGATTTGGATGGATATGATTCATTTTTCTATTTTTGACAAATTGTGTAGACAATTTTAACACACTATAGTCTATAGCGTCGGGACGTTAGCAAATTAGTGACAATGAGGGCTTGGCATTTTCACAAATATTGATAACACCTAACTTAAGTTTCTTATAACCTAACTAACAGAGGTCTTTTAGTATTTTTCATACAAATGTTTATGAAGGTTTTTTTTCCATCACTAATGTAAAATGTAAAATTAATGTGAACATGTGAAATGTGAACATTATAGATATTTATATCTAGTGCCACCAGTTTCCTACATTTTATTTTCACCACCATGATGCAATTTGTTATGGATTCATTTCTTCAATCAGCCATTAATGAATTGTCCTCTGCTACTTTTTCTACCTGTATGTTTACTAAAATGTATTTAAACATAATATTTTTTACATACATGTAGACCTATTAATATAAAGTACCAGGTCTGGTTTACCGATCTTTGCTCGTTGGTTTTAATTCACTTTTTATACTGAATGTCATGGTAATAGAGTTGTTAAATTTACACCAACAACCACATTTCAAAGCCTCAACTTTACTTAAAAAGCTATTTTCAATCATTTTCATCCCAAGAGAGCTACGTGTGCTTTAATTATTTTATAGCAAAGCGAACGTATTTTTTATTTACTCTTCAAAGTTAAGATTAAGGATCAGGAAGACGGATATAACTCCCCTTTATATTCATGTTTTAATCCATCAAAGTCTGTCAAAGATAAGATATTTTCAAGATCATTTTTTACTTGCCCCTTCTAAGTTTATGTAATTACTTACTTCCTTACAACGTGAGTTTGATACATCAATAGGTTGTAAGGTATTGAAGTGCTGTAAAGATGGGCAAGAGAAACTTTTAATTTATAAATTTCAACTTAAATATAGAAACTCTAACTTATTCAACAATTTACAGTAAATACTCATACTATTTCGCCCTTTATGCAAGACCATAAATCCATAAGACCATAAATCATAGAGCTACAACATTTTTGCATGCTAATTAATTTAATATTTACTAGTTACAAGTAAATACGTTAGCTTGAAAGAGAGCGCACACATTACACCATTCCTACAGGCGTATTTCCTAAATTATCCTAAATTCCAATTAATTATCCTAAATTAAATTGTAGAAAAAATGTTTAAAGCACATAGGCCTATCTACCATGATATACATATATGTGTTAACGGTTAAAACGAATGGTACCAATAAAATATTCATTCAACTATAACACGCTTCCCTGTGTTAAGACCTATTTCCATTATATAAGAAGATATTCCGCACGAAGGGTTGAAAGTGGGGTTTTGCTTTTTCGAGATCGTCAAGACGATGTAAAATTTCGTGTATTATCAAGCGTGTATGTAAATGTTAAAGCCGTTTTCGATTTCAGAAAAAGTACTAGAATCTTTGAATAAGTATTTCGTGGCAAAGAGTACATAATGTAACAATTAGTAGCACTATACAATGTCTTAACGTGTACAAAAATAAATTTAAGCAAATTAATTAACTTGTTGAGAGGAAAATAAATATCTGTGTACTTCATACTTTAAGAGGGTTAATTTTAAATAAACACAAGCCATTAGGTAAATTAATATTTTCTGTAAATAAAAGTAATACGCCCAAATGAAAGAAAAAAGATTACTTGGGATGAACAGATTCAGTTTAAATTAAATCTAAGCTCACTCCATAATTAAATTAGATTAAAGCACTTGGAAAAGCTTACCAGTTAACATTAAGAGGGTTTACACAAAACTGAAAAGATTCCGCCGCCATTGTGGTTCTGGAGGAGCTTATGACAAGTAGATATTTTAAAAGATTCAACGGAAAGATTTAATAATGTCTACTTTTACCTTCTCGTAAATATTTTGTTTTAACTTTTTTCATTATATTTTAAAAACATTTTTGTATTTAAATTGTTTTTTAAACTTAAACAGTTTATAAATATTTAAAACATTTCAAACATAAAACAATAAAACATTTAAAACAATAAATATGTTTTAAATGCATTTATTAAACATTGCATTTTTCTCCTTACGCACGGGTTTCTATAACCTTATATTTCTGAATTTCTAAAATTTCTAATTTTCAAAAGATTGCCATTTTTTTATATTTTCTTCAACATAAGTAAACAACATTTTAAAACCTTAGAATATTACCTCATTACAGTACAGCTTTATTTTACCTACTAAGTATTTGTCCAATTCTTAGCATAAATAGTCTAAAATCAAATCTCACACTAAATCATATTTTTAAGTAATGTTTTTTTTTATTAATAATAAATTACTAAATTGGATCTTAAATCAATGCTATGGGTAAAAAGAACTGAACCTAGTTGTTTTAAATTAATATTTGTAATTTTTATTATTTATTTATTCACTGTATAGTATAACAAAATTACGATGAAATCTATAAAAATACCATGTAATTACAGCATTCCAGGTCAAGTCAAATGTATATTATAATCAGTATAAATCAGTATATTATACTTATACTAGGAGTACGCTAGTACGCTTATTCTGTGCGTATAGAGATAAATAAATAGCCCAAAATTTATTAATATAACATGGTAATAATGTATTAAGATACACAATTCGTAACACCTACTCAAATTTTGTATTATGCTTTTACTAATTTGATTAACCCTTGAAAGTAGTACAAGAAAATAAATAATTAACAAAATGGTATAAATTACCTGTTACTGCCAAGTGATCCTTAGATTAGGTGTAGACGAACTATGGTTTCGAATATCAAGGTGTTCATTTTCAAGTTAAAAGCAATATTCCTCTTCAACGTTGGAATTTGAAGAGGTCGTCAGATAGTAAAATTTAATTTACACCACACGAAAACACACACGAAAACATTACATTAAGACACTAACCGGGCCAAATGACGAAAATACGTTAAACGTAACGTTGTTGGCGGGTGATGATAAAGACTTGAAAATAAACACATTGATGTTCGAAATCATAGGTCCCCCTAATCTAAGAATCACTTGGCAGTTACAGGTAATTTAAACCATTTTGTTAATTATTAAATGCTATACCATCATGAAAATTTTTTTTTTTATTGGTTCAATAATGAAAAAATTAATAGTCTACATTAGTAACAACATAACCTTTGTCAGAACTGTTTGTTTACTTCCCTTCTGACATTTGTGTATTTCTGAAGTGGTAAGCTGATCGTTCATTAATTTAAAGTTTTTACTTTGAACTAAATCAGTCAGTTTTAATCTTTAAAAATTATACCATTATTAATACTTAAATACATATTTCTATGGTTGTTATTCCACATAAAATTTAGATTTCTAGATTTAGATAGTATTCATAGGTAGTTTTTATATATTTGTAAAGTATCGGATTGCATTTACAGTAGTATCAGTGGTGGGCAGGAACGTAATTTCAAATCTTTATACTACACCAGACATATAGACGTAAAAAAGACAATTCAATCAAACACCACTAAAACAGTTTCCAATACATTTCTTTTGGGGAATTCAATTACGGCTAATTAGTTTATTATTGCACAGAATGGCTTCAGCAACGAAAAGACATCTACAAACTACGCAAAAAATATACTCTGAAAGATTGAAGTCGATTTGAGTCTTCATTCGAAAGTTATCCCACGCCATTAAAATCGGGTGTCATTTCACTGAAACACCAACAGTCTTATATGAGGAGTTTACTCCTCTCTGATCCGTTCATCCAATTAATATGTCTGGATAAGTATTGGTGACATGTTTTCCTCATGCATGTATTAATACAAAATTAAACTAACGTTCTTCTACAGTGACTCTTTCTTAACTTATACTAATTTCTTAAAAAAAAAAAAAAAAACTAACAATTAATTGTCATTACAATTACACGTATACAAAAAATGTAAACGTTAAAATCAAAACAATATTTTACTACTTTGAAATATATAGAGAAATATTTCAATGTACAGTAATAGATTTTTTTCGTTAATATCGGATGTATTCAAGACTAAAGTTATATATTTTTGAGGCCTAATCGAATATGTCTTATAGTCTATAAGCTAAATTTCTCGTTAAATATTAAAGTTTTATCTTTCATAATCAAACATTATTACCTTCAAATGACTAATATGATTAGTTAATTCCAATATTAAATTGATATTCTAAATTACAGCTCCTTTCTCAACCCCAAGCTAGATCGAAGGGTTTTACGTTCCGTTTTACAACAGGCATTACGGCTCACAGTCCTCATATTAGACGGTAAACTTGTTTATTAACCGGAATTCACATTTCCACCGTATATTCTCTGATATTAAAATCTTCAGTCACAAGTAATTACTACCATACGTATATCTTCTCTAAAGAAATGAACTTAACATGTTGAAGTCACGTAAAATGAATTATCTAAAGGAAATATATCGCTTAAAACTACAAACTTTACTAATTTTTATCTCCACAGATTTAGTGCTTGTTTATATTTTACAAATACGTTAGAAATTTTTAGACAGGATATACCGGTTTAAAAGTCAACAATTTTAAAATTTTAATTCAATGTTTTACTTAAATTATGATAGTATGCAACATCTTCAAGTGTGCTTAAGTTAAAGAAGGGCTAAGAAAAATCCAGTACCGGTAATAATTTACATGCAATTATTTGGAAAACACATCTTAGAAACCAGAACAAATTGTAGGTATGGATGAGACCGAACCAACAATTTGTCCAATAACTTGTATAATAATTGTCTAAGAGCGGAAACCGCCCCGCGCGGCCGCTTTGGGAATAGTTTGCGGGGATAATGATACAGCACCAGGCTAATCATGTATATTACAGGCTAATCATGTGTCCCTGCCCCGGTATAGGCGCCTAGGTCGGGTCCGAGCATCTCGTGTTATTATTGAACACTGCAATTTACATGGTCAATAATGGAATGCGTACTGCGGTAGTTCTTTTGATACAGGTAAACCATCGTGTGCAATTTTAATCGGTTGAGATTGCATATTTTCACTTGTTTTTGTTTGTGACAAAATATTGTGAATATATGTGATAGTGATTTACATGTTAAAAGTGCTTCTTTGAAATGTATCTCAACTAAATAACTGCCACTTTAACATTATAAAAAAGTAAAAACGATGTAGCGATAGAAGGGGAATCAATTCATACCCATTGGAGTAGACATTTGTATGTATTTCAAACATCTATAAAATTAAACACTAGTGATTTTGAGCACAAAACAACACGCACTAAGCTCAATTTGATGAATTTTAAAGTAAAGGTAAACTTAATAACCAATTATAGGACGATTTTTTGTATACACCCGTAAGTTTTATTAGAAGAAGCCAGTGTACAACACGATTTTGTTTTGAATTTTCATGATGTAAAACCCCTTTGTGATTTAATATTCAATACAAAAATAGTTATTTCTCTATTTGAATTTTCTTTACTCCTTAAGTGAAAACATAGACATATCCTCAAAAACTTAGAGAATTATAATTTGGATAAATTTATAGAAAATTCCAATGTAATAATAGCTTTGTAAAACATCTACTAAGGTTATTTCAAAACTAATTCTTAATATTTAGGTCAACCGCCCCGATCAGTCGGTCGCTTCTCAATAGTGCTGATGAGGGGGACATCTCAGATCTGCAGGCAAAGATTAATTAACTCAATCTGTGTCGTTTGCTACTTAACAGACTAACTTTGAGTTTGGCTTTTCTACGAGTTGCATTAAAAAGTGTGTAAAATTTAAAAATAATCTAAAATGTTTACTAGCAGTTAAAAATTAAAGGGATAAAAATAGTAACTCAACATTTTTTTCTAAGTAGAATCAATAGGCCTAAGTTGTTAAGATAATTTTCATCTTAATTTCGATCAAACTAGAATTAGAAAATTGAAACGGCATTATTTACATTTTGTATAGCAAAAAAATTAAACTTATACCTAAGACTTTTCTTCAATGGCTATATTCTGACGGAATTCGGCTATCCCTGGTGACATAAGACATTAATCAATGTAGCAAAATTATTCGAAGTTTGCAAATAAAATAATTTATTACTTTTATTGCCGATTGAAACCTTAAAATACTAGAATACTATACATTCAAAATTAATATTCATAATTTGAAACTCTTATTGAACTGGAAAATCTACATGAGAAGCGCTTTACCTTTAAAAAAACTATCAACTTTTAGGTCCACGTACTTTCAGAAAATGAAACAAAATTCAAAAGATGAAAGACTGCGGTGAGATGCAGCTTTGTAGATAAGCCTGATAAGGATTCTTATCAACACAAGCTTATCGCCCGTGCGAAATTAAAACTACTTGACATCGCTTTTCAGCGCAGATCAAAGGAGTTTGTCGGCGGAATCGGGCGCGAATCTTGGGGCCATGGAAGGACACAATAAGCGGTTTATTATTACAAGTTTATGAGTGACAAAAGGTCGTAAAGAAATATTGAACCTCCTACAGGCAAGCGAGATATGAGAATATCTCGGAAAATTTAATTTAGCTGTAATGAAAACACGCAATACCGTCAAACACATGCATAAGCACAGATAATACCCTGCAGCGTGCGTTTATTGGCATTAGATTGTTAAAGGCGGAGAGTGAATTTTGTTGTTGTTCTATAGTTACTTAACGTAATTACAGAATGATTTTCAAAGTAATTTTGAGTATTACAAATCATTGAAAATATTAAAATTTCTAAAAGATATTTTAATAAAAAAAAACATTTTTTATATGATATGGCTGTTAAATTGCACCGTAGACTTGGTTTGGAAAGAAAAAGATTTAGGCTAAAGTTTTCAAGTTGTCTTTTGTCGTTTTAAAGTTGTCCTTGAAGTTTTAAGGTTGTTTTTTCAAGTTTTAAAGTGGTCCTAACACCGTAAGTAAATGTATCACACCCAATATAAAATACCATTGTCCTGACCAAAATATGGAAAAAGACCGAAACAAGTGACTTCCACAAGTAGAACGAGACTAACAGCACACCCACATTATGAACCGAACCCGAAACTCCCACGACTAATGGGTGGTGTACCCGGAGGGGAATTCCGCGGCGTCGGCGGGGGAGTCGGTGGGAGAGGCCGGGGGGGAGGTCGTCACAGTGTGGACCGACGGACAGGCAACCGACAACAGGGGCAATTACGGCTCGGCAAGGGTTTGATTTAGTAGTAAAACAATAATAATTACTATATTCGCTTCATCAACAGGAAGTATCACACTTCAAATTTTTAACCAGATTGACTTAAATTGTAGCCCACGGGCATGGAGTTTCGCTTTTAGTTTTTAGTACATCATAAAGTGTAATTGTTCCGACACTGCATTGCACTGAAAGAGTAATCTCACGGGAATGGCGGATGTTTGAAAATATCGATCAGGAAAGGTATTTACTATGGAATTTCAGTACTGTACAATGAAAAGTATTTCTCTTGCTCCGAGTTTAAGGTTAACTATACTCGGTTCGGAGTAATTCATTCGATGAGACAAATAATCACGTAAATATATCAAGGGAACTGTAGGGATATGTTTGAATAAAATTGACATTATTACTTAAACTGGTAATACTAATTTCTTTCACTCCTTAAGATCTATCGAACCCCAACACCATTTGGTCGTTAAGAAACTAAGTGATAAAATACATTTGCCGTAAAATTTTTACTTTTTCGATGTATTTGTTGAAAATATTATAATATTTTATAGAACTACTAAAATTTCTGAAACTCAAAAAATCACACATAATAATCGATATTGTTCTGTCGAAAATGTAAGAAGGTTCCTTTTTCTGAATGCGCATTTGATAAAAACCATCTAGACCTACCTATAATAAAATAGTTTAAAAGCTAACATCATATGCTTCAGTTCAAAGTTTCCCAAAATATTTTCTTGAAATAAAATTTTTTATTGAACTCAATGCAAGCTACTTATACCCAACACTTATTGGCTACTTCAACAATTAGTAACGCATCCAAAGCATTTCACCTGAATAAGTATCGTACTTTCCCTAACAAAAGAAACCCCGCCAAACAATAAGCTCTCACGAGTTTCACCCGACTCCCACGATACCCGGCACCGGCGCCGCGGGCGGATTCCTGGGGGAGGGGCGAGGGCCCAGGGCGAGGCCAGGACTCCGGGTCGGCATAGGTCCGAGCCAGCCGGGGGGTGGCGGCGGAGGCGGTGAAAAAAAACTGTGGCGTTGAGGTAGAAGTCGGGAGAAAACATTCGTTTGTAGTAAAAAAAGAAATACTAGAATACAAGTTGTCAAGAAAGAGATTTTAACGACTTAACATATCTAGAGGAAAACTCAAATTAAACAAACAATAAAATTTAACACATTCAAAATATTGGCTTCAACGATGTCAACGTCTGGTAATTCGGGCAAAAAGTGGGGGATTAATGGAATTAAACATTGTCTCCGGTTATAAGTTAATTCCACTATTAGGATTTCTATAAAGTTTTGAGTTCTACGCAAAAGAATGAAAAAGTACTTATTATGTTTATAAAATGATTTAATTATGGTAAAGAAATGTTGGCATTTTCCCAATTTTAGTTTTTAATAGCACACTGTGTATCCCGAGATTTACATAAAAAAAACATTTAGTAAGTACAGTACTTTAACAATTAAAACATTCCCTGTTTGTAATTTTTCTTAATACTTTTTTTTGAAGCTCTTTAGGTTTAAAAAATCAACTATAAAATGTTGGTTAAGACTAATAGAAGTAAAATGTATAGTAACAAAAAGTTAATGCTTTGTAAATCCTTCGCACACGTCAGCGAAATGTATGAAGCCATAATTAACTCTAAACAACTTACGACTGTATAAACGGAGTAATTAATTAAAATAAAACTGATTTTAAAAAATATACAATTTACTTCTCATTACTACTGGTAGCCCCGAAATAAGCGTTTGATTTCATAGGTAAAACGGCGAGAATGAAGATGTACATCACATCAGAGAAAGAAACGCGATGACATTCTTCTCCAGTAATTTTGTTCAATCAAATCCACTTCAATCTTCAACACGCCAAGGAATGCAAAGCGACTGATAATTGAGACGAAAGAGGGGTCGGAAACTGGGTATAAAATCCTCTACGTTTAACACGATTGTGCCGAAAACATATAAAAAATGACCGAGTAATTAGAAAGATAGATATTATTAATTATTAAACAAGATGTGCAATAGATCACGTCAAAAGTATTGCGGAAATAGGCTACAGTTCAAGCAATGGCTACTTGCAGATAAGCTGTTCTTGATTTTAATGAAATAGTTGTTACAGTACGGTCTCTCATTTGTCGTGACGAATAATAATTATAACTTAGAATATTTTTAATTTTCCATATTTATTAAATTTAGTTTTTGTCTTTAACGTTTACCCGCGGAGCTCGGCTCTGTTCGGCATACATCGTTTAGCACAGTCAGCTATCACGTCGCTTCGGCCGAGCGGCCAATCGGAAGCGACCTGATCGCAAGACAAGTGGGGGACTGGACAATAGAAGATGTAGCGGCATTCAATCATAGTACCTCATGTAAATCACTTGTTCAAAACTATCATCTCTTCATTGTTTATTATTATTTTTATTATGTTCACGTAGATTCATCAACTCACTAATTACAAATCTTTTAAAGTCTATACAGTATTATGTAATTTCCGATCCCTTTACGAACATTCGGGTCTGCTCCCCGATTAAGAGAGCAGTGGTGGCAGCGACTTACACCCAAGATGAGTGGGTGGTAACACTGGTGACCAGCGGCGGGATACGAAGACCTTCCACGCTTAAGAAGAAGAGGCATCATACAAACGAAGGAAGATCTACGGACGTAGACGAGCGAAGGAAGACGACACCGAGAAGTAGAAGAGGGACGACGCAGAACTTCAACCTCAACCTTTGTACTTCAACTTCGTTCTACAACATGCGGGTTCACGAGTCGACTGACTTCAGGGAGCCGAGGGGCTCTCGATCGCCTTCCAGCAACGCGGGACACCTGGACCTGGAGACCATCATCATCACCCTGGTGGCCGTGGCATTCCTGGTTTCAAACCTTGGTGAGCTCGAACTCTAAATTACTTTAATTATAGTTATAGAAAATGTATTTTCACCTGTGTCAATTTAATTTAACTGTCGACTTGGAGGTTAATGTTAGTTCTGTGTTAGAAAAAGAGTAAATCAATGACTGAAAGTGTAAATAATATTTAGTTTAAAAAATAATTGATTCATAATTTACTTAGATCATACAACGCAAATAATAATAATATTATTAATTTTAACTAAATAACAATTCTCTTGCAACAAAAATAATAATAACGATAATAACTGTTTATTATACAATAAAATATTGACAAAAAGAGTGACGGTATACTTTGTGATAAACCTGAAATCGTGAAGGAATAATAAAATATCTTGTAAAGGGCGGATTTCTTTGTATATTAAAGCTTTTGTTAGGATGGTAGATATTTTTCTCACTCATCAAATAAGGGATGAACAGCTAGAAGGATTTTCCCAAATCATGTATATTTTCTAAAAAAAATCATCAAAGTTACCACAAATTCAACATATTTATATAAAAAAGAAACCATCAATTTAGAAATATTTACAACTTAATAAACTTGTATTTTTGTGGAAAATGGATAAACTCAGCAAACTTTTACTCACTGACATTTATCAACTTGATAAGAACTCTTTAGCAAAGCTTATAAAAGACTGCGGGTTGGAATTAGAAAGCTCTCTTACACAAAAGGAATTGAGGAAGATAGGAGCGTTTCTTAAAAAATTAGCTAAAATCGCAGAGTCTGATCTCGCACTGCAAGAATCTGTAAATAAGCTGATTGAGGACGCAGATGTAGTTTTAAATCCTCGTGATGTTACAGTTTGCCCAGAGTTAGAGCATTTTAGATTACTAATTCAAGGTAATTTTCAAAACTTCTTTGAACGGATTGAAAAGGTAGGAGAATCGCCATCGGGGGCATCTTTTTTTCAAACGCCAATAATGCCAAAAACTACGCCACCTCGCGACCCTCCACCTCCTCCGCCACCTAAGCCTTCGGTATTGACGGGTTGGAAGGATGACTTGCAAGTAATTGATGCTAGTACAGCTATAAACACTTTAGCAGAGGAGTTGAAAAAGGTTCAAAATGCACTACAAGAGTTAATGCGAGAGAAAGAGCAATTTTCGGCAACTAAAGTTAAAGGTCGTGAATCGGTTCCAACAAAGTATATGGGGTTGGACGAAGCTTTAAATTTGGGGAGAAAGTCTAACTCGATAGAGGTTTTTACAGAAATTAATACCAATAGTACTAACCAAATACCATCCGAGAATCGTAATGAAACTACTGTCACTAACACAAATCACTTACCGACAGCGAGCAAACTTTTCCAGCAGATAGCTGCAAAACCCACATTTGATCTTGTACCAGCCTTACCCACCTTCAGTGGAGATAATGATGAAATTGTGTCTGATTTTATTTCACAAGTTAATGAAGTTGGGAACATTAGTAACTGGGACGAAAGCAATAAACTTACGGTTGCAAAATTAAAGCTATCGGGTACAGCGCTTACTTTCTCCAAATCGGACGAAGCCTGTAAATCCGCAGCCACTTTGGCCGAATTCAAAAATGCACTTGAACTACGGTTCCGAGATAAGCTCCCGGAGCATTATTATCTTGAGCAACTTGCCTGCGTGAGACAAGAGCGAGGGGAGACAATTGAAAAATATGCTGACCGAGTTAAAAAGATAGGTTCTAAGACTGTAAGACATACTCAAAATCCACAAGTAGACATGGCCCTGAAAACAGAAGCCGATCGTCGAACGATGGAAGCGTTCACTCGGGGTTTGCTTGGCGAATTAGGTCATGAAGTCCGGATTAAATTCCCAAAAACATTCCAAGAAGCCGTGACCCTAGCCGTAACTATTAGAAACGTGGAAATGCGACCCTCGGAGGAAAATAAATTCCGTAATAACAACAAAGGTGTGTTTTTCAGCCCTTCTCAAGAATCATTAAAATGTCAACTTTGCCTAAAATTTGGACATTCTGCACAAAATTGCAGAATTCAAAATGCTCAAAGACGTTTAAATGAATTCCAATGTAACCGACCTGTTTATCATAATAATCGGTCATTTGTAAGTAATTCTCCATCGTACCACAGCCCGAATTTTAATCGAAGTCAAACAGCCTTACCCAGAAATACAACAAAATATTGCTCACACTGTAGGAGAACCGGTCATTCTGACGAGGAATGTAGATATAAATTAAGGAACCAAAATTTTACCGTAATCCAATGTCAGGTTTGTGGTAGAAGAGGACATTCGGCACAAATGTGCAGATTTTCCCAAACTAGCAACATCAACAACCGGCCCGCAGCGTCAAACTCCGTCGGGGGTTCCAAGCCCGCCACTGGCTCCCCCACCTTCAACAACAAGCAGGTTTAAGTATCAGAGAAAATATCCAACTTAAATCGGCGGAACTAGAGTGCAATAATACCGCTAAAAGTTTATCGCCATTAAAGAGCAAAACTATTGCAGGCAGGCCACTCCTCATAAATCACAGTATAGCAACAACTAATTCAGATTTTGCGGTGTCGGGTGAAATTAACAACACTAACGGGTTAATAATTCTAGATTCTGGTGCACAAGTTTCACTAATAGATAAGAGTATAAGCAGAGGAGAAATACAACCTACAACCATAGGTATCACAGGGGTAACCGGAAATAAACTGAAGGTTTATGGAGAATGTAATGTTGATGTAACTTTAGATAATCAGATCACTTTTAACAGTAATTTTATCATAGCCGATTTGCCAAAGGGCTTTATTGCAATTCTAGGGTTGGATATTGGAACAAGAAAAAATAGATCTCCTTGTTAGCCGTAAATCAATTAAGATCAGGGGCTTAGAGATATTTACAAACCGAGGCGCTGGGGTCAACAGCACAACACAGCTTGCAAGGTCGTCGTCACCGGACTCGGTGCGTGCGTGTCAAGGACACCAGCCGCGAGATGACGAGTGCATGTTTAGCTTAGATAGTCATTCCTTGTATGTTTATTGTAAAGAAGATATTAAACTCCCACCTAGAAGTGAAACTATTATTTCCGCTAAGCTTGGAAAATTAAGTACTGATCTTAAAGAGAAATTGGAAGGTAAAATTGTATTGACAGAGCCAAATGATGTAAAAATTCATGGGGTTTACATTGCAAGATCTTTAGCGAAAATTAAGAACCAAAGCGTACCAACTAGGATAGCTAATTGTAGTGGAGAAGAATTGACTATAAACCGGAATGCTATGTTAAGTAAACTATGTGAACCCGGCAATTTTTCGGGTCGTCAAGATGAAAGTCGCAGAGTGTTGCAAACAAATCAGTTTTCGGAGTGCGATGATAAATTTAGAAATATTGTAGAAGAAAAACTCAGTCATTTATGTGAAGACGAAAAATCAAAGTTTAAAAAAGTAATTTGTGAGTACAAAGATATTTTCAGCATAGAGGGAACCGGAAATTTGGGTTGTACGTCTGTAGTCAAACATGCGATAGATACGGGGAATTCCGCACCTATAAAATTAAGGCCTTATAGAATACCACATGCTTTGAAACCTGTAGTAGATGATTTAATTAAAAATCAGCTAAGGGACGGTATTATAGCACCTTCTTCTTCTCCGTGGAATTCGCCTCTCATGTTAATTCCTAAGAAACTAGGAGAGGACAATGTTCAACAGTATCGAGCTGTAGTTGATTTTAGAGCCATTAATGAAATAACAACACCTATAAACTATCCTATTCCTGACATTAGGGAGACACTTGATAAACTCGGGGGTAGCAGATATTTTAGCTCATTGGATATGAACCAGGGATTTTATCAAATTGAAATGGACCCAAGTAGCCGTGCGAAAACTAGTTTCACAGTTACGGATGGAGAGTACGTAGGAAGTTACGAATATTTAAGAATGCCGATGGGGTTGCGAAACTCCCCCTCTACCTTCCAAAGACTTATGGATATGACACTAGCTGGTTTACGAGGCAAAACCTGTCTCATTTACTTAGATGATTGTTTAATTTTTGGAACAAACCTGGACGACCATATTAATGACCTCAGAGACGTTTTGCAACGATTTAGAGACGTTAATCTAAGCGTTAAACTCCAAAAGTGCAAATTTGCTACTGAGGAGATAGAATATTTAGGCCACATGTTTAACAAGGAAGGGGTAAGACCTCTTAGAAAAAAGGTAGAAGCTATTGAGCGGTACCCTCGACCGCAAAATGTCCGAGAAGTACGGGGATTCATAGGCTTAAGTGGATACTACAGAACACATATTCCAAATTTTGCAGATTTAGCTAAACCTCTAACTCAACTAACAAAGGCAAACCAACCCTTTAATTGGACTGACGAGTGCGAGCAATCTTTTCTCACACTCAAACAAAAACTCATGACAGAGCCACTTTTAGTGTATCCAGATTTTACCAAACCATTCGTTCTTAGCACTGATGCTAGCTCTGTGGGGCTAGGAGCAATTTTAGCTAACCTTATTGATGGTCAGGAGCGGCCAATTTGCTACGCATCCAGACAACTAAATAAAAGTGAAAGAAATTATTCAGCTACAGAGCTTGAACTTTTAGCTGTAATTTGGGCTGTCAAGTATTTCCGTTGTTATTTGATAGGCGTGCACTTCACCCTCGTGACTGATCATAGCGCCATCAGGTGGCTGCTCTCGCTGAGAGATAGTACTAGCCGTTTAACGCGCTGGGCTCTCAAATTACAACAGTACAATTACACCGTTGTACATAAGGCCGGGAAGAAACATTTAAATGCAGACGCATTAAGTAGAGCGGTTCTTAAAGTAAACAAAGAACTTTTGCCGGTTATGGACCTTGATACGTTAAGGCAGGAACAGCGAATCGACGAGGAGTGCCAGAAGCTTAAATCACACAAACGTTATAAAACCAATCCCCAAGGAATAATTTGCTACCAACAAGGACAGGATAGGTTAGTCTTAGTTCCTTCAAAATTTCGAACAAGAATCTTACAGTTGCATCACGACGTCCCGACTGCAGGACACGCGGGTACTCTGAAAACACTTAAGCGAATTAAACAGCGATTCGTTTGGCCTAACATGAAGGAAGACGTGCGAAATTACGTAGAGAGATGTCATTCATGTAATCAGAGAAGAGATCGTGGAAGAATAGTCGCACCCTTAGGCGAATTCGTCGAACCAACTGAAGTCTTTCAAAGAATCAGTTGCGACATTGTAGGACCATTACCAACAACGCAATCAGGGAACAAATACGTACTAAGTGTCGTAGAACATTTATCAAGGTACACTGAATTCTTTGCTTTACCTGACCAAACTAGCGAAACGATCGCTAGAGTCCTCATCCATCGATACATCACAAAATATGGTGTACCAAGAGAACTCATCACGGATCAGGGACCAGCGTTCACATCCGAATTAATTCGAGAAATGTGCAGATTGTTAAAAATTAAGAAACTGCAAACTACGGGATACCACCCTATGTCAAACGGAAGGACAGAAATTACCCATAAGACACTTAGCAATATGCTTTCCCATTATGTAAATAAGAATCAAAACGATTGGGACGAGTACTTGAGCTATGTTTGTATGGCGTATAATTCGGCTTATCACGAAGCCACTGGCTACTCGCCATATGAATTGATCTTCGGAAGAAGAATGGAAACACCACTGGAAGCTAACCTAAGCTTATCTCAATATGACGATCCTAGACCCGATGACTACATAGAGAAACTGCGTTTAAAATTAAGGGAAATTAAGGAAATTTCGGGACAGTATCAGAAACTAAACAAAGGTAAACAGAAGAGAAAGTACGACGTCAAAGCTAAGGTTAGAAATTACCAGGTAGGCCAACGTGTATATTTGTATGTTCCCCACACCAAACCATTACGAGTTAAGAAACTTTCAAAATTTTGGCGAGGCCCGTATGTCATAGTTAAGGTTCTCTCTGATCTCAATGTCGTATTGAGAGTAAGAAAACGTGACGTTGTCGTGCACGTAAATCGTATCAAACCAGCACCTGAGATAACCAGTAAAAAGGCACAAAATTCAGCTGCAATTACCGAGGAACAAAATCCATTGGAATCTACCAGTACAACTAATAAAATCTACCCAAACGGAAAACAGGAGTCACACACAGAGAACATCATTGTAGAAAAAGCCAACCGGAACAGGAGATTGCCAGCCAGATTACGGGATTACGAATTGGGTTAAACAACATTGGATTGGAAGGTCTCTTTAATAACTGTCTCTGGTGGACCGAGAAGCTAGATGCATGTTATTGAAGGAACGACCTCATTATCCTTACCGAGGCAGGGAGCCTCAACGAGTAACCCATTCATAAATCTATAAATAAAGATTAATTGAAAAATGTTTAATTGGGGATTTTACAGAAATAAATATAATTAAAGTAGCTACACATGAACTGTAACAGTATGTATGCTTGGTGTGTAAGGGTGCACGAAACTTGTTGAATGTTTTAATTGTGAATGAATGTTGTATGATTGATATATGGCGCCAATGAATGATGATGAATGAGTATGTGAGGTTTAAATGAGAGAGTTAAATTTCATAAGTGTATATACTGTTATGAATTAATGTCGTAATAATTGTAAAATAGTAAAATTGTCAAACCAACTTTTTTTAATCGTAAATAATTGCGAAAATAATATTCCTTCAGGTTTCAGAGATAATTTCAATAATAAAGCTCAATGATATAAAATATTACGAAGTTAATTAACTAAGTCATGCAATTGCATTATATATAACATGAATTGAAGATAGAAACAAACGAAGTTGTTACAAATATATCTTTATAATTAATAAAATGTATTTTATTTCATTTCATTACAATAAGCATTGATAATAAATGTGAAAAGATTAAATATAATGTTTTATGAATATTAAATAAATCACTGCACCAATGCCTAGCTATATTGTTAGCTTTCGAGTCTAACTATTACCTAGTCAAAGGGCAAGAGAGGAATTTCCCAGCTAATAGCATAGTAAATAACTATACTTTACCTAGGAAATAGTATTAAATAAGGAGGCTGCAGCTCCAAATACATAAAGTAAAACAAGCTGACAAATGTAATAATTTCTAGCTAACAGTCTAAGCCTTTCGAGTCTGACTTACCTAGAATTAAAATAAGAAAAATTTGATTTACGAGTGAGTTAATGTATAACAAATAGAAAAGTAACAACTTTACTTTTACAGAGAATTTCATTGAGCAATACATTTATTATTGTTTACATATGTAAGTACTCTAAAACAAATTACTCGTAAGAAAGGGCGCTCCATTCATTAAAAGATAACTAGGCAGTGATGACTTCATTGCAGCAGTGCTGAATCAGGAAGAGTGTGACATTGACCTCCTGTAGCAGCTGTTACTCTGCACGTACTCGGCTACCGAGCGGTGCATGATGTAAACAAAATGTAAATTAATGTTATAATAATTATTTCAGGACCAGTAAGAGCTGAGGTGACCTAAGGCATAGCATTTGAAAAACTTAAGGATGCTATTGTAAATGAGAATCTATGGCACGTAGTTTTAGATTTTAATATAGTTGGTCTTAGCGAAGAAACGGAGAGGATTGAATCTCTTTATGACATTGTTGATACGCATTTTAAAAATTTTTCTGTCGTGGAGCATGTTCATATGTACTGGTTTAGGGACATAGAAACTGAATTAGAAAAAATCAGGTCAACAATTGACTCATATAAATTAGATTTAGAAGGTCTTCTAGAATTGCTACCCAAGGAAAGAATAAAAAGGGGATTGTTTAACTTTGGGGGACATGTTGCTAAATTCCTTTTTGGTACAGCCACAACAGATGATTTGGAAGTCACTAATAACAAAGTAAACGTACTTCAAGATATAGCTAGCACTGTAATTCACAGCAAGCAGGATCAGTTGACTTTATTAAAGGATATAAATTCTAAGGTAGGATTGAATACAAAGGGTGTTTTGGAAGTAATGGAAAGACTAACTAACTATAGTTATTCTATAAATAATCATATTGAACAGATACAAAAGCAAGGAGCTTATTTACATGATTTCTTTTTGCATTTTATTCATTTATGTAATGAAGTTAGACAGCTAGGGCAGGTGATAGATGAATCGAAGCTTCGGATTGTGGAATTCAGACAAGCTTTAGAATTAGTGAAAACCAACAGATTAAGTAGCAAGCTATTACCTCCTAATGAACTTTTACCTGTTTTGTTGAAAATAGAAAAACTCTTACCTGTAGACCTAAAACTTCCTGTCTCTGCAGATATAGAAAATGTTTTTTTGTTTTACGATCTAAGCAATGTGCAAGCGGTTTCAACTTTGAGTAGCATTAGATTGTTCGTAAAAATACCACTTACTTCGTCTAGCAGTCAGTTTGAAACTTATAAAATTCACATTGTACCTGTTTTCAATCCCTTGCTAAAACATTGGTTGGAGTGGAAACTAAATTTAGAATATCTGCTTATCTCAAGCGATAGACAATATTACTTGCCTATTAGCACTGTTGATTTTAGTAAATGTAAAGAAAATATGTATTTTTGGTGTCAACAATTCTCTAGTTTCCGTCACAATATTGTTAACGATTGTTATTACAAACTGTTCATGGGGTCTGAAGATAGCTTGTCATGTAACAAAGTCATTAAAACTGATATTATTTCACCTTTTTGGATTAAGAATGCAAATGATTGGATTTATAGTGTTGCTGAGCCACAAAAAATAACTCTTAAATGCTGGAATTACGATGTAGTTTCAAACAAAGAAATTTGTGATGTTAAGGACCTAGAGATAAAGGAATCAGGTATCTTAAGAAATGTCTCTAGATGTGAAATATTTGGATCTAATTTCAGAATTTTTCATAAGATACAAGGTTATACAAATTATTTGAAAAATATTACTAAGTTACACATTCCTAAAATCAATGGTATGCTGTATCACGAAGACCATGAAATTCTGTCATTGAATTTGAACCTTACGTTCGATTCCATGAGCGCACTGAAAAAGGAGCTTGGAGACGATAAGGTTGAAATTAGTCTTAACAAATTGTTATCCCATATTAAAATGGCTAATAATCAAATAAATGTAAATTATGAATATAAGGTAGGAATTATAACCGTTGTAGTTTTAGTTTTGATTATTTTGATACTTCTCGTAGCGACCTTATGTTATAGGAGGAGAATTCGAGCCGGACACACATCCACCTATTTGACCTGGCAACGGCGAGGCGAGGAACCACCAAGGACTCACGTTATCGTCAGCAATAACGCTCTCAGGGAGATGGTCCTCGCAAACCAGTGAAAGTGAACTATGGAAGTGGTATTATTGACTTTATAATGACACTTGTGTTTAGGATGTGTGTTCCAGGCGGTGCGAACTGTTTTAAAGACAGATATAAAATGTATATTTAAGGTTTTCTTTTATGTTAGAATAATTGTGAATTTTATTAGGGGTTTCAGTCTATAAAAGGGGAATAGTTTAGTAGAATTTTTGTAGCTAGGTGAAATGTATGTATATTGAACAATCTTAACAATTGAAATCAGTGGGTATGCGATAAATTGCCCGGTTATGACAGAGGGCTAGTATAGCTTTCTTCCAGTAGCGTAACTAGAAGCGCGCTCCGGATGCTAGCCGGTGTCGTTTTGCGCTGACACTCGCGTCGGCAGTCTGTGTTTCTGACGTGAGAATTCTCAGCTAGGCTTGTTGTGAGAATTGCATTGTAGTATAACTTCATGTCTCGTATTCGATTGTATTGTGTTGTATCGTATTGTATTGTATTCTGCTTATTTCATAGTTCCAAGGAGTTGCTCAGCCTCCAGCTAAGCAATCCTTCCCGGAACAGGGGGTGATGTTACAGTACGGTCTCTCATTTGTCGTGACGAATAATAATTATAACTTAGAATATTTTTAATTTTCCATATTTATTAAATTTAGTTTTTGTCTTTAACGTTTACCCGCGGAGCTCGGCTCTGTTCGGCATACATCGTTTAGCACAGTCAGCTATCACGTCGCTTCGGCCGAGCGGCCAATCGGAAGCGACCTGATCGCAAGACAAGTGGGGGACTGGACAATAGAAGATGTAGCGGCATTCAATCATAGTACCTCATGTAAATCACTTGTTCAAAACTATCATCTCTTCATTGTTTATTATTATTTTTATTATGTTCACGTAGATTCATCAACTCACTAATTACAAATCTTTTAAAGTCTATACAGTATTATGTAATTTCCGATCCCTTTACGAACATTCGGGTCTGCTCCCCGATTAAGAGAGCAGTGGTGGCAGCGACTTACACCCAAGATGAGTGGGTGGTAACATAGTAACTATAATTCTAATTTAAATTACGTCAGTATATTTGTATCTTTTATTTAATACCTATATTTTTACACCAATTTCCTTGTAACAAATTACGTGCTAAGATTCAACTAACAGACATAGGAATAACGTATCAGAAGGTCTTGTTTACATTCAAATTTATTTATAAAGCGTTAATTTCTGTGTGGTCAAAGTTCAACTTCAATTTAATTTAAATTTTATGACGATCTACAATAGGTCTTCATAGGTGACATAGAGGTCTTCTTCGAGGTTAAAAGTATTCATATATAATAAATTGTAAATTAATTTAAAAAAGATGAATATATAAAATATAGGCAAAAACCTGTTTTTTTGGCAGTTGGTAGACTACGGAAAGCACCATATGTTAAGTTAATTTTGACTTTTTTCAGCAACACAATCACGTTTACATTAAATACCTTACACGTGGTGCATGTAGAACACACAGGTAGTTGGTTGATAACACGTTATACAACAACTCGAAGGTGATTTATAAGAATCGCATCAGTGAGAGTAATTTGAAACTAAGTGGAGGTATTTTATGGGCCCAGTAGTGCATATATCTCCGTGAAAGTCAGTGCTAAGATATGGCCGACGAGATTTATATATATCTGAGAGACAAATAGAGTCATTGCCGTGTGTAGGAAGAGGTGGTAGAAGTGCTCAACGGTCGAGGTGTTATACTGACGCAACAAGTTACTGTGAGAGTGGATCAAGTTTTGCAGACATTTGCTTGGTATTGAAAAGGAAATATAAACAGATATAGGCCTAACCAAGGTTATATAAGAAGTAGACAAATGTGGACACTAAACGTTCGAAAATTAGACAGTAAAAGCCTTGCAATGACTAGCTCATTTTTAAGGAAGCTTCTAAGTAAAGGAATTTCCTTTGGAATAAAGAACTTTCTGAATTTTTACTATCTTCAGTTTGTTTTTTCTCGAAGATATGTCATTTGAAGGTATTTTTCTTTTATGTTAATCCAGGTTACTTTTTTAGGGTTAGAACCCAGTTCTTTACTTAGAAGAGGGTCTATGTAATCTTAAACAAAATGCGTTGACAATACTGAAAGTGGAAAAAGTATTGGAAATATATCTATAATTTACTTTTCATCAGGTTTGGCTCACAAGAAGTTCAATTCTTGATCATGGCAGCATCTACGCTAGATTTATCTATTTGAGCTTTCCACTGAAACTAAGTAATGGATTTATTTATAAATTCGAAGCTTTACCGTACACCAACTTAGAGTACACCCCTATAAGAAGTGGTCGAATACTGACCTTTACAATTGTAATCAGTCTCAGTCTTGTTATAGACTTTCCATCGGTGTAACTCTCTTCAACAGGGTGGCTTTGAAATGTATCGATTTTGGCACTGGCTTCACGTATTATGAATATAACTCCTAATTATCAAGATCGATTTTTCAAGTCTGTATAAAGTTGACTACTAACTAACTAATAGAGCAAGAAAACCTACGCCATTTCAAACACACGCCAGTGAAAGTACTTAATTTAAATCTCAAATCAGTACTGAATTTAAACCCATCAGAAAAACGGTAAGAAATATGATAACTACACGTTAAGCTATTGTATTATCACATTGTTATTCTATTTAAGTTTAAATATGGTAACTAAATAAAATAAAAAACATCTTTATAACGAGCGAATTCTAGTGTTTTCTTACTGTTTGTATGAGGTTGCTTGTGCTTTATGACTTTATACTAATTGATTTTAAGAGTTTAGTACATTTAGTTTTTCTTTTATTGAATTCAATATTATTTACGAGTAATTGATTACGAACATTTCAATGTCTACCTTATTAAAAAAAATGTCACTCAACAAGAAAGTGTGTATAAACAAATTCAACCCCTCTTCTGAGCTGAAGATGAATCGGATTTGATTGTTCAAATTACCGGAGAAGAATTTCCTCGCGATTGTTTCTTTCGGGTGATTTGCATATTCAATCAATCTTGTCATCCACTTTTAGGAGTCAACCAACAAATCTTGCATTTGTTTTTCATCTCACCATTAGTAACTATACTACTATACTATTTTGCTACAATGCCTTGATATAGTTGTAAAATGTTTCTCGGTTAAAAGTAAAATTTTAACTTAAAAATGCAGTACCTACGTTAAACTGTTATACAGTACTAAAAACGTTTTTTACAAAAAATGTAAAATAAGATAAACATGAATAAAGATTATTTTGTTGAAAAATCTGAAACAGATAATAAAAGAAAAAATCTTTTTTGACTCTAAAATAACTAACAAATTGGATATACGAACTTGCTAGATTTTTATTTACTCAAAGACAAATTTGCACACTTAATTTGCAAAAGGTTAAAATTATCTCTAATTTGGAGTCAAATCTGTTGCGCCTAAAGTATAGCGATACATAATTTCAACAAACACGCGGAAACGATGAAGAAATCTCCTCAGGTCTTAAGATTAATGGTCTGAACTTGCCTCATTTTGTTGATAAATGCGAGAAGTTCAGGCAACAATAATAATTTTGCTAAGAGTATATTTTTCATTTACACAAGGAAAGAAGTGATTACGTTTAAATTCAATAATCAATCTTTTTTAAGAATCCTGGCATCCTCTACTTAAAACTTCAAATTCGTATTCATGAGACAAATTCTGTATTTAACATAATTTTAATAATACTCCCGTCACAGCAGACCTGCGTACTCAGCAAATTTCCAAATGAATTTGACATTTGTCCCATAAACACCATGGTAATGAGAACTGTATGTAGGTTTACTTCCATGGGATGTTGTTAAAAATGTTTGTTGTTAGGAAATGTAAATCAAATTGTATCAATATTTGGCACTTTTTAATTTGCCATTAACCCCATGAGATTGTAGGTTTGCCGTCATATAGGTTTTGTAAGCAAATAAGCAGTTAACCCCTACTGAATCAATGGACATAAACAATTTTACCAAGTTATATCAATAAATGAGATACATTTTTTAAATTCACTTAAGATTTGCATGGGAAACCTACTTTTGGCTTTTCTCCGTAGCCTGTTGAGCCAAGTTAAAAATTCTAAATACTAATTAATTAGTTCGTTTTTAAGCTCTTTTAAATGGTTTTAGTTGTATCCTGAAAATTGAGGCCCAAAAACCCATTTTTACCCCTTAGAAACCAGATTTTCATTAGTCGATCATGGTGGTTCGCAAACTCATGAAAAGCAACATGGTCCCGGGGTTAGGTCTTACCATGGCTACTACCGTAATAGCATATTCCCTATAGGGAAATTCTCTAAAAACCCTGAATACACTGTGTTTACACTGTAAATAAACTGACTACTGTATATTGATGAAAAGGAGTCAATAAACTCCTAGTCACCGAGTCACCGATAAAATATTACACTATTCGAAAATACATAAATTCTTTCTAGAAATAATAAACGTTAGTAGCCGACTCCATCAAACTTTTTTGATGTTAAAACGGCTTTTTTATCATTCTGCACGAAATCAGCCAGTTTTTTGTTCTCTCAATAGTACCAAAACCGATTCTTTTCTGTCCTTGGACTGAAAAATCATCTGGAGAATTTTTTAGGTCCTAGTACTGAAAAGTCAGCTGTTTGCCAAGTATATTACTATTGATTTATTTATGTTGATGAGCAGAATTTTTAAATTGAAACGTTTTGAAAAGCATTGTTTGTAAATAAAAGAAATATAAACACTGCATATTACTTACTTTGTAAATATAACCTCGAAAATAAAACTTTATAGTTATTATTTTTAATGATCAAAAGTCTAATTTTCGCATTATGATAAAAAACGTTGTTCATCACTCGGAGCAAAAGTGTCTTTTTGATGCTTAATCGTTTTTAAAAACTCGGCTGCGCCTCGTTTTTAAAACACGATTGCGCACCAAAAAGACCCACTTTTGCTCCTAGTGATGAAAACTACTATTAATATCATAGCCAAACTTTATAAAATAGTTCCAAACATAGAAAAATAATCTTTGAACTTTTTACTGAGGAAAATATATTTTACAGATGGAATAAAACATCCGGGTTTCCAATAGAAAGTAAACAAAATTAAGAGGGGAAAAGAACTTGGCTTTAGAGGTTTATAACAGAGATGGGGCTTCTTATCTTGTCATAAACTGGGAAACCTGATATGTCATCCGAGACCAGAAAAGAATCTGAGTTAGATGTAATAGCGATAACCCCTTGGAGTTTCTAAACTAAACACAAATTTAACTTTAAAAAAATATAACATTGTATAACATTGTTACTGTCAACATTTTTTCTCTGATAAAAAATTCCATTTTCTTACAGTTTTGGGTTGGAGGGAAGACTTTGGAACCAAAAACACAAATACCTTGAAACTGTAGGCCTATACTCTGCTACAAGGGATTTCGTAATTAACATATTAAGTCTCCTAAAGACATTTCGATTTCCACTTTAAAGTTCTTAAAGAACTTTAAGGTGGAAAGAAACTCCTTAAAAACTTGTGTCAAATAAATCGCCATCGTTTAAATCAATAGCTTAAAAGCTACTTTTTTATTTTTTTCATTCGTCTCCTCTGATAGGTTGACTTAAATTATTAGTAGTCACTACCCGAAATCGGGCCCCCCAAACCTCGTCTAGAATAATTGAGGAGAAACCGTAAGAAGTATTTTTATCTATGAAAACGCGTTTCAACTTCGAAAACTACTTATATTTTGTTGTTCTACTTATACAATTACAAAATAACATTAGGCAATAACATTCTTTCCATTTCCTAACTCAGAATAAAGATGAACTAAGTTACCTTTTTACTATTTATGGATTATCTTACACCAATATTAATACCAAAAGATTCATTCACCAACTCATTTCGCCCAACACGGAATTGTGAACTGGTCGTTAATGACGAGCAAGATTTACGATTCACCCCGCGTGTTGTTTATGGGCCGAAACCTCCTGATAATCAATACCTAATAATTTTACTGCCAGCATTTTTGTTTATTGCGGATGAACACTAAAATGTCGCAATAAAATCCTTCTTTATTGCCGTATACGACGCGGCGGAGCAAAAACAAGACTGGTGCTCATAGAGGTCAAAATTGGGCCTGGATTATATGTTGCGTAACAATGGTAGGATGAAACAGGACTATGGGAATTTTAGATAAAATTGTAGTTAATAATACCAAAAAATTAAATCAGCAACGTCTACTGTCCGAATCTTGGCTTACCAAAAATCAGGATCAATTGCCAAAGATCTAAGTTAATATTATTTTCTTGCATGAACATGAATGTCTTTCAATTTTTAAAAGATTTTGTAAAGAAACGCAAATTGCTTTAAATGCCCATTTGCTTGTGGCTAATTATCTTTTAAGATAATTATGTAACTTGTTGATTATTGTAAGATGTTTTTAAATCTTCAAAACAATTATTTTTAGACGTTTAGCATTGAACAATCTAAATGACAGCCATTATTAATAGTAAAAATTTACAACTTTGAAACAAGTTTCGTATCGACTTACACAATATTGGTACTTTTGTTCAATTTTACGTGTCAAACTGTTTTAGAGATTTTTTTAAGATAATATAAGGTCAGACGAAAAACAATTGAAAATAAGGAGCAGGTTGTATTAAATTTTTCGTTGTTATTTTTATTGTTTTTAATTATTTTTATTTTTATAATTTTTTGGTGACTAACCTTGTACAACTAAACAGTAAATACTATATATGAGTAATCTTTATCTATTTTCAGACTGAGGAAAATATAGTTTACGGCTGTTAAACTATACAATCTTAAAGCCACAATCTTACTATGTGTACCACATCTTGTTAATTAGTTGCAAATGAGGAAGTGCTTAACCAAATTAAATGGTTATTTGAATTTTAAGTGAAACTTTAAATTGTTCCAGATTCCAAGGAACGAGATAAAAGTGATTTTTAAAGCTTAGTTTACACAAAAATACAATGAACCTGAATTCTTTGAACGAAATGCGAATTTTTGAAAAGCTGTATTGTAGATCAATTAATCCAAAAACTTTCAGGCGGCCGACACACAAAATCAATCCCACCTCCTTAGCAACAGGGACGAACGAATTAAGATCTGATAGTAGATGGCCCATTTGGGCCGATGTCTAATGTCAGTGTCAGGAGAGCTCGGTATCGCTCCATCTGACATATGTAACTGCCCCTTATCTAGCTGTGGCCGCCGCCGCCGCGCCGTCGGTTTCTTGTCACTTGCTGGGCGGGGTGATCTTCTCAACGTGCGTTTTAATTCTAAATTGTTTTTTTGGAATTTCATATTTGTTGTATGAGGGAGGTTCAATCTTAATTTTAGTAGTGTAGAGTATAGACGAAAGGGCTTGCAACTCTTCGAATTAAAAAGATGCTACGTTAAAACTCAGTGGACGTGTTTATTTGTGGACGTTATTTCTGTTCAAATGTGTTCCAATTTCCTTACAGATTTTACAATTAGTTTATTAATAGTATTTTTCATCACTAGGAGCAAAAGTGGCTAGAAGCACTAGAACCAAATAACCACATAATAATTACTAAGTTTTAAATGTATTAAAGCGAAGTTTTACATTATTTTAGATCACCTAGCATAAGTTATTACATATCGAACATGAAAACATTCCAAAATTTAAAAGTGCGCAAACGTCCGTTTACCCCAAATAAATTACATTCCATGCATTCTTCAGGCGAAACTGTTAAATAACATTCCAAGTATCGAAATCCAAACACGAAAACAAGCTGATAAATCAGTTTAAACTATTAAACCCGAACAGAAGTGTATTTCGCTCCTCAAATTGGTATCCCTAGAAGGCTCGACGGGCGGTGGTATCGTCTGATCAAATCACTGTAGGTGTGACCATCTAGCGCGGCGATCTCGGTTTTATAACAACTATCATCAACGTTTACGTTCCATATCTGACTGTACCGACTGTCTATCTAATATAGTTTATATACTTCATTTCATGTCAAGTTATAATGAAACTATTTTAGGTGAATGATTTATGAATATCCAGCTGACAGCTTAGGCAAATTACTGTACGAAAATGATACATCAAAAGACAAACGTCATTAATGAAATAAATGGAGAACATGACAGTATGAAATACAAGATAGATTTAAGACACCAGGGTGAAAAATTTTAATTAGAACTTCTTGGAGGCTTGAAACAGACAAACCGATTCAATAATTGTAATTGTCATAGAATCAATAGCAATTTTTCTCTACAAAGCTAAAGAACCTAAACTAATTGTAATTATCTTTTTAATGCAAGTATTACTTTCAATAATCAATTGCATAAGTTTATACTCAAATCACATTGTAAAAGTTTACACTCAAATCAAAAGTTAATAAATGTATGATCATCATCGAGACTCGCAGGATTATCATACTGCGACTTTTAATAAGTGCATTTTTGTAAAAGTCATCGTGATTATATGATTTTCATATTTGGTGTGCGTGCATTTTAAGCTTTGACAAGCGATGTATCAAGATTTCCAAGTTTTGTGCAGGTCTCAAGATGGCGACTTGAGTTGTCGATACGCGTAGTCCATACAATTATGATATTTGATCACACGGAAGTTAACAGGTAATTATTCTTATGTAATTATTCAATTTAATGTATTTAGTGTGCAAGACATTTCACGACCGAGCACTTCAAAATCCGCCAGTGACAACCGTCATAAAACTTTTACCGCCATATTTCTGATACGAAGGCGATAACGCTGCCATCAACACGTGATTGCGATGTTGTGTAAAAGAAGGCCATAAAAATAACTACGTGCCATAAGACACCATCTTCCAATACTTTAACTTTATATTGAATTAAAAAAATAACGATTTTATCAAATAAGAGTGAATTGCGTTATCGAATCATGAAATTAAAACAACGGATTCTATTAATGTTTCTAATTTGGTCTTTAACGTTTCACTTTTAACTGTTTTAATGTTTAAAAAGTGACGTGTCCTTTTCAAAAAATATCTACAGTATAGCACGGAGAATTGTGAAGATGTCCTTAAAATTGTTTTCATTGGACAGAAGAGACTAAACTTTGACTTAGGTAGTATTTTTTATATTTTCATTTGGAGAATCTTAGGTGCATAGCCTATCGATGATATATTTAATATCATGGAATTTGGAAAGAACTGAAATTGCATTTTTTTACTAATATCTGAATAGGACTTCAATTAAGTAGAGGGGTTGGTAACAAAAATTGCTAATTTTTTGTTGTTGATCTGTATTAAATGTTTCATTTAATAATAATATGTTAATTATTAATATTAACAATTTTAAATGTTTCATTTAATAATTATCGTTTTATTGGTTACAGCTTTTTTTGCAATGTCAGTACCTACTGAATTAGTAAGTTATACCAATGCAAAAACCTTCCATCATTCCCAATAGTTTTGTTTATATTATTTGATTATTATATACGTTTACAAAGAAAATTAACAAATTACATCTCTTGGTAAAAACATACTCTTTTCATAACCTTTTCATGCTAGATCACTAACATCGGAAAAGTGGTTTCGGAAAAGTCGGTACAATATCGGATATCAACTAATTAATTATAGGGCCTACGGATTACAACACTTATGCCATTCCTTAACAACTAGTAAACCGGACATTACAACTACAAAACGGAGTTTACGTCCTTAAACCTAACTTGAATTTCCTTATCACTCCACACAGGAGCTTTGAAGACCTTGAAGGCAGCACGGCGTCCATCGTTTACCCTGTACAACCTATTGTTCTTGAATTTACAACGGACCTTGAATCTATTACAGACTCACACTTGAAGAATGCTGGATTAATTAAAATAGTTCACGTAACAAACTAAAACATCGTCATTATGCTCTTTCAAGGTACTGACATTAACTTTACAGACGTTTGTACTCCTTTCATCTTACAGATTTAATTGTATGCAAATTGGAATCCCATTAATTCTTCGATATTTTCATTGTTGAAGGAAATTGTAAAATTAATAAGAAATTACATGAAAATATAACAGTTAGGCCTAGTGATGGCAAAATTTCTTGAAAAATTGATTTTTCGATATATCGATGTATCGAAAGAGTAAAATCGATTTCGATAAAAAATCGTGAACAAAAAATCGATGTCAAAAAATCGATGTATCGAATGGTAAAAATCGATTTTTCCGAAAAATCGATTTTATTTTGCCATCACTACAATTGCAAAATTTCTTGAAAAATCGATTTTTCGATATATCCATGTATCGAAAGAGTAAAATCGATTTCGATAAAAAAATCGTGAACAAAAAAATCGATGTCAAAAAATCGATGTATTGAATGGTAAAAATCGATTTTTTCGAAAAATCGATTTTATTTTGCCATCACTAGTTAGGCCTGAGTACTTTTTATTTAACTATAAGTAAAAAAATGCACCATTATAAATAATTTAGCGATAAGAAAGCTTTGTGGGGGTTGTGTTAAAATTGTCCGATTCAGGTGGTACTTTTAATATTAAGAAATAATGCTAATACTAAAACTTACGATCACCCAAAAACACTGTACCTGTAACAGAAAAACTCAGTTAAAACCATTTCATTAATACAAAAAACTGTAAAATATTCAAATGCATCTGTTTAATACCAAACAAATGTCTGTTGAATTGGTTCTTCGTCTAAAATGCAGCCATCTTTATGCTAATTATACAATGGCCTTCATAAAAACGTGTTGGTAAAATTCGGTTCGAAACAATCGTTCACGTACAAATTAGCATTGTGCTGTTTCAAGGTCCTAGTTATTTTCCCATATACGATAGTACTCCTTTCATCCTACAAATGCAATTGCAACACATCAAACTCCTTTCTGAAATTGCCGGTCAGATCAGGGAAAAAGTGAAAATCTCAAATATGCAAATCGTCCATGGGAGGGGAACCCAAGGAAATCCTCTTGTATAATTTGATTGGACCGACCGCGCCGGTTGCCCGCAACCGATAATCATAATAAGAACAGGAGCCGTATAATGAAACGTCCTAACGACGCGGGAAATAATCAACTTTAAATTTGATTCTGCCGTCGTTTAAAGACCTTTATTTTCGCTCCCGCCTGTCGTGCAGATGAGGGAACAAGAGGATTTACTGGGAGATTTTCGGGGTAATAAATGTATGGGTAATATTTACCATGTGGGTGAATTTTTAGATCTTGAAATTAGGAGGTCGTCATTTTCGAATTAAATTTAATTTTAACAGATCATTTTGTTAGTTACATTCTTGAGGTGCTACGAGAATGTTTTAAAAATGCGAAAGTAAGATGAATGATTAGCGGTTAGGTAATTTATATCGATCACCTCGAAAATAACATAATTATAAACAGCCATTTATTTTGTATAGTGTAGTGTGGTACCGCTACAACCATTTTGATTTAAGGTTTATATTCAATTATATGACTAATTGAAAACGTACATTAGCTCTTGCATGAACTCCGGCAGAGGTGTTTCTGGAACTAGAGCTTGTCTCTGTAGTTTTGAACCAGATACTCTGAACTCTAATACAGCCAATATGCACTCAAAAGGAGAGGATAAATATCCTCTCTGTTTAAACTCCTTTTCCTCTACTTAAGTCGAACTAAACTATTTCAACGAGAATTAATTCCATCTTTTTCGATTTAACAAGTGGGCCTACTCAACAGAAACACATCCAATATCATTAAGTTTATGTGATATTAAATCTATGTAGTAATTTTATTCTTAAGAAAAACCTAATTAAATAATTTATTTTGGTTGTAGAGACATTTTATCATCTTCCAGTATTTTTTCACTTGCGCAATGACCAGTTTCAGATAACGACAATACTTTAAAATTAATTTAATTTTTAATTTAATGTAATACCCCACCTTAAGAGGGCGTTGGAGTGCCTCCATGTTGGATTTATTTCCCATAAGAGCAATGCTAAACTTGTCCTCGGCATTTGTCATATAATTTCTTTATTTCTGTCCGATTGTTCAGAATAAATAGCGTTTGAATCTCAATTAAATTCACCGTTTCTTTTGTGAGATCGATTATTTGAAAAAAATTTATAAAATTCTGTAGAAAATGTTTTCAAACTTGTAAAAACTTTCTTTGTTGTTTTAAGTTAGTAAAAACACTGCTTTTTATAAAAAATTTCTCTCGCAAACCAAATCCGCCTCTATGAACCCTTTATTTAGAGCTATAAACCATTATTTTCTGATTACAAATAAAAGAGTTATTTAATTTCCCGTTTAACATTGCTCTTATGGGGGGAAAGACGGAATCTGGATTGACTCCAACGCCCTCTTAAACTACAACTGGAATACTTTGTGTCAGAACAAAACTAATTAACCACTTCGATTAAAAGCTGCAATTATGTAAGACTACAAAAAACGAAAGTCGATCCCTTTCGTGACGCCCCCAATCACAACGAAACGCAACAGTTACAGCAGTTATAAAGCCTACATGTTTATTACCGACCCAAATTTCCAAACGTCATAAAAATCAAGTATATGGCCCGGCAAAGGCGATTGAGGTCCCTGTAAAACAAGACGGACATTCGGGGTTTATAGGGGTCAGAACGGACGGCAAATTACAGGTACTGCGTCCACGTGCGTCAGCTGGGAAGAGAAACTGATGGAAATAAATATAAAAAACATCAGTCAATAAGAAATGTAATTATGCAGCAAAACGTACCTAAAAATGGAGGTGTACTGAGCAAAAAATAAACTGCGAATAAATTTAAGATACATATTGGATGAAATTAAAAACACGTTTACCGTGCTTTAACTATGATTTAGAAAATTTGTAAATTTAATATTATGTAGCCTAATGTTTTCACAGTTAAAATGCTTGTATTTTATTATTATTTTATATCAGTGTTAATATGTCATCCATCCACACAAAATTGCATTTGTTTTTTATTGAAACTGAGTGCAAATAAATTTAATTTATGAAACAATACTTAAAAAAGTTGAAATTATAACAATGTACACAACAAATTAAATTGAAAATTTAAAATTTAGGGTTGCTCAATGCACAGTAGTTTAATCAACAATATCATTTGAAGTCTTTCCTCTAATGAGCCAATGTATTAACATAATTTCTCTTATAAAATCGTCTAAGCAAAACTAAAAGTCGTCACCCCCCACTCTACAGTCATCTTTCATGAATATTGCATATAAAACAGATACTCACTAAAAATAACTGATAACATTAATTTGGTGTATTGTAGGCTACCGTTCAGCGATGTTACTACTGTATTTGTCTTCCAGGTGTATAAATCTACTAGCCCATATCTTAGCACTGACTTTCACAGAGATATATGCACTACTGTGCCCATAAAATACCTCCACTTAGTTTCACATTACTCTCACTGATGGCGTTAGATTGTAAACAGATGTCGATATGTCTTTATGATCTATTGATAAACGTCATAAGGTGAGTCATAGATATACGTCATACAGTGGTGGAGAAATAAGACTACTGTAACACCATTTACACGCCTTTGAACAAGGAAATTGTCATGACTGTTATTCACACATAGTTAGGCATTTTTGAAAGGATGATTTCAGACACACATTAGTATTTAGTTATTACAATGGTTTCTATATTATTGCTGTGTAATAGTTCAGGTAGATACAGTATATATTATTTAGCGTGAGTGAACCATCACAAGATTTTACTGTTTTGACAAAAATATTTCACCGTTATAAAATCAATAGTAATTTCTAAAGTATTATCTAAGAACGAAAATTTTTTGAACTCTCTATATAAAGCCCAAGAAATAAAATTGAGTACTGTAGGCCTAAACCAGTTTATGTTTTTCTTTATTTTGACATTCATTAAAATTTTTATTTCATCCTAAACAAGCTTACAAAGCCGTTTCACGCTTACGGAAGGACACTTGCTTTCGTTTGCTTTCAGTTTTTCCGACTCGATTTTGTTCACACCTACAAAACGTCGATCCAACGACCGTGAACGCTTTAATGTAAATGTTTGACAGTAAATAGATCGTTACTCGTAACCTAATGTATTCACTATGGCCCATTCCGTCTGCTTTAACACCGAGTGACCGCAGGCCCGCTATACAAGGCCGGGCGGCCTCACACTTGGGACCGGGCACTTGATTGGATCATGGCGGCGCGTGGGCGATGACAGCCAAACCGCTTTATGACTAACATTAAACACCTTTTATTATTTTCGCCCCATTTGAGACGATACTGAACGACCTTGCCCGAGGAACACCCGGGCCGCCCGACGTCGCAGACGAAGCGTGTGCAAGGAAGGCTGAGACTTTGGTACGTCATGTTTTGCCTTTATTCATTCACTGACAACGTCTGTAACTGTTTGCAAATATCAAGCGGGGAAATTTGTTCAAATTTTTGCAGTCATTTACGTGTCTGCAACGTCATGAGGCAGCCATACTTAGTTTTACTTACTTGGGAACTTTTCCGTTAGTTAAAAACAGAAAATTTGCCTTTCTTGTATAGTATACCATAGTCACTTTTTTAATGATCATACGGGTGCAAGTGCAATGATTTTGGCGTCATTAAAGTTAGAGTTTCACCTTTAGATGTTCTTAAAATATATTATGTTTCCTAAAGGCGGTTAATGTTTTAACACTGTTCTAAAAATAGTGATAACATTCTATGAATTGTTTCAGAGTTTTCCTAGAGTCTCTACTAATTGTCCTTGGTGTTTTAAGAGTCCTTAATAAAAAAAGAAGAATTCTGCTAACAGCTTTCCTCATTCTTCTATGGCCTGAAATTAAGATTGACCTGGTCTCAATTTTCATTAATAAACAATAGAACCTTTACATCAATTAGCCGATTAAATTTAATCTCTTAGGAAAGTTGTATCTCTTAGGTAATGGTTGTTTGGATGTAAACTGAAATTACAAGACAGTTTTTAAATGGCTTAAGTGTCTTTAATTGGCTAAATTTGATTAAGTCAAACTTAACCCTAATCTAACAAATAATGCATGAAACATGGCTCAAAACAAATATTTTCAGCGGGAAAACAATTTATGATTTTAATTGTTCTCGAAGATGCTACACCAACAACCCAGTAATCCCTGTTACCCAGCACTCCGGTACCCCAGCTGCCGTGCTGCTGGCGGCAGCGGAGGTAGTGGCGATTTTATCCAGAAAACGCGATTCCACACGGCGCGGCGGAAGTTGACCGGTCGGACAGTTAATATTTGCACTGCTATGTGGTCTAATTGGGACCATCTACATGGAGGAGGTTGAGGAAACTGGCCGTTAGTCTTAATAACTCTTATCGGAGGATCGCTCCCATGGGCCTTGTGAGCGAGTAGAGGCACAGACAGCTACCTCAGCTGATACAACATCCACGACAACTACAACAGCTACAAAAACATTCTACATATTGGTGAGGTGAACGGAAAATGTTCACATTGTATATTTTTTTTAGTAGATAACTTTTTCAGGTTCGTCACGAACTTCTGAATAACTTAATGCCACTACACCCCAATTTATATCCATCCTAACTACAAAGTAGTAGGCTATGAGAGGTTTTTAATACAAAAATAGATGATGGTCTTTATAGAATACTGATTAAAATTTAAGGAGCAATGAAAACCCAGGGTAGGTTAAATTCAAACTAATAAACGTGTGAAAAGGGTAAAAAATGTCTTCCTTTCACTGCGGATGTAATTTATTTAGGTTGTATTTAAGGATTTTTATCACACACATCACTTAAATGCAGTGAATATTGTACATTCAAAAAGGTATATAAAATAAAAAATATGTACTTTATTGCTTAAATATTATAAGAGGGAAAATATTCCGTAAAAGAAATAATAAACTGTCGACAC
Source organism: Neoaliturus tenellus (assembly GCA_030545055.2). Classification (NCBI taxonomy): domain Eukaryota; kingdom Metazoa; phylum Arthropoda; class Insecta; order Hemiptera; family Cicadellidae; genus Neoaliturus; species Neoaliturus tenellus. Next base: position 100,508,404 of record CM061533.1, read on the forward strand.
GTAGTAGAGAGGAAAGCAAGATGATAGAGCGAAGGACTTAGCCCGGTTATCATTAAAGTGTTAATAAGCGATCTGTTTCCTCCCCCCTGTAGTTATGGCTGGGAAGGGGGAGGGGCGGAGTTCACAGATTAAAATCAGCCCTTAGGCCAGTTAATGTCAACGTGAAATTAATTGACGGCCTTTGATATTAAAAATACATCGTTAGGCGTTTTAGGACATCACGATGATTATTTTTCTCTTTGATTTTGGGAATTTAGTTCAAATACAATTAAACCCTTTCAATGGGGATCGGTGATGTATATGTAACTTTTTAATGATACATAATAAGGCTACAATAAACCAAAACTGTATTTTTTATTACTTGATCAAAAATACTGTAAGGTAGGCTAGAGAGTTTTAGCTAAACATATCAGGTTAAGCACTTTTATCGCACATTCCAGAATTTATAATATTGTGTTAATTTCCCTCAACTTTATCAATTTCAAATTAACGCATTATTTTTTGTTTCTTAGCATAATAAGTTAAATGGTTTATGTTATTAACTATAATAATATAGACTTTATTATAGTAAATCATTAATAAAACAATATTCACAACGTTCTGATATCTAAAACCTGATTGCGACTTCGGTGGGAGCAACAACACTACTATAACAAAAACCAGAAATTAAACACCGGGCATACCTCGAGTTCTAAAATATATATTGTTAAGATATATATTGTAGCAATCGACTGGTAGACAGAGTAGATTATGTTGAAAAAACTATCAAAATCAAAATATTTTAAGGGAATCTTAACTAGAAAACCAATTCGAATACCTCTATTGACATGGAGTAAGAGTAGCACCTCCCAACGGAGTCGAGACAACGGCAGTCAACAGTCAGTAGGCATCCTGGATTCTCAGGATATGCAAAATACCTTCCAGGACAGACTATGAATAATAACAATGCATTAACATACAGGCCCGCCTGCCTGCCTAGCTACTGCCACGGCTTGGGAACTAGCGTAGCAGCGCGGCGCAGCGGCGGCGCGGTAGACGATGAAATGGCAAACGGACTAGATGTGGATTGTAACTAAATATATCTCCGATTAGTCACTGGACTATTAATAACCCTGCCTACAGCAAATAGTCAGATCAACAAATACATCATAACCACTCATTATTTATTCTTATTCAAATTTAAACACAAATGAATAGCAATTTCAACCCTTGAACTCTTTCACTTATATTTAAAAAAAGATCACTTGCATCTAAGTTACAACAAGTAAAACGTAAACGATTAACTTTAAATTTAATTAATTACATTTTGTTAGAAACGCAATTAAGGCAAATCCATTCCTTTATTTCTTGTTTTATTTTTAGTTAATTTCTTTGAGAGAAGGGATATGTTTGGAGTTGAAGGCAAACAAGAGAATTTATGGGGTTTATGATTCCATGCTATATAAAGGACAAACAAAACAGATTGTTTCCAACACTGTGGAGCCTATAGTAGATGTTGAGCTCTCGCAGTAATCCTTTGTTTACCCTCCTCGATAACGAGTATAATCCCTAGATAAAAGATACAAGTTTTGCACGATTACAGAGTTTTTGTAAAGTTTGTTATTCAGTAAAAACTCCGTTTGTTTAAAGCATTTATTTCAATAATAATTAAAACAAATCAATTCAAAATATTTATTGAAAACTCATGTTATACCTTTAAAACCTTTAATACCTTTATTGAAATGGCGACCTAACTCAATAGGTAGTTTAAAGCCAAGTATGAATGAGAGATGAGTGTAGGATGATTGTGGCGCGATCTTGTAGTCTTGTTACTGACTAAGGCCGACATTCTCCTTAGACAGGACTGTTAATTTATAGCCCAACAGCCAATGGTATCTAGGGACCTACAGTTTAACGTGGGATCCGAACCAAAATTACCACCTCCTATATACGAATTGGTCTAACTATGAGGATGGTCTTTATGGATGAACTAGTATTCACTAGTGCGGACGTTAATCCCCACTAGGGAATATGAAAACTAATTAACATTGAAATAAGCCCGAAATTCCTTGATGTAACTAACAAGAATATTTAGTTGTAAAACTTAGTTTAAAAGCCGAACTTTAAACTTTGATAAACTTTACCATTAACTGAACTTAAGTTTTATTTAATGTAAAAAGGGTAAAACAAATTGCTTAATAAACAGGATTAATGTCGATTAAAACATTGAATACAGTAAATGGTTAACACTCTGCAAGACAAGATTAAAATATTTTTGAGCTATTTATAAAGAAATATGCTAAAACAATGACTAAATTAATTAATCGCTGGACCTTAACGACTTTGAAACAATCCTATTTTTAATCACCAAGCCATTATCAAAAATCTAAATATCCATAACCTCCTAATTTCTTTCTGCAAGATCCTGAACAACAATCCTCCTCAGTTTCGTCACTGCTTACCTTTCTCAATGTCTCATGTATTATTTTATTTGGTGGCTGTCCATAATTAGCACAGTTTAACTGATTGATCGAATGGCAACCTAAGAATGTTTTGCCGAGTGAACTTGCATAAGGTGCTTTCATCCAGATTACTTTGGATAGGCCTACTTGAACGTTTGTTATACCGAAGTTTAAGCAATTTCAGTAAAATTCATTTTTTATTTATTCAGCCTCAGAATAATTAAGTTCACACTTTAAAAATCCTATTTCAAATAATAAAACTGTAAAGAAATGATTTCTGATTTTACGCTTATGATATATGTTAAGTCATTGGTTGAGTCATTTGGATAACATAGCTTTTTCTGAGATGGAACAAAATTTCGCGTCATGACGATATGGTGATATGGTCATTTAATTGTCCCTGATCAGGGTCACACGTAGACGCTTTAAATGACTCACCCGCCGAATCATTTAAGCCGAAGACCAAGAAATCACATTGTTTTTCAAAGATAAGTAACAAAATCACATTTCGCATCGTTGAGTTTAGGTCACTAGGTAGTTCGTTTTACATGCAGAATTTTCAAAATGTGGTTTATCCGGTAAGCCTTGCAAAATAAAGGTCGTGAAATCACACAAGTTTTCAGAGATATGATACGAAATCGCGTTTCGGAGCAAAGGTAATCCGCAATCGATCGCACGTAGACTCATCTTCTGAATCTTGTAAGAAAAACACCGCTGGATCACAAAGCTTTTATTAAGATAATGTAGCAAATAAAATTTCCGAAAGCTGCATATTGGTCATTGGTGATCGCATGGCTGTTACCAGACATTGGCTAAGCCTCAGACAAAGGGTCGGCCTCGGCTGCCGTGTCGCGGGCCACGTCGTCGCTGCCGATCTGATTGTATACAATTCAATAAAGATGTTTTCCTTGGCGATCTCCAACCTTGGGACTGCCTCTGTAGTCCGAATACTGCCCGCTGTTTATACAGATCTACTGCCGCATCTAGTTTGCAACATTGTGTACTCTGGGGAGCTAGTTGCGCATGCAGGGACACGGTTTCAAACATGTTGTTCAAAGTTAAAATTGAATGTATAAAAAGTGGGAGTTACTTGAGAGTAACTCCTTACAATTATGGAAGAGATTTTTCGCAAAATACAAAAATAAGTTGTGAAGAAAAGTGTGGGAAAAAAATATTTTTTTCCAATAAATTTTCTAGAGAAATGGTAAGAAATATAGAGGTTGGAGTGATTAGAACTATAAATACGCAAGAATGCTGTGAATAGGCATATGTTAAAGTTTGCGGTTCATATAAAGACTTAAAAACTTAAGTGTTCTTAAAATATAGGCTACTCCATTCAAAACATTGTACAGAGTAATAATTATTATCATTTACTGGTCTAAATTGAAACGTCAGCGTCAATTGTTTCATTTACAAGTTGTATGAAACATTTAAAATGATGATTTATTATTATCACAGTAGACTAATAATAATATTTCCTCACTTCATGGTTAATTTTAAATTATAGGAATTCCAAAATGTAGAAGAAGGGAACAATAAATTTGTGCGAAATTTACCATATAGATACTCAATATAAATATCAATTTAGGCAATGACATTGTACTTTTTAACTACCTATCATAATTGTGGAAAGTTTTACAAAACATTGTATAAACTGTATATTCAACAAAAAACACGGATATCGTGGAATACAATGCTGATGAATAATTCACAAATGTTTAACACAACAAAATAAATCTAGGGGGAAAAATATGGTCTGACAACAGTTCAAATGAGACTGATTAAAAACGAAACCCCAAATTGGAAACAGTACCTCACCGTTCCAGCCGCACGCGGTGTATCCCGAAGCTTATTAATTTCTCTACCTGGACCTGTTCGAATGTTGATAATTAAAGTAGTTCCGGAAGATTGAGAGGCGGTCCGGCGGTTGAGCGGTGGGCCGGTGGGCGACCGCGACCGCACCTCGCCACGTGATGTATGGGGCCGGCCGCGCTGGGCTGCGCTGGCCGCGGTGCTGTGGAGTTGGGCTGCTGTGCAAGTCGGTGAACTACGTATTGAAACGCACAGCCACTGTGATAAAAAATGTAATCTAAGAACAGACATACTTTCAAAAACGGGTTAAAACTACAAAATAGTCGACTTTTTACTTCTATGGAATCCACATTGAAATTGACGTCTTTTATGCACTTAAAATTAATATATTGAGTTACAGCACTGCCACATTCACTTTAAAATTAGAAGTTTGAAGCGTTTGAAGGGTTGACGGAGTCTAAGTTTTATCGTATGGAGCCGGGAGCCAACCATGAAAACAAGTAAATCGACTGAGGTGAATAGAAAATAATGCAAAGGTCGTTTTCCTTTTTTGAAAAAGAACGTAATCAGTAATCGTTTTGTACATAAAAAGTATGGCAGCCACGCAACGCTAGTGCTACACTATATAGTAGCACTATAGACTATAGAGTTGAGGGGGCTGATGTAGAAGCCGATGAACTAAGGTGTGAAATACACAGCCGCTGTGGCAAACAATTGCAATCCTAAACAAATATAATTTTTACAATGATTTAAATGCCTTAAAACTACTAAATTGTCTTACAATTCCTTTAGCATCGACCTAATGAATTACCCCTGGTATATAATACAAATGTATGTGCTAATAAAAGACTTAAAATTTGAAAAATTAACTTAAACAAATAGTTAAAATTTATGTCTTGTACATACATAAAATTAATATGTTGAATTATAGCACTGCCATCTTCTGTTTAGAATTTTATTGAGATCGATGAGCCCAGTTTTATCGTGGGGAGCGAGGAAAACAAGTAAATCCATTGTGGTAAAACATTAGTATAACAAAGAATACAAAGTTCGTTCGATTATGAAAATAGCGACCAATGATTGAGTTTATATGAAAAAAATAATTTATTTTAATGGCCTAGAACAATGCCATGAATGTCTTTCATATAATTGAAAATAAAACTTGCACTGTGCTTAACAAGATTTATGACTGCGTTATAACTAAAAAAGATTGTTCGTGCATGTTTCGTTGGCGAAACTGTATAATAATAAATTTTGCAGATAGGTTAAAATTTTATCACTGCCACGGCCAAAGTTATCCACGGAGGATTAGTATCAAAAATGTAGTCGTATGCTTTCAAAAACAATAAAATAAGTTTTAACAAATAATTTTAAAATTATAAGAAGTAGAGAAACGTTCAAAAGGTGACGCGTCCCTCTTTATCATTAACACATTTCAGCAGCTTCGTAGGCGCTTCGCAGGAAACTTTTAATATCAAAGGCCGTGTATTAATTAGGCGTTGACATTAATGACCGTGAAAGGGTGTTTTTATCTGAAAACTCTCACACCATCCCCCACTACCTCTCCTCAACACCGGCTTTGTCTTTATCACTTTGGGGGTGAAAACTGATCAGGCAGTAGGCGTTGGTCAAAAGTGATTTCCTCCCTTTGTGGAACATTAAAGAAACAAACGTAGGGCTTTGGGAAATTTTTTTAAAAAGAAACACCCTTATTCTAAAGTAATGTTTCTAAAAGTATTTGATTGGATTTTTCTTAGTGAACCTATAACAGTAGCAAACCACATCAACGAAATGAAAAGTATAATATAATAATAAAAGGGTAAAAGAAAAAACTGAGTTTTTTTTAAAAAAGTATGGAATAAGATTTATTTTTTACAAAAATATGCCATATTGTCCTTTGTTGCATACTAGGCCTACTTGACTGTATTTTAAAATAGTATAATACTGTACTTATTTAAGAAAATGTTTTTTCATTACAAAAATTTCTGACGTTTTCCTTGGTATAAGAGGTACACAGCACCACAGGTTAATCCAAATTCTCATAATATTTTCTCATTTTCACAAGGTTACTTTGTATTACCAAAATTAAAAAGGATTTTAAAACATAGTCCCTGAAGAATGACTGCTCATTCCTAAATGTGTTTCTTTATAGTTAATGTGAAGGAGTTTCACAAAGCATGTGACACCCTAAAAAAATATTTAAGACTTTTTGAAATTTTAATACAATAATTTCGATTATGATAGAAAAAAAGGCAAATAACAACACTTTAGGCTCAAGCTATGAGCTCTTCTTTAGTTTTGTACTGGAAGATGGCAAATGCATCCGCAACCTCACAACAACTTTAAATACCCACAACAACCAACACTTAAGAAATATCAAAAGGTCACCGAAACTATCCATTAAACTACCTTCTTGAACGTGATAAGCCCATTGTTATACGTTCTAATGACGTTTTGTCGAGGTTTTAACGACGCATCGTAGCATGGCGGACCCCCGACCGGCCGGTGTGGCTGCGGTGTTTATGGATCGTAAATGTTGCGATTTCGCCAACCTCGGATCGGCCGCTGTAACGAACGCATCGATATTTCATAAATGGACAAAGAAAAATAAATTGCGATCTGATGTGAGGGTAACGTGGGAGAGTTCGCTAGCTAGGACCATATAGCGCCGCGCTCACTTGTGTTGGAGGCGTAGAACCGGGAAGAAAAAACGAAGACATTGGTTTATTTAATTAGGGGTCGATCTTAAGAGTTTTGGTAATTGAAGACTGTCTAAACCACTAACACAAACAGTTAATTCAAGTGAATTGCGTGCTCCAAGGTTATGTATTGAAGTATAATAAACGATTTCAAATTAAAACTTGTTTAGGCATCCTCTTTTTCTCTTGAACATGTTAAAATAAATGTAGAATTATTACGTGGTAGATTACTATCCATCCTCATAAACAACTTTCTGTTGCAAAGGAATGAGACCTTGATATCTTTTAAAATCACGCAGAGAACATTTTATTAAACTGACTGGATGCAGCATATGGCACTGTAAAAACTGTGTGACAATAATGTAGCCTACATTTATAATTTATGAAATTATCCCATTTTTCAGCTAATATGTATGACTGAACTGTTTAATACATCCTTCTAAAAAATTCCATAAATTCAAACACGCAATGACTCCAAACAAAAGAGAGCGCAAACCGTGAAGTCAAGACTAATCCCCCGGCAGTCAATGAATATTTTTCAGATGCTGCAGCAACGTCTGGGGACGAAGGAGCCCCGGAGCACCGTGACAGTGACAGGGACAGTACACGGATTTTATTAATTTTTATATTTCGTGGTGGGTTTCCAACATACCTCCATACAATAGCCTACTTGAATAATAGGATAAAGAAAAAAACTGGACACAGGATGAATAATTTAAAAGAGTTTAGACTTTTAGGTACACTATAACACCTAAAAAGTTTTTCGATATAACACCCAAAATTTGCTACAATAATAAACCGTTATCTATTTGTAAAGGCATGAAGACACAATTAGACGTTTTATCCCCAGAGATGTTACTCCCCCTCATCTCCTCCGCGATGGTCTCCAGAAGCCAGATTGTTGTCGGGATGGGCGCCGTTGGGGGAACAACCCTGACTATTAAGGGATGGAACAGGCATTAATCTGCCCGAACAAACATCTTGATAAGACGCGAGAGATGGCGGGGAACAAATCGGGGGAATTTGTTGTATCTGTGTAATGCAGTGGAGAAGGGTTGATTAATTGGGGGAATAAAAGAAAATAGATCGTTCTGCGCAGTTTAGGGGATAACTATGTTGTAAAACAGCACTAACACTTGCTGTTAGTTTTTACACACTTTTTATGAGGCAATTTAAACTTCATAAAATGTCTTTGGATAATTGAAGGAAGTGCAAGGAGATGTATATCATTACACTAATGAGATTGCCATTCTCCTTTAACTGGGTTAAATCCTACCTTGAAGGAAGAACCCAACAAGTATTAATAGAAAATCAATTATCCAATACAGAAAATATAGCATATGTTGTGCCCAAAAGCTCAATCCTTGGACCGGAGTTATTCTTACTTTATGTAAACAATTTAGAAGAATTAATTAATGTTAACAAATCACTCAATATGCCGATGATACAACTCTCATTTTTACAACTTATACAGCTGAAAATATTGAGAGGGTATTGTACACTCAGGCTAATTGTTGTGTTCAGTTTTTTACAGTTTTAACTTTAAAGTAAATAATTCCAAATCAACCTAAATACATTATAATTTAGCTAATATGGATGAAAGTAAGTACCCAGTGATTATTTAAGGGACATATTTTAGAACAAGTCAATTCTGTAAAATTCCTGGTGTTAAATCTGGGGCAAAATGTAACGAGGGAACACCACATTGAATATGTATGTGTAGATGTAATGTAAGAAGATTTTCTCAGGAATTGTTCATCTCCGCAGACTAACCACATTTTGTAAACCAAAAATTTTAAAAACTGCTTATTATGGTATAATTTACTAATTCATTCACTGATATCTTATGGGTTACCTCTAAGGGGAGCTTGTGCTGAATGAAAGTTTTCAAGAGTATTCATACTTCAAAATAAATGTGTACGGATCTTAGCATAGGTAGAAGAAATCATGCCGACCAGCTTTTCACGAAATGGAAATTTTAATACTAGCTGGTCTGTACATTTATCAAACGATTATCTTTTTTTTAACAAAATGCAGTTCAAAACAAGGTACAAATTTACATGACTATGACACGAGAAATAAAAACTTACTAGTGGCTTGTAGGGGCAAAGGCCCCTAAAAATCAAAATGTTTATTGCGTGTCCTCCTTGCAGCATTACTGATTTATTTTTCTCAAGCTGTAGTGTGATTTTACACGTTTGGGGTTTCTAGTAAAATATTTCCTAATCTTGACGAAACTTTTTGGTGGTATCAAATCAATTATTTACCAATAATTTCCAATGTTTAAAATACAGTAATTTATTTTGTGGAAAAAAGAAAAATTACTCCACTATTGTACAACCGAACGCGGTAAAATAGTTTTAACCTTAAACATGTTCATGATAATAGTTCAATACAACATAAGCCGATTAATACTGTACACTCCTTCACAATGGACCTTTGTGCCCCCCCCATTCCCCACACTCGCCGTGACCCCATGCCTCCCTTTGCCCCCATTCACCCGTGCTCACATGCCCGCAATTCTTCCCCGTGACCCCCGTGCCCCATTTTTATGTTCCTCATTCCTCCCCAATGCCCCCCCCCCCACGCCCAACCACCCTCCGTGAGACCGATATCTCTAGTACCCCTTGTGCCCCAATTCCCATACCCCCATACACCCGTGCCCCCATGCCCACCCTTCCTCCCCATACCTCCACCTTGGCTGCCACCCCACCACCACCCACTAACTATGCCCCACTAACCCCAGTGCCCCCGACAACCCTCGAGCCTCCATGGGCCCCCACCCACAGTACTCCCATGCCCACATACCCACCGTCCTTCCCCGATTTCCTCATGCCATATATGTCCCCCAAGCCTCCCCCGTGCCCCCATGAACATCTGACCCCCGTGCTTCGTACAGCCGAAACCTCTAGTCCTCATTTTGCCTTCCCATCCCCGCGCCGCCACGTGCCCCCGATCTCCTTATGTTTCCGTACCCTCATGCCCGAAGCTGCTCCCCGTGGCCCCCGTAACCCCCATGCCCATCTACCCCTTTTGCCACCGACGCCCCTAGTGCTCCACCTCAAAATGCCCCAGTGCATTTTCATGCCACCCCAGAGTGCCCCCTATGCCCCGCACTCCCGTACCTTCCATGCTCCCTAGCCCTCATGCGTCCCTCCCTGTGCCCCTATGTTCCCCATACCTCTACCGTGCTCCTCATGCCTTCCTAACCAAAGTGCCACCGACAATCCTCTTGCTCCCATGCCCCCACACCCACGATACTCCCGTGCCCTCATGCCCTCATGCCCATCTGCCCCCGTCCTTCGTGCCACCGACGCCCCTAGTGCCCATTGTGCCTTCCAACCCCCGCACCACCACGTGCCACCTTGCCCCCTAAATTTCCGTGCCACCATGCCCAAATTGCTTTCCGTGGCCCTCGTGCCCCCTATGCCCATCTACCCCTTTTGCCATGGACGCTCCTAGTGCTCCTTGTGCTCCCGTACCCTTCCCCACCACAACGTGCCCCAGTGCATTTCCATGCCTCCCCAGGGTGCGCCCCCGCACCGCTGTACCCACCATACTCCCGTGCCCTCATGCGTTTCTCCCCGTGCCCCTACGTTCCTTATGTCTCCAACGTGCCCTTCATGCCCCCCCCCCCAATCATAAGTGCCACCGATACCCCTCGTGCCCCTCGTGCTCTTTCCCGAAATCCATTAAAACCCCTGTGCTTCCCATGGCCCCGTGCTGCCATCCCCGCCATTATTCCTTCTCCGTGCCCTCCTGCGCCCTCCTGTGCCACCCGCCTTGCCCTCTATTTCCCCCGTGTCTCCCCCATGCCCCCATGCCCCCTTACCCTCCGTGCCACAGACGTCCCTCGAACTTTGATTTTAGTCTATTTGTTCTGTTCGTCAATGTACACTGATCGATAGACTGTTAGTTTTCGCACACTATCATTTACATGAAAAGGTCCCCGTCTTTATGGATTAACGGGCGTTTATTGTTTCGCTACGATCTACGTACAAAATACGCAGAGAATGGATGAAACCAAAACAAAATATTCCTCATACTGGGGTTATCCTATGTTAATAGTTTACATAAATATAATGATTCACTCGAAAATAAACAAACACTCAACAAAACGATTTAACTCTTCAACTCTAAATACTAAATAGCCAATATACAGTATAAAGCAGTAACGTAATAACTAAACGACATTCACTCAGTAAAGATAATTAACCATTATATCAACCATGCCACGTCCAAGCCAATTTTAACTTTAGTATATTCAGCATAAAAAAATCATTCTACCTCGTTTCCTTAATGACATAGATGGGGTCACGAAGATAAAATCTCCTGTGGACCCGTAATCCGTTCACGACTATTAGTGTTCCCCTTTTTTATAGTGCATTGCCAATTTTAAAAAGTTATAGCAATACGGTTATTTTAACTCAAAAATATCTGCTCAATAACCAGCTGAGCTTATGATAAAAAATATTCACTGGAACATCTGCTTAATCACACGTGTAGATCTAAAAATCTTCTTCCCATTACATTAACATTGGAACTTCAAGGTCCAATGGGGCGAAGCCCAGGTAACTTTTGATGATTATGATATTTTTCCTTGCGTCCTTGGCCCTCAAGCTTTAAAATAAGCCATCATACGTTCCCCTATCTTTCTTCTAACTCGAGATATTTCGTGGGGACCGATTCGCTTACGGAATTATATATATAGATTTCGAGCTGATTTCCACCGACCACAAATTTACCATAAATTACCATGTTATGCAGGGGCTAAACTTTTTAACCATCTACCTGATTACATTAATAAAAATTAATTAAGATAATTTAAGTACATTAATAAAGAGTACATTAGAAAGATTAATGATACTAAATTATTTAGGAAACAGCTAAAAAAACTATTTGATAAATAATGTTTTTTAAGGTGTTGAAGAATTTATAAATCATTACCATGCAAACAAGTACAATTTTATTTATTGCTTTGGATAAACTAGCACTTTTTAACAACAATGGGATCAATTTAAACTGGTGGCTCTGTCTGTTTAAGAAAAAATATAGTCAAAGCAATATTCATATTATTGTACATGACTTATATAATAAATAAATCTAATATTTATCTAGTTTTTATTTAACTGCATCCCCAAATCCCATACCATGATACAAATTATATCCTCAGAGTGAAAATGTTCAATAATTATAAGCCTTTTTAGTTCCTAATCACTTTGGATCAGGACCTGATATAACTCGGTCATTCCTCACCTGATCAAATCAGGATTCAGGTGCTGATCAGGATTAGTTTTGTTACAATCCGAACCATCCTCGTCAGGAATCGTGCCTTTACTGAATAAGGTGATATTGGTTCAAAATGTCATCTCTGTCTGGATAAACGGAATTGTATAAACTTCTGATTTGTTTGTCTACGGTCAAAAGGCCTCCTCTAACCCATTCAAAACAAGTACACTAAACGACTTTGTAATATTACGATTGAAACGTGAAAAACTAGCCTTTATAAACGTTAACAACTGGAAAAGAGTTCGTTTAACCATCAACAATTTTACACGACCACAAAAAGACAGATCGCCGCTGTCACTCATAAACGCTTGGATTAAACAGTTCTTGGCAACAAACAAGAGATAAAACGAGTCCCACACACAAACACACCACATAACACACACACGCACACACACACACACACACACACACACACACACACACACACACACACACACACACACACACACACACACACACACACACACACACACACACACACACACACACACACACACACACACACTCTCACGACCACAACCGTAGGTGAATGGCATTCTCGCGGTTTCTTGTACAGTTCATTCATCATAAGTACGTTCACCGTATAAATAGCGGAGTGCGTTCACCCTACACAAAACTGGGGAGCGTGCGACCATCTGAGGTAGTTAGAGTAATTAGGCTATCCACCATTGAGTACTGGTGTCTATTGATGAGTCCGTGTGAAAAGATAAGGATTATTAGGGTCCTTTGTGCAGGGGAGAATGAAATGGCGAAGTTTTGATTCTTAAGTGTGACCATCCAGACCATAAGATCCTAATTGAAAATCCATCAGTATATAGTTTAGAGAGGATTATTTCAGTACATAAGGATGTCTAAAAGCTGCAGAGGTTGAGAAAGTCAGAGCTTCCATGAAGTTTCAGTCCTCTAAGGGAGTTCCGAAGGTGAAAATTGAAATTGAAAACCAAATTTCTCTACAAACTTGTTTTACCCTGGAATTACAATTTCCAATATTTTTGGCCTTCAGAAGGCTGTATTGACCATGATGAAAAGATTAAAGGGAAGTACGTAAAAGGAGCCGCCTTGAAACGGCAATGACTCCATTTACATTTACTGTGCTCTATCGTTTACTTAATGAATAAGACGTACAACTTGTGATCCTGGTAAATCATAGAAAAAGTTGTTACGGGAAACATGCCATCATTTTACCTTGCCCCTGAAGGTTATGCTCTAGAGAAAAAAATAGCGGTATCATTTTAATGTCAGAAACTACAAGACTAACTATTAATATAGGTATAGGTAACTATAAGACAGCTAGTTAATATGTTTAGATGAATTATATTGATTTCACCATAGATTTCATTTGAAAAGGCCGATGATGATATCTAAACCTATTATAATCAATATGTGGCCTATAACTGATAGGTCAGTCAAAATAAATAATTTAATATTGTAGGTTACTGATAATATAATATTATACAGTACAGAATACCTCATTAAATGGAGTCTCTTCTGAGAACGAACCCTGTAAAATAAGTTTTCTTTGCGGTTCTGTCTTATCGTTCTTATTTTTTAAACCAACAAGAAATCTCCTTTATACTTATTAAAAGTAATAGAAATTTTCACAACGATTACGATATAATCGGAGGTTTCGGACACATATTAAGACGATTTGGAACAAATAATTTCTATATAGATGGCGCCAAACCATCGATTAAAGTACATCCTCCATTCCTAAGTGACCATCTCAGTGCGCACAATGTAAATCGGCCGGCGTATGTAACCAGGAAATCGCCGCGACCAGTCACGCGTCGCGTCATGACGTCACCACAACGTCACTCACGCGTGGCGCGTACAAGCGGTCGTTGTCACGCACGAGTCCACGGCGGCGGCGGCGTCGCACTGATGGCTATGCTCATTGTTGTGTTCCACCCGCCCGTAGAGCTACAGGAGTTTGGAGGGGAATGGTAATAGTGAGTTATGGTAAGGTGAAATATTTTTTAACTCCACTGCCCGTCACAATGCGCCAATAAGCCTATGCGGTGATCTAAAGACAGCAAGTTACCATTACGGTAAAGAGGTACAAAGGGCCGGGATCGAACTGGGGACCACTGGATTGTGAGGCAGAGCTGTGCTGTACCACTGAGCTACCGCTTCCGTAACTTTCACCTCAAGTCTGAATTCCAACAATTAATTGTTGAATTATTTGTTTTCTTAAATAAAACTAAGAGTTTAATTGTTATCGTTACTACTCTGTTGGTGGAGAAACTAAAATTCTACAAATCAATTAGGAATTCAAATTATTATTTTAATTTTTGCACGATTTAAAAGGAACCGATTTTGATCGGACTGGAGAACACAAAATACGGTTTATGTTACTGTGGTTTACAACACAGTCAAACAACTCAAAGTTATGTCAATTTCAAAATAGCAGTGTGAATTGTTACTCACTAAAGTTGAAATAAATAAATTTTAAACCGAAATTGATGGAATTATTGAATTTTTTACAGTGAACAATAAAAGTAATCACAATTTTAAAAGCGTTCGAAATAGTCCTTTGCAGTTGAAATATAAAAATATTCTTTATCTTCATGTTGTGGGGTTTAATTTTTGTTTCATGAGAAACAAGAGATTTTTTTAGGGTACGTAAAAATCAAACAAGTTAAAGTCAATCAAGTATTTACAAATTGCAAATATTAAGTAAAACTTCTGTATGTTTCAACATAACGAACTAAAGTGCATTGAACCATTACCTTTTAAAAAGGCCACCCACCAATGGATTTGTGGGTGTCACTAAATATGTTATCCAATTTTCATGTAGGGCGGTCCCTGTCCGAACCAACATAAAACTAGTCCGGCGCCGCAACGGCTTATCCGGATCCCGTTGGTCCGTAATGCGGGGCAATCTCGTCAACTATTATCGTTAA
This sequence comes from Neoaliturus tenellus, assembly GCA_030545055.2. Taxonomy (NCBI): domain Eukaryota; kingdom Metazoa; phylum Arthropoda; class Insecta; order Hemiptera; family Cicadellidae; genus Neoaliturus; species Neoaliturus tenellus. The sequence continues at coordinate 100,523,548 of CM061533.1, forward strand.
CTACTGCGGAGAAATTACGCTAATTCCCGACGATGGGACGCTATACAGGCTGCAGCTCAGCAGCTGGATGCGCGGGGACGGACCGGGCTGGGGGGAAAACTTGTAAAGTTACTTCAGCTTTTATCCTAGTTATTAGTTCTTAAGATTACTACACTTTAATGAGGGCGCATTTTAAGCCGAATATGAATTATGGATTAATAAGACTGGTAGTGGAATTACCTGTAAAATTGGCAGAATTTTTTGTACACTCATTAATTAACATCAAAATACACATTGCTAGCAGGGCCCATTAAAAGTATAATTTGCAGCATCCTTTGCAATTTAAGATTTATTTTAGTATTTTATCTATTTTCAAATTACGTAAATATGTCGTCAGAAATCTATTTTTTAAATTTTAGAATAAGAACCTTTCGTGAATCTATCTATCTTCTTATTTCTATAAGGGTTTCGTCTGTTACGTCCCTTTTTCTCTCGACCTACTGAACCGATTTTTAAGATTGAGGTGTCATTTTAAAGCTTAGGATATAGCGCAGTGACGAATCATAATTAAAAAGGTCATATTGTTTCGGGCTTCGCCCCCCTCGCCTTTGATTTATTTCTAGAGGGCGCTTTAAAATGTTGACCAACTTTTATTGCAAGTTCTTTAATGTGAATTGTAATTTAACAGCTGATTGCCTGCAGATGAATTTTAAAGGTAGATAGTAAAAGAAAATAGATCTATGTCACTTCATAATCAACATTCACGTAAAGTAGGTGAGTTTCACTCATACAGAATCATAAAATGCGCAATTTGCGCACGGGCCACCTCGTACTTATTTAATACGCTAAGGGTTTTTTTTTTTTTTTTTTTTGTCTTGAGAACTCCTCCTACAATTTTCAACCGATTTTCAAGTTTTTGGTGTCGTTGGATAGGGGTTGGTCTGTAGTTGTTTCCGCCAAAAACTGATGAGAATCTGACGGAAACTAAAGGCGTTATCCACCATTGAAATCTCAAAATTTCACATTTAAATAACATTGGGATTGAATAAAGCATTTTAAACATCTGTTAATAATCAGCTGTAAATTTGTAGTTTAGGTGATTGCAGATATTCACAATATTGGATTGGTCGGACGTCAATGATTTAGAGATAAAAAGTAACATTTGTATTGTATTAAAATAAATTGCTCGATTTCGAGCAACACGTTTACTAGTAATGAATAGAAACAATAATACTTACAGCAGTTAAAGTGTGCAGTACTACTTACTTTAAGACTTCAGTCAGCTAAATCCTTGGAATAGCTTTTGCAGGATTTCAGTCTTCGACGCCATGGCTTTACAATCAGTTTTCGTTTGAGCAGACTTTGTCATAAACTATTAAAAACACAAAATATTACATAAATTTCAGGACTGTAATAATGTAATATTAAATTCAAACCGTCGCTTGGGCTACAAAAATGAGCTTTGTTACTCAAGCTTTTAATAACCAGAAAGAAAAATTTTAATTTCAGTGCAGAAATTTAAAAACTACTTGATGTAGGCAAGAATCACTTTTCCCACTGCAACTAAACTCATCTCCACCCACGAGGCCCATGGCGAATCAGCCGGTTACTACCGAGAAGGTGGGATGTACCTGTCCGTCAACGGAGAAAAGAGGATCGGACCCCGCGGCGCTCCGTGACGGCTTAAACAGAAATATGGCGCCAATAAACCCAAACTCGTGCCCAATAAAGGCGGGAAGGCAAGAATGGTTTACAGCTCGCCAGCGAAGGCCCGAAACCCTCTTTTATTTAGGTCGACCGAAGTGCTGTTTATGAACATTTTACTGCACATCTGGGACGCTTTGGAGCAAAAGACTTCCGCGCGTTTGTTTCTCGGGAATAAATTATTGAAGTGTTCAACGGTTTGTGAGAGTACAGAGATATTTTCGGATTCTTTTCTGTGCAGGTAAGCGAAAGTATTATTACTTTTATTGTAATCATCCTTTTTTGTAGATGTAAATGTTTTAGTCTAATTGATTTATTAAGAAATTTACTATAGGGGAACTAGTAAATATACATTTGATGATATCGTTTTTTGACAACTATAAAAGGTTAACAAAAAAAGGTTGAACTATAAAACTATTAAGCTGTTGACAAATGACAATCATATGGGTTTGCACTAAACCACTGTTTGAATTTTTAAATATAAAAACTGTAAAAAAATTTGGAAAATTGTCTAAGTTTACCTATCAATAGCTTGAATAACTAAACCTATAAGTTGTAACTTTAGGTTAACTATATAATGTATGAAATATTTTTATTGGTTATGGATTTTTTTTCAAATTTGTATGAACCTATCATACTTCATACAATTACCGTAGTTGCGTAGGTCTAAGTATTCTTTTTACAACAATATAAGATGAAAAACTTTAAGAGTGTATTAAAATACAGTAGATCGTTATCCTCCAATTTATAAATAACCTTTTAACATTAACAGCGACAATGCCGCAGTTTATTCGTAGAAACACGCCGTCTGAGAACGATAAAAATGCAAAACGAGAATGAGGTCGTGCAAAAATAACAAGAGGAAAGACAAATTCGCGTAAAACACTAACAAGACCGGCAACAGCGTGTCTCGTGGGCCAAGTAAATTTGTCACTTTCGCTTACACAAGATTGCATAAATTTGGCGAGCCGGTGGCACGGCCCCGTGGGGGGGAGGGGGGGACTGTTTAAATTTCACATCATGTCACGGCCTGGGTGATAAGAGGCAGTGATAAGAGCCTCTGACGTGAAGGATAAGGATGTTATGCCGACCACTCCTTCAACGTCCTTATTTCTTGTCCTTTTCCAAGTAAGAAGTTTATTGGGGAGAAAAGTTAATCAAATGTAAACCAAAAAGACATTTGGGTGTATTTTATTTAATTAGTTAACTACTTCATTTTAGATTAAAGGAGGTTTTTTTAAATTAAAATAAATACATGTAGTCCTACCGTGCGATTTATTTCCGTCTCTGGCTTTTGCAAAACTAAACCAAGCCGGCAATTTACTTATAAAAATGTCAAATTCGTTTTCTGAATGTATATGAGAGAGATTTTAACCCTTACTCTGCCCTTTCCTTGTATTCATTTACACAGAGTACAGTAGGCATACTTACTGATAATATTATGCAGGGTTAACAGAGCATCATACTTTTACCGTTCCTGGCAAGTCTTCGTCTCCATGTAATAATCATACATTTAACTTTTTTTACTCTAAACATTAATAACCTCTAATTTTCACACCCAGGTTCAGTTAGTGTTCTGTATGATTCAAGATCGTTTCATTCGTCCAATCCCACACAGATATACAATTGAGCTCAACCAAACTCAACTCAAAAAGTCCTTTCTCTCAAGAGTTGTGCAACAATAATCTTTCCATCTTACTTTCCATGGGTTAATGTACAAAAGGTTCCGGCATGGCCAATTTTGGAAACAATGTCAAGAGATTCGGCGTACAGGAGCTCGTTTCGACAACAGCCGCCAGATGGCCCTGTCTTGCGCCCAGCGACGGTCAAAACAGTCGACCTTTTCAATCCCTGCCGTCGCCGACTTTCTTCCAAAGCTTACAATGACAACGAATACAATCGGATGTGACATTTAAACCCCATTGTCTCCAAGTCTCCAATCATCTCGGGAAAGCTTTTGTTTATTCATTAAAGAAGATTTGGGTTATTGACTAATGCTGATTAATGGGACTTGGATTTGGCGTTTGTTTCGGGCGCAAGTCGTTTTTAATTCGATTTAAAACGTCGAGTCAGTGAAAAAAGAATTGGACTACGGCATGAATATTGTTTATTTTTGTGATAATGTCCAACTTAGTATCTTAAAAATGGCTCTTTTGTAGGTCCAAGTCGTATTACAACACGACATAATAGAAGTAATAGGCCTAATATTACCTTTACTATAAAGAACTTCGGGTTTGGCTTTCTTTTCCCTCATTTCAATCTCTGGCAACCAAAATCACAAGGACATAGATTCTGAACAAATCTAGTGTTGAAGAGGCATCGAGTCAAAACTGATTTTTTAGAAGTTTTCTTTGAAAAGTAGTCTATTCTCTCAAACCGAGCATGACTAAATTACAGTTTTGCTAAACTGTTGCATTTTTATAAGCATATTGAGTGAAATATTCAATATTTAACTTAATATGCTTTTTCCTTAGAAATGATAACTCAAACTACTATTAAAGCACATTTATCTACCATTTCATTAGACTCTTTTAGAATTACCCAGCCAGCAAATCCCATCAAGGTTAATCGAACATTTAAAAATGAACTCAACCCGGAGAGGCTGTTACACAGTTGTGTTTACAAGGTCGAGTTATGAATGGCTGTTATGAGCCGTTGACAAGGGAAAGCGGAGGCACGAGCTGTGATGATGTCACACGCGTGTTGGGGGGGAGGGGGGCGCGTGTTGGAACAGCAAGAGCACGTGCCGGCTGGCGGCTGGGGTGATCTTACAAGTGGGGTGGAGAAGGGTCGACGTGGAGGAACAGGTGTCGTAGAGCGGTTCCGGTGAATAAAAACTGGCAATCAGGAGGGGGACTGTAGGTGGTGTGGATCAGAAACTAGGCGGGATTGCTAAATAAATAGGAATAGACTACAATCCTTCTAAGAACTTTCTTCAAGGATAAGGCCATAGCGAAGAAAACTACGCTATACACTAAATTATTTGTATCCCCTTTAAAGTTAACTTTGGTTTTCTGTCAGATGTTATTTTTTCATATGCAAATAAGTAGGTAAAACCATCAAGGTTGTACGACTGAAGGTCCCAGGGTAAAATCAATGAGCGTGAATAATTAAACATTTTGCAGAGTACGACTGAAGGTCCCAGGCCAGGCCCTAATTAGTCATGGGACCCTCAGTCGTCCCCTGCAAAGCAGGTAAGGGTCGCGGCGCGGAGTGGCGAGGGGTGGGCTCGACACTGACAACCCACGTCACCTGAGGCCGGACGCTCTCGATGCGGGTTTCATCGCAAAGCGGTCATTCTATTTCCTTGCATAGTTCAACCCCCATGTTTTGAAACTTATATTGTTAAAAAAAAATACCTGACGATTTTAATAGCGTGGCTCTCTATTTCAGCAAACTATAGGCCTACTTTACACAAATAAAGAAAAAGTGAAATTAAAACATTAAGACGATAATGAAATATTCTGGTTAAATTTCCCATTCATTGCTTTAATTGATTTACCTTAATTGATATTGCTTTAAGTGATATTACCATTATTCTCGTTGTTAACATAGTTCTTTTTGTCCCACATTTGAGTGCTCAAAACCCTTAAGCTTTCTATCCCTGTCCTTTCCTTACTTGTAAACAATAAGCCTGGCATTTCAGACCCATACAATTTCCAAAGGTCCTGGCGGAATCTTGGCCGTTGCTTTACGTGGACATTCCAGTTCAGGACCCTTCTGTGAACAACCTAACCATTCTGTGAATATTTAGATAAACAAGGGGACCCTTCCCAAAATTGACAACTTTCTTTGAACAATTTTAAAACTTGGAAAATACGAAACTATCAACACGGAATTCGCAGCAAACAGGATGTTCGGGTTATTTATTAATTTTTTTTGTGGATTTTCAAGCATTAGAATGCATACAATTTTTCCTTCGACGCTAATTAAATAATAAAACATTACAATCCGACTGACTAAGATTGTTTTTATATATTGATGGATCCTAAGATTAAGAAAATCTAAAACTTTTGTCCAATAGGAAAATATATTGCAAAGTACTTATAACGAAATAGTTCTTTATAAGTGATAATAGATAAAGTACTAGTATTTCACTACTCGTGCTTCACCACAGAAATTTAAGTAAAATACATCAAATTTTAAAATAATATAAAATATCAGAGCGAGCTTTTTAGCTCCGCGAATTTCGTACATTGCAATTACCCGGTCCCCTGCCCTGTCGCAAATCTAAGTATATACATCGGCAGTATATATAGTCTTCGGTAAAATCAATAAGTAGCACAGTTTATAGTTATGAATTAGACCTACATTGCACTTTTGTACCATAGGCTCTTGATTAAATTAGTAACATCAATTTGATTGAATAAATCATTATAACGTCACTATCAGTTTGTGTTTGTAGGATTAACTCGTTAACTTTAAAATTTAATGAGATAATTTTATGATATCTGTCCAAACAAACAAAAATTTCTATATAGGACTATTATATTTTATATATTAAAATATCATTATTTCCTCTATATATTGATATGCAAATATTTATTTTTGTCTCAGTTGCTCATGAAGGTAAGCAATGTCCCCTGTAATCCCTCGTCAAACTATCTTAATCCCCAAGTGCAGGGGACGACTGAGGGTCCCACCTCGAACCCTCACTAGGGCTGGGACCTTCAGTCGTGGTCTGCAAAAGAGGTACAAAAATTACAGGTCATTTCTAACCCTGGGACCTTCAGTCGTTCTACCAACCATCAAATAGTGGCTAAGCTTTCAAAAAAGAAGAAATCGACAATGTTTTCCCTAATGAATCAATAGATTTGGAATTCAAAGACGCTTTTATTAAATTTTGTGTTTAGCTCTTTAATTCACGTGTCCAACGACATAACGAATGGCGATGTTGCATCTCTCACAGTACAATTCCTTTATGGATTTAACACGAAATCCTTTCACGAATGCGGAGCAAAGCACGCTAGAAAAGTACGTAAAACTTCAGAATATCGAACAATACTGAAAGTTTTCACAAATGAAGAGTTGAAGAATTAAACTCACCGACTGATGAGCGCGAAGTTGAACAAAGAGATGAATTCTGAGCTGTCGCCGAGTTGAGGTAAGTTCGTCATCCCTCCATGGCGAACTGAGCCAAACAAAACTGAGACTTGTGATTGCGAGACAAGTAAACTTATTACTCCCATTAAAATGCGGCTCTTGTGTAGAATATCGGGGAAATTGTTCAATTGACCTTTGTATCATGTTGAGTATAACAAAAAGCATAAAGTAAAAAAACGATTAGGCAACGATTGTATTGCTAAGACCTTTAAGCCATGAGTGAGATGTAAGTTTGCGAGTGTTCTAAATTTATCAGGATTAGCTTAAAGGCTGAATAAAATTGTTGAATACTTTGTTAGTGACCAACTTAAATCTGGCAAGGCATTGTAAAAATAAAGGGATAATCATGTTAACCATTTAATTATCGGTTAGGCGGTCGCCCATCAAAAACGTAATTACAACCGATGCCGCTTGGCCTAAAATTTGTTCTCATTCACATAATATAATCACAATCTTTTGAGGTTAGGCACATAAAGAAACTTCAACATGAATAATCAATGGTAATGGAACGATCATCTGCTGAGCGAATTGCGTAATTTCTATTACTGCTTTCTTCAATTGTCGAGCCTCCATTGATCTGGAAGCTGTATCAAATTGATAGTCATCTCATTTTTTGTAACTCTAATTCTAGCAATCTCTATCCTGGTCAAAATTACAGTCATGAATCAAAAGTAACAGTGAAAGCAAAAAAATAACCACTTTCAATCTTAAATATAGCACGATTTTAATAATTACAACCCTCAATAAATCGGTGAATAAAGCACGGTTGCATAAACAGCCGATGGCAGCGCGGTCTACGGGAGAAAGTGTTAATTACAATCGGCGCCCAAAGCAGTCATTGTGACAATGCTCGGTGCGCTCAGCGCTGTGCTCACCACCCACAATGCAACGCGGCTTTGTCCGTATTTAGGCCACGGGTACGCCTACAGTGTAAGGCTCTCTTTAGGCCACTTTCACAATGTGTTAGTTTCATTCATAAACTTGTCCGAGGGTTGCGTAAATATTTGCATGGCGTGTAAGTAGGAGGAGGCTGTCGGGTTATGTTGGCAGTTTATTGGAGTACAGTGTATAAAGAAAGTGGTTTTAAATGTTAGAGTGATAGAATGTAAGTGCAAAAACAAAACCTGCAGGCGAGCGATATAAACTTAAATATCGACTTAAATAAAAGTATTGAACAGTAATGAATACATTTCTTTTTTTATTTGCAAGCTATAAACTTTTCTTGATTTGTTAAATAAATGTGACCAAATGAAAAAAATAGTGTTATACTGCAAAATCAAAACACAATTCAGTAAAACTGGAATATAAATTTTAAACAAATAAAATGTTAAAATATCTGCCCTAAGTGATATTTACGTTAACATTTTCTTGATTTATTACAATAATTTGATTATATGATTAAAGAATAGAGAGTTAGGGGCGCTTTCCCTAAGTCAGTTAAACTTTAAAACTACCTATTCTACCTAATTCTACCTAAATCTAAGTTGTTAATAATGAATTAAACTAAGTTGAAGTTAAACGCGTGTTTCGGGAAAGCGGACTTTAGATTGCAAAACCAAAACAGAGCAACTATAAAACTGGAAGCGAAATTTTAATCAAATAAAACGTTAAAATATCTTCCTTAAGTGATAAGTTACTTTGTATGTCCTTCGTTTACATTTATGTGTCCTATGTAAAAATTTTAATAAATTTCCAAAAGATCCTCTTTTACCAACAGGCCAAAAACAGAATCGCGTCACCGGTCACGTCGGCCACGTCTGCACCTGTTGATTCAACTTGTATTTCATGCGTTGATCCGCGCTCATCGCGGGGCCGTGACCGTGACGCGGCGGCACCGTGGACGACGGGGGCGCGGCGCGGCGCCCTCCACGATACAGCAACGGCAGCACGGTGCACAGTCGGAGTGATGGTGGTCGACAATATCAGAGCACTACACCAGCAGCTAACACTACACTAATACCAAACTATTGAGCCAACAATAAGATGTAGTATTGGACAGTGGTCAATCTGTGGGCATCGTTTAGCGAGAAAACTGGATCATTAAGCCAAGTCTAAATTAAACAAGGTACATTTAATAGAATTGCTACTAATGGTCCTTAAATGGTCACTTTTTACCCCATGGTAATCCTATGAATAATAATTTTATCCATATGCTGCGTTACATTATTCACAATGAATTTAGCGCATATTATGATTGGTAAAGTAATTCATTAATTTCTCGTAAAAGGTAAGGTGCCATGATGATTGATTGCATTTAATTAACTTAAATTGCTATGCCACCGCAAACTCAAATATACCAAATGGGACATCACCTAAAACAAAAGGGAGGGTAATCCTGAGGCAAAAGTCCAATAACTTCAGATGAGGTAAATCTTTCAGTAAAGTTGGTATTTCATCGATTAAGTTAATCGTTTGCTAGTGATGATTCCAGACAGAATAAGTTTCTCAAATATTTGGTACTTTACGCTAATTTCACCATAGTAATTACTTAAAACTCTTTTCTTTAAGAAAATTTATTGAACGTCTGTTAGACTGCATAATAGAGAATTTAATTTACTAAGAGTTCACCTACCAAACAAACAATGTGCAAAAATCACTAGCACATTAACCTATAAAAACACATAACAGTAATCTAGATTGACCATGACGCAATATAAAACCTACTGATATAAATTATGAGGCACCTCACACATTTTATCACCGTCGACTACTAATTGCCAAGTACTTCATATTTTCAATCGATTGACCACCTTCATCACCGCTACAGAATCGTACTTGAGAAGTTTCCAACATTCACAACCACATTACCCTGATCAACACAACAATCCTAGTCCAATCCTCCTTGCTGCCCCGTCCCTCGGGGGTCAACAGCCCAAATTTGGCATCGGAGTGGTCACGTGCGGATGGTAATGATGGGAACAATACGGCGGCCGTGGGGTGAATGGCGATGACGGAGATAGCATCGACATGCCGGGGGACACGGAGACGCGGAGGCATGATGAGCACGGGGCCGGGCGGGGTGCGAGTCGAGGTGACTACCGATGAGGAGCCCCGGGGGTCGGGGAGTGTCATCCAGTGATCATCCAGCTAGAGTTCAACTGGACGCGTGGCCGTGAGGAGTTGTCGGTAAACATGCTGGATCATCGGAAAGGGCCCAAAGAACTTTGGTCAATAGCATAAGGATTAAATTATTGGTAACTACACAAGCGCACAACTACAATGATGGTCATTGGAAATTTGTAAGGGTAAAAATATTGCTGAATCACCAGAACAATGTCTATCTTTACTGGTAGTCGAAGGAGTTTATGACGATCATAGTTAAAATCTTTAAACTAGCCCATTAAAACAATCTCAATGTTTTGAAACTCTACGAAGTGTGCTAAACTACGATTCGAATAGTTTGTAAGGATGTTGAATAATCTGATAAGGGCCCAACGGCACTTTGGTTATAAGGATCAAACTATTGAAAACTCCAATGTGCACAATTACAACGACGGTGTTTGTAATTTATAAGGGTCAAAATATCGTTGAATCGTCAGAACAGTGTTCATCGGTCAAATTTGTTTACTATAAAATGCTCAAATCATTAGGCTCAACAAGTGCATAAATGAACCAATGACCTAAGGAACTTATTAGGCTCAAATTATTTGAGTTTTTCAAAAAAATGAAGGTTGTCTATGGTGAATTCGCCTTATTCGCGCAAGCTACCCATGAAACTAACTTACCCTTTCCTAAACCCTTAGGCAATGTCCAATAACTTTATCTGCGAAAATTTCAAATGATGTAGCTTATAACGCTTATAACTCATAAGCTAACATAACACTACCCACTGGAAATCCTTTATTGGAGTAAAATCATGTGTCAGAAGCCTGCTCTTCGCTGTCCGCACTGGGTGCGTGGGGTGCGTAGCCTGTACAGTTTTTCACCTTAATCACCTAAAATCGCCTTACTAGAGTTTAGCAAACTATAATAGAAATCTTGATAACTACTAGTAAAATTGTCTTGAATAAGCAAGTGGAACAAAAGAAAATAGTTCGATGAACTGACAAAAAAATTATTTCATAAAAACTGCTTAATTTAACACGCAATGGAAACTTGTAATTTTTATTGAAAAATATAAAAAAGTTAAACAGGTAAGCTCCAACTATTTCTGGATTAATTAAAAATTTCTAAATTAAGTTAGTTTTAGTTGTCCTTTGAAACATATTACTGCGGAGAAATAAAACCTTATAGAGAATGATTCATTGGTTTTCTATAATTAGGAGCTCTTTTCGGCCAAATATAAAGTAATCTAATACATATATATCTAGTATTTAAATACAGTACGATTTACATGACATCAAAATGAAAGCATGTCAATGTAGTTTTTATGTAATACACAAAGTATGGCCTGGGAAATAGGAAGTTTTTATCAGAGAGAGCGGGAGTTTCAGTTTGGCTGACCGACGCTGAAATACCCATCAGTGGAGTCCATCGGACCGCGAAATTCACAGATGTTCGCAAGACGATATAAGATGGGTGGGGGAAGGGGAGGGCAATACAAGAACAAAGCTAACTCCTTTGAGATTGTTTTGTCGACCGGTAAATATGACAAACATATTGATCCTCAATCCTCTTTTATAAAAGAAATAAGAGATAGAACTGCATTGCTTTTATGCTTTGGTCAATGAAGAATATATAAAGTAATAATCCGTAATGCACTATCGGGGTGGCATCCATTGAATATTTTGTTTTTTTTTATACAAAATCCTGACTTTTAAAATTTACCAATGTATTATATTTGATTTTCTACTTAGGAGTTGAGGTTTCTTCGAAGCAATTGCGATACTCGATAGAATTTAGGTAAAGGCATATACTCCAAAAATTATTTCTCTTAGCTTAAATCTACATGACCAGACGAAGACATTATTTTTTGTCATGCAAAATCAATTAAGAATAAACATAGGCAATTGAAAAGTGTTTAGTTTTTTTTCATTTGTGAAAGAACATCGTAGTGAACACGCTATAAGGAATCACAACATTTAGTCTACTTTTTGAGTTAAGAGTAACCAATCCATTTGAAATCGTAAGGGCTGAAAAATAGTGAGAAAATTAAATTTGTTTATTTTAATTTTCTTTGAAATGTAATTTATTGTATCTTATACTCTAAAACAAGCTCCGTTTGTACGGGCATATTTTTTTTCGCTCCAAGGATTTTTGATTTTTTGATTGAATATGGGGGTTTTGCCACCAGAAATCGATTGGAGCTGGTCCCACAGCTGGGAAAAATCCGGTTTTCGAGCTAGAGTCCTTCAAAGTTTACATGTTATCCTTATGGAGATTTTATTAATTGAACAAAAATCAGCTGATAACTGTATATATAAACCGATATGTGTTACATCTTTAACCTGTAGCTTTAGAAAATTATACCAAAGTGCAGCACCCGTCGGCTTGGCGAGTGAGAGCGAAGCAAACAAGCTTTGTGTGAGAACGAAAGAAATAATTTTACCGAGCTTAAGCTCGGTCCCCCTGGTACTATTTTATTAAATACATCGATAAATATTTGTATTTACCTTTGCAGAAAAAAAACTGTGTAACTTGAAAATACGATTTTGAGAGAGAATAAAAACCATTTATTATAAAGTGCTTGAGTTAGACACGAGTAATAGCATTTGGAAAAACACAAGGTTTTATATTTCCTATTCCACGACACTCTCAACATGGGGACACGACACTCTCAACTATCATGAAGTTTTGATTATCAAAACGGTAATTAATAAAAAAAATAGGTAGTAATTTTTCTAAGCAAATTGTGAAAGATTATGACCAACCTGAATTTCCTGTATGAGTTCTTGTTCGTCGAGCAGCACCACTTTGCAATGGTAAGTCCGAGCCTTCTTGCACAAACAAAACATGGCGACACTACCTACTCCACATCCACATCACTCTGCACCTGCGGACAGAAACGAAACACAAACTGTAGAAAACTCAAAATGAGTGGTAAAGAAAACTAAATACAGCTAGGTAACAAAAATAAAATTCATAAAATACCAAGAAGTAAATCATAAATATTTCTAATCCTCTGGGTACGTGTGAACTAGCCTAATCATACAAAACTTAAAATTAGGAGTAAACAATAATTCATGATTCGCAAGGAAAGAAAAAAAATACTATTATCGAAGAATTCGAAATTACACAATTTTGAATTATAGTCCTTCAAAACCTCAAATGAAAAATAGTTTATAGTTAGGCCAATTTTTGAGTGATGGCGAAAAAATGGATTCATCAGGATGTGATTTGAATATGTATTAAAATTGTTATATGGAGAATCTGTTTATGACAAGTAAGCTTAAACTTATATACTTTTCAGTTTTCTCAGAAATCTTTGCATTGATTATTATGTGGATCTGATTTAATCATCTGTATTTTAGCAATGTTCTTGAATCACATGACTATCATTGCTCCACAAATGCTATAGTCCAGGATCTGACAATACATTCCGTAGGAAAATCGCGTATAGTCAATTTGACTTTTTTAGTTGAATAGATGTGTCTTAGGAAGTGTTTTGCACTTAGGTGTCATTTCGGCATCTGGTATGTTTACCCGCTATGACGTCATCAAGATGGCGGAAAGTGATATTTTTTAATTGCGTATATTTCAGATGTTATTTATCGGATTTGGATAAATCTTTTTTTGTTTTAAAGCTCATCAAAAGACCTATCTTTTTTGTATTTACCATTTTCTTATGCACTTATTAGTTTTTCCATAATATTTAAAAATTTGAATTTTAAAAATAAAATTTTTTAAATTTTTGCTTATGACTTGTTTACTAGTGAGAAATTGGCAATTTTACCTCTTATCAAACTTGTTTGTCTTTTAATACCCTTTCTAATGATACCACATATGGGGGGATAAATCCTAGGAATAATGCAGAAAAACGCCTGAAACACCGATGCGATCGCTACAATTGGTACATGCCTGAACAATGGTACATGTATCATTTTATTGTTGCATATCTACCAATAATGTATTTCATCTTTTCAAATAGTTTTTAAATACTCTCTAATAACAAAAAGTTATTTTTTTTTTTAAATTGTTGTTGCACTTCATATTCACAGGGTGTACAACAAATATAACAAAACTATGTGTTAAAATTTTAATGAAAAAAATCATTACATTACCTGAAATGATTTTTATATTATTTACATTAGTTTAACTTATATAAATACACCTATTTGATATAAACACATATATAACATTTTTAAGCATTTTATTAGTTATTTTACTGTGAAAGCAATGCCAATACAGATGTACTTTATTATTCGTCCGTCATCATTTAAATATGTTATATTTTGTTTACACTATCAAAAAAAAAAATTTAAATTAAAAATTTATACCAAAATTTATTAAAGCTCTATGTTGAATAATTTTTATTGTTTAGCATGACTTTAACTTAAATACTAACTAATGTTGTTTTAGAATAAACACACAGAAAGTATTGTTATAAAGTACGGTATTTTTTGTTCGTTGAAATGCAAATAACAAACGGTGACTCTTAACACATAGACCTACTGCTACTATTATCATTCTTCTGGAATGTTAGTGCAATATGTATACTGTTCAATACTACTCTTTAAATAATGCTGAACTTATGTTTGACATTTCTTAGACTCTAATTATTAATTTTAGCACAAAAAATCATCAACACTTCTACATTTATGGAATCTTTGGTACTGAAGTGATATTTTCCACTTGAAATCCAAATTATAGTGGATCTAATAAATGAAATTCTTCGTCAATGCTATGTTTTTGTTAGTAAAAATGGTAATATGCCCTCAGTAAGTGTTGTCTGGCGCTTCGGCTGGTCGGCGGAAGGTCTCCGATAATGGCGTTTTCCATGATAAAAAATCCATACTGAGTTCGTTCAAATTCTTTGCTTTAGAACCTTTTATGAGTACCTAGACTAAATAAATCTCGATAGAAACCAAGCTTGATTCAATTTCGGTTGGAAATTTTGAGTTTCCAAAATCCTTCAAAAGTTTTTTGGATACCACACTCATAGGGGCTTTTTCGTGCCAAACTTACTTGTATAATCAGGTCCAGATATATGGGCATATTACCATACATACTTGCAGAAAGATTGCATTGATGTATAATTTCATTTATTCGATCCACTAGAATTTGGATTTCAAGTGGACAACAACACTTAAGTACCAAAGACAGGGATGGTTCGCATGAAAGGGGCATGAAATGTGCTAGATCGACATGTGTGTGCAAAAAAAAAATAAAGTCCCATGTTGCACATTGTGCAAATGTAGAAGTGTTGATGATTCTTTGTGCAAAAATTATTATGATTAGAATCTAAAAAATGTCGAACATAAATTCTGCATTAGTTAAAAACAGAAATATATTGAACAGTATATATATATATAGCTGTCAGGGGCGAACCCAGCATTCAATTTGGGGGGGGGCTATTTTCTGCAGAGGGGTAACACGGGGGGTGTGGGGGGTATGGAATACCCCCCCCCCCAAGAACACGGCAGGGGGGTATTCCGGTTGTCCGGGGTCCGGGGGGCCTCCCCCTGAAAATTCTTCGAGTTTTTGAAGCTAAATGGTTAGTTTTAGTGAATTTCAGAGGTTAAAATTTAACTTTATGAAGACCTCTACTCCGTCAGAATTTAAAGTGAAACTAATGGGTTTCAAACATTAAATAATGGGATCAGACTATTATTTAAACTTGGAATAAATGTATTGACTTTATATTACGATGGCAAATAAATAACATTCAGGCGAAGTACGGTAAAAAGTTATAGTGTAAAGTTTAAAAACAGTAATACATTACTCATCATGAGGTATTTAACCGTTTATCTATAGGACACAGAATGCAGTATTAGAGTTATTCATGTTGTAAAGATAATATATAATTAATACTGTACACAATAAATAATGTATTTCATTTCTAAAACTAATATGACCTATTTTTTATTTAATATTACTGTTTTATCTTTTTGCATTGTGCAATTAACTATTATTCTTTATAATAAGTTGGCCTTTTATATCTGTTTATAGAAGTCTGGTGTATGAAAAGAATATTTTAACCATTTGTCATAGAATATTTTTATTTTTTTAGCTTATTTTTTTTATTCTCCAACATTTCTGGGGGGAGGATATATCCCCTTTATTCCCCCCCTGGGTTCCCCCTGATAGCAGTAACATTCTCAAAGAATGATATATATATATATATATATATATATATATATATATATATATATCGTATGGCTTTCGTAGCCAGCTACCAATTTCAAAAAGAATGATAATAGTAGCAGTAGGCCTATATGGTAAGAGTCACAGTTTGTTATTTGCATTTCAACGAACAAAAAATACCGTACTTGATAACTCAGTGCTCGATTTCTAAAAAAAGAGGTAAGGGAACTGTAAAGGAACTGGCTCACCACGGGCCCTCCACCTGAAGATTTTTTTAAAATTACTCTTAAGTTGCAGCGTTTTTAACGTACCTGAGAATATTTTTGCAGCTTTTTTATGACACTCAAAATACAGTTTTAAAGATTTAATAAAAATCATTAAGCCTTTCGGGAGCATTCATGTTTCATACTGATTATCTTAACAATGTAAAATCTAGATAAGGCCTAATTTTTCTGCAAGTTTAAAAATATCAGCGTTAAGAAGAACATCATACTGCATTAAAAACTTTTTATTGAACATCCAATATTATTTGAAAGAAAACTCAATTAAAGGACTGGGATGAAACTAAAAATATTATTAATGTTAATTTAACATACTACTTGACTACTTTAACTATACTTGACTTTAAGGTCTATACTTAACTTTAAGGCTTTCCCTTATTTTCAAAGATAATTATTAATTTTTATTTTTTATTTTTTTATTTTTTAAAATTTTTTAAATTTTTTATTTATTTTTTTTAAAGGTACGGGAACGCCGTTCCGCCGCATTCCCCCTTAAGATCACTGTTGATAACAGTCCTTTCTGTGTGTTTATTCTAAAACAACATTAGTTAAAGTTTAAGTCATACTAAACAATAAAAATTATTCAACGTAGAGCTTTTGTTTCAAATACACAATAAAACAAGTAATGTTAATTCTAAAATAGTGGTATAAATTTTTAATTTAAAATTATTTCTGATAATGTAAACAAAATATAACATATTTAAATGATGACGGACGAATAATAAAGTACATCTGTATTGGCATTGCTTCACAGTAAAATAACTAATAACATGCTTTAAAATGTTTTATATGTGTTTATATCAAATAAGTGTATTTATATAAGTTAAACTGATGTAAATAATATAAAAATCATTTCAGGCGGTGTAATGATTTTTTTCATTAAAATTTTAACACATAGTTTCGTTATAGTTGTTGTACACCCTGTGAATATGAAGTGCAACAACATTAGATAAACAAAAAATAACTTTTTGTTATTGGAGATAATTTATAACTAGTTGAACAGATGAAATACATTATTGGTAGATATGCAACAATAAAATGATACATGTACCATTGTTCAGGCATGTACCAATTGTAGCGATCGCATCGGTGTTTCAGGCGTTTTTCTGCATTATTCCTAGAATTTATCCCCCCATATGTGGTATCATTAGAAAGGGTATTAAAAGACAAACAAGTTTGATAAGAGGTAAAATTGCCAATTTCTCACTAGTAAACAAGTCAAAAGCAAAAATTTTCAAAGTTTTATTTTTAAAATTCAATTTTTTGAATATTATGGAAAAAATAATAAGTGCATAAGAAAATGGTAAATACAAAAAAGATAGCTCTTTTGATGAGCTTTAAAACAAAAAAAGATTTATCCAAATCCGATAAATAACATCTGAAATATACGCAATTAAAAAATATCACTTTCCGCCATCTTGATGACGTCATAGCGGGTAAACATACCAGATGCCGAAATGACACCTAAGTGCAAAACACTTCCTAAGACACATATATTCAACTAAAAAAGTCAAATTGACTATACGCGATTTTCCTACGGAATGTATTGTCAGATCCAGGACTACTAGATAAATATGTTGAGATTGACAAATCAGGAGTTTTCGAGATATAAATCATGTTAAAAAATTTTCGCGATGCGTAATTTTTCTCCTCTATTTTTGCCCAGTTCTCAGCCTAACATGCGGTCCGTTTTGGAGACGTTTACAGCGTCATCGACCGAGGGGGTCTAACTCCAGCATCAACCCTAATGTCCAGCGTTATAGTTATGGCAACGACAACACTGGTGGGGGACGCTTCGTCCGGACCACCGAGCCGGTTACAACAAAGGGCGATGGTTATAGCTGCAACTGTTTTAATTATAGACAGATAAAACTACTACAGCGTTTTGAAAAATGTAGAGATTAGGCCGCTATTTCAATGTTTAAGACTAACGTTCCAATCACCTAACATTTATAAGTTACTATCGGTCTTTCCCAACTACGTCTACAAAGATGTTTTTTGTTGTGTGTTACAAAATTCAAAATTCGCGAGTTTTAATGAGTTTTTTAATGGAGCATTACTTCAAAAGTGTAGAAAAAATATTTAAAGATTAACACACATGGTACAATAATAACTTAAAACTGTTGTAACTCCCGTAATTTACCATTTTAGATGAGACATATGGCTTATTGCCATATAATGAATGCTTTGTTAGAACTATGTATGTATTTGGAGCTCACAACATTGATGAGCTAAAAAATCTGAATAAATTTCGTTATAATATTTTTTTTAGATTTTAATGTGCAGATAAAATGTGCATTATATTGTAGACAAGAATAATAATTGGGCCAAAATTATGCAGCTTAATGTTTTAAATTGTAATGATTAAGATGTAACTTCATTTAAGACCTAAAAGTTTTTTGCATTTTTTGGTATTCAACCTCACTAATTTCAAAAATTTTACAAAACATATTCAATTCAACAATTGGTACCGTTCTTTTTGAATATTTTTTCATGAAAATTTTATCTGAAATTTTTTTGGGGTTAAGGTTTTTTTTGATCCCAAATGTACACAAATCAATTTGTTCTTTTTTAAAACAGTTAAACACGTTTATAAGGATACGAAACGCGTCTTTCCTTCGAGATCCGATGTCAGACAAGAGGGTGTTGATAAGGGCGGTGAGAGAAGAAATATAAGGGCGAATAAAGGATGATGTGAGGGAGGTCGCAGTGAGTGGCAGAGGCCCAGTTGTGATGACAGCACACCTATGGGACCTGAGCCTATGTGGGGGAGTTGGAGTGAAAAACAAATCTTATGGCCTTGTGTTTCTGTGGCTGGGTTTCCATTTGGTCCGCTTGACCTAGATTAAAATTCACGAAGCTACGAAAACTTTTGTTTTTGGGCTGAGAGAATAAAATGGTGTATACATAATTGTTTTAAGTTTAAATTTAAAGAGCAACGATTTTTAAAACCGGGTCATATTGACAGCCGAATACTGGCCTACATTACTAACCTTGGCAAATCCATGAGATAATGAAAACATAATTTCAACTTCTTTGCAGCTACGCAGATGTATATACCTAAAGTTGTCGTCATTAGTAGGTAGGCTTAAAGCATATTTGAGGATTCTCTCAAAGAAGCAGTGAAAACGTGTTCTGCTGTTCTTATGATACCCATAAATTCAAAACCTTTTTTATATAAACCTTATTTTGTTATGCTGGAAAGCAGATGGCATTCATCTTCACAAATGCTTTTACATTGCTTACTCCACAAAAATTATTTATGTGGCAAAAATTAGGGCCCTGTAAAATATTTTCAACAATGCTCAATCCATGAAGAGAAAATTAATGTTATAATGCATTTTTCAGAGAACATTTGCAACAACTTTCAACTTATTCAAACATTATGTGATGTGGTGTAAATTGCTAATAAATGAGGATTGTACCATTCATGATGATATTTCTATGACTAACCGTCCGTAATGCAACTATAATAACTGCTAACGGTCATAACCGCGGCGACGTTACGGCGGATTTCTCATGGTATAATACCAAATTTCAACACGTCATCCGCCTCAATAACTTCGCAATTGTTACCAATCTTCACTCGGCCGCCGCGACACCTGGGGAGCGACGGAGTGCTCCAGATTGTCCGCTGCCGCACTGACCGCACTAACCGCACTAAACCGCACTAACCTCGCCACTTATACGCCATTACCCACTGCCGCAGACGGGGCAACGCACCCGTTACTGTTAACACATGTTTGAGCCCCGCACAACTGCTGCGTATTGTCATACGCATCTCTCGGAAATGTGGCTGTTGTCTATCTACCTTGGACAAGTACCTTCTATGTTTCGATTCTATGTTAAGAAAGTCTTAATGGTTTGTACATTATATCAACTCTTACTTCCATAACCATTTATATCTAAGAAGGGATTTACCGTTTAGCAACAACTGCTCCTCATCTACATATTCAGCTTGTATCGCAAACCGTATACGATTAGTTTCCATTTATAGCTTTTTTTTATTTGGTACTTTTTAAGTCTCCTAAATGTTTACTTTCCTACATTCAATTGCATTATCTTCCAACCTATTCTATTACAGAACATGTCCACCCCCACTATCTTTTGGCTTGTGGGTAACAAGTCATTTGTGGCAGACAAACTTACACATTGTGACGATTTTCTATCAGGGGGAAATTTATCATATGTGAATTCCAACACATCTCTTCTTTTGTAAAAACTTTCTCCACCTTTAGGTTAATAGATGCAACTGGGCATCAAGAGGAGCTATACCGTACTACGCTTATTCGTCAATAAGAAATATTCTTTTTTTACGACTAAGAGCTTAAAAGACCAATTTATTCATTACGTGAATAACTCATAACGTGTAAACTCTCATATAAATAACTGCAATACAACGTTCTTTCTACAATATTAAATATTCTTCAATTTTAATCATTCACATAGATCGAGTTAGCGATTGAGGTAATTAAATTTTTCATCTTGCACAGTATACTTGTAATTGTATATTCTTTATTTATTTTACTTCATTGCGCACGATTATTTTATAGGCCAGTCGCAACAATAACACAGTAATGTAAACAGAGAAGAAACTATGTATAGTGACAATTCTAAACCGAAAAGGAAGTACAATTCCACACGGCACTTCCGTTATATTTTCTCCAGTTTTCATCAGCCTGAAGGCGTTTATAGCGTTTTTTCCACCCCCGGTGTACCATAACCCCCTCCCCCAACAGTAACACCCCAGGGATGGTTTTGATGCCTAATGCCGCAGTTTACAGTTATTGATATGACGTCATAGCCGTGTTGGGACACAACGTCATTGCTGGGGCCGTTAGCTGCCTATTGTAATTATACTGGGATGTCTATGAAGGGTCATTATTGTATCAATAGTTACTTAGAAAGGGTAATTTATATTATATGTTTACTGAATCGTTTGTTTGATAATAATAGATTTGTTAATACAATTTTGATGTTTAGAACACTCCACAATAAGTTACAGGCGAATAACTCACTTTCTAAAGTAATTTGTAATTTCATCCCTACCCTACAGTATTTGTAAGCATTCTATAAATAATTTAGAGACCTTTAACAAACTACTAAACGAAAGAAACAATACATATACTTACGAGTTTCTTATTCGTAATGGAAGTACATGTAACAATGACGATAAATCTACTATGACGTCACCTAAATGTAAAATTATAAATATAAAGCATTTAAAGGTTGTACAACGCTTATTTATATTTTTAATTGGACCCCAGTTAAAACGATTTTTAAGCAGGCCTAGTAATACACAAACTTTTTTAAATAAAATAATATCGTCCTTATTTGTCAAGCGGCATCCTAAGTTAATAGTTTGGGCTTTATGCAACGTCAGTCTAGATACAATAAACTACAATTTCTTATTCATATATTAAGTGAGTAGTTAATTTTACTCCCCCCTTCTTCTAAGGATAATTCATAAAGATCTATCGTAAAAGTTATATATAAATATTTAATATCCTATCGATCATTTACAATCACTTTTCCTAAATTTTTATATAACTTTAAAAAAAATCATAATAAATCATTCTAAGATGAAATGGGAGAGTTTATTTACCTACTCACCTAAATGGAGAGTTATTAAATTAAAAAAATTAATAAAAATGTCTTGATCCAGGGAAGATAGCTGAAGAGACGCCAAACTGTTAGTAGAAAAATAAAATAAAAGAATATAGAGCCTAGTGAAATGTATTATCTTAATAAACAATTATGGTTCATTGAAAATATGATTATAAAAATACTGTACCTTTTTTAACACGTAATATGCAACACTAAATCAAATTTGTACTACATTCACAATAAACATTCCAAAAGAAATTTTCTATTGCAATAAGTTTAAAAATAAATGTCCAAAACATTGTTTTACGTGATACCAAGTGTCAACTAACATGTTGGAGAAGTGACACAAGTCCCACGTGACATGACGACAAGAGAGACAGAGTCATGAGTTGAAGGGAGGGAGGGAGATGGGGTGACATCTCGCACCGTCAGGACCCCCTAGGGGGGCCATTGTAGGGGTCAGGAGTGGGAGCAATTCATAATCTGATCCCTCCACACATACATATTCCTCCCGGGGGAATCTGTTTAATCACTATATATCGACGCGATACTGATAAAGATTTGCTTAACGATAGTTTTTATGGGACTGAACGGATGATTCAGCATAGATCGTGGTGCGTTTAAAATAAATATTCTAGCGGTTCAGGATTCAAGATTTGGGATGGTTTATCCTGAGTTAGGGGCAGTAGAATAACCCGATTACCATGTTGAAGGGGCACTTAAGTATGACGTAGATTTAGGTCCATGTCTCTGAATCGTGTGTCAGTATAGCATGATTTTTAACACTATGCGAATAGTGACACTCTCTATGGACGACCAAAGTGTGGACTGAGCTGATATCGCAATAATGCTTATTTTTTAGATCATTTGATGGTTATGTTTACTTTGGAACACATTTAAGTCATAAATTAATTAACGTCTAAAAAAATCTTATACTAACCTAGTATAAAGAAACATGCTAGTTAAGTATGCAGAATTATTATTTATGTTGCCAAGCAACCACTACAAATATTTCAGAATATTTAAATTGTGATATTTACCACGCCCTTTAGCCCTCTCTTTCCAATCAAATATAACTCCCCCATGAAAAATCCAAATTCTCTTGAAATCACTTAAACGTTCCTCACATATAGCGACGTGCCAACGCTTAAAAAAAACTATATGAAAGCTGAAGGAGGATGTGAAAGATGACTGAAGCTTCAGCAGCGGAGCAGCGATCCGGTAGGGAATAGACCTGGTCGTCCGCGTCAGGCTTGCATACCAACTATCCCAGGTAATCATTACATAGTCCATAACATTCAACTAGTAGGACTGATTGCATGATTATATATTTTTTCACTTGATACAATAGGTTATTGGTATTTAATAATAACAACTTACTGGCTGTGGTGAGTTCTCTCTTTTGTTTTCAATAACTACTAAGATCCCCATCCTGAGTAGATGTCTACTTTCTTGTAGGGTCTTCTTACAACGTATCACTTGGACAACGTGTCATCTTTCTTACTACAATGTTTTGTACGGAAATGAGGGAAGTGTGAAGAGGCTGATTACAGAATTTAAGAATCTGATTTCAATTGGTTTTTGTAGCCTTAATAAGAACGTTTTGTTGGACTTGCACAAACAAAATATCAGATAATCACTTATTATATTTTTCAGATCTTTATTATTTTTTGTAAATCCCTAATCATTTATGAATTCTTCATATAATTTGGAATACCAACATTTATTAAATCATTAAAATAACCTAAGTTTCAAAAAACCTTAAATGCGTAAAAAAACTTTATTTTGATCTTTTAGGTTGTTGGTTTATAATAAAATAAAACTAAAGTAAATACAGATGGTAATATTATTTTATTATTCATTATTTACTAAAAGACACCTTATAACAACGTTTTACTTCTAAAAGCATCAGATGATTGTAATCTTTCGAACTTCCACCCACTATGCTTCACCTTTTTTTCCTAAATAAAAATTTCCTAAAAGAAAAAAGTCAAAATTTAATATAAGGAAATCCTTAACAACACAGGCCCTTGTAAACCAAAGACCACCGATGGCATGTGCTTGTAACGTCGTGTTTTATGGGTAACCGATGGTCCTGTGGGGAAGGGAGGGGGTTATGACGTATGTGTTTTGGGGGGGGGGGAGGTGGCGACAAGCCCCCCTGGGGGCCGCAGCCCGGGCGTCGCTCTTATTGTGATCCGAAAACGGGAATACGGCCCCCAGAGGACCACGTTGTCATTCGGTCCGTATGAAGCGGGATCACTTTTGTATTGTGTTTGTTCCTGACGGGAAAAGCTTTTCAAAAATCGTAAATGGTTTTACAAATAATCTTTACTTTGGACACTGTTTTAATGTGTATGACATTTGGTTTTGATCAGTTGAGTTTTTCAAGTAAAATTCTTCTAGTTGTTAAGTGGTCCTCAGACTTTCACACAATTCCCTTAAAATAGTTACTGCTCAAAGAGATTTACCAATCGAATACTATATCTGCAGAAAAAGAAGAATGGAGACTAGATTAGTATTATCGAAGGGTTGTATCTATGGGCTTGAGCACAAAAAAGTAGTTTGTGTTACTTTTCTGTGCTTAGAATAAAGATTGTAAAACGAACGAACTGTACAGTAATGATTCTGATTAATCAAAAGTTGAAAAGATTCCTTAAAATTTCGATTTTTATTCTTCTAAAGCGCGAAAATACTTTTTACATGAAAATTGTATTTATTGTTGAATTAAAAAAGAAATGTTGTTAGATTTAAAGTATTATTGTAAAAATAATGTTGTTTTTTTCTCTCAATTAGCATTTAAGCTAGAGAGATAAGCCAGCACTGCTTTGTAAATAAATTGCGCTTACGAAATAAATTGAATTTGAATACTTTGCTAAACTAAATAAAAACAGTATGTATGGCATAAATGTAATCATAATTAAAACAAAATAGCGAAATTTAAATATTTTTCATGACTAGAGAAAAACTATTTACAATACCCGGTGTTTATGAAAGCCATTTTGAATCATTCAAAATGAGATTGGTTTTTGGAAGAGACCGTTGTAAATTGTTCAAACCTTGTCGAACGCCATTGAATACACAATGAATAGGCCATCTCGCTAACATAGAGACAGCCGTGAAATGGGCGACTGGATTTACAGCTGGGAATAAAAACGTTCGGAGGCGCTGGGAGACGGTGGCGTTCCGACAGCGAGGTAGTCTAACATGACGGAGAACATAAGAGAAGGCTATCGTATCGACAATGTAGTGGCGTGAGTTGACAAACCGGGACGGTCTGAGTGTACATAAGAGATCAAAAATGGGTTTTCACATTTTCATCGTTGAATTGCTCAATTGCAATTGCCTAAAAAAAGTTAAAAGAAAAAATATTTGATGGTTTTGTTGTTAAATTAGCTTGACATATTTCAAGTGGAATGAAAAGAATATCTTTATTTTATTGAACGAGATTTTCTTAATACATGTCGTATTTACAAGTAGTGTTAATTATTACGTCAGTTGTAGTCATTATTTGTAAAAATTTTGACTATTTTATAATTTTAAAGCAGCCCCGGGATATTTTTGAGCGTCCAGTTTAATCACAGTAATTCACAAATCCATCTGATCCGCCACCTTGAAGGCAGCGCACGTTCCCCCAGCGCCACCTAGAATGCACGCGTCGAAGGCAAGCGCACGACCAAAAATTAAAACGTAGGTTTGACTTTTGACCCGGTCGTTAGTGCGAGGCATTAGAGGAAGCGCTCGGGTCATTAGTCATTAGTCTGCTCATTTTCCATCAGTTCACAATTAATGACTGACACAGACGAATGGAAGGGTTCTGCCCTCGACTCCTACTCCTGCAGTCGTGGTGTTGTGGTGTATGGTTTGGGAGATGGGATGGATAACACTAGAATGTTCCATACTCCAGCAGTCGTGGTGTTGTGGTGTATGGTTTGGGAGATGGGATGGATAACACTAGAATGTTCCATACTCCTGCAGTCGTGGTGTTGTGGTGTATGGTTTGGGAGATGGGATGGGTAACACTAGAATGTTCCATACTCCTGCAGTCGTGGTGTTGTGGTGTATGGTTTGGGAGATGGGATGGGTAACACTAGAATGTTCCATACTCCTGCAGTCGTGGTGTTGTGGTGTATGGTTTGGGAGATGGGATGGGTAACACTAGAATGTTCCATACTCCTGCAGTCGTGGTGTTGTGGTGTATGGTTTGGGAGATGGGATGGATAACACTAGAATGTTCCATACTCCTGCAGCCGTGGTGTTGTGGTGTATGGTTTGGGAGATGGGATGGGTAACACTAGAATGTTCCATACTCCTGCAGTCGTGGTGTTGTGGTGTATGGTTTGGGAAATGGGATGGGTAACTAGAATTTCTCATAATTATTATGTTTGCTAATCAAAATTCAAGTATGCGAAGTCGGTTATGACAATCAACAAACAAAGCCTTACTTCGGGCGATAATGAAGAAACAAGAAAGTTTTATTTTCGGCATATTTATAAGACAGCATCATCTCCAATACAAAACTTCAGCTAAAGGATCGGCGAATTTTTAAACATTCATAAGAAAATTAAAAAAATATAATCTTAATTTTATGTTTCCAAGCATTTTTTTAACCGTTACTTAAAAAAAAGTAAGACCATAAAAGCACAGAGTTTACTCTGTGATAAAAGTAAAAAATATCTAAAACATAGATGGTTACGCGAACAAATACTGGCTTTTGTAACAAAATCAAAATATCTCCATGCGATGAAATAAGTTAGGTGTCAATAACTGTGTGAACTACAATTTTTGTCGATTATTTGAAAGTTCCCTTCTCTTATAAAAATAAAACAGTGTTACAATCAATAACTTGTAATTATCAGAATAAGTTAAGTAACAATATGGTTCAATCAATAAAAAATATTTTGGTAACATACATTTATCAGATTTATTATTCTTACAATGGTTACATTATACATTGATAATCGTTCCCTTGGACATCGAGGTATTGCATGAAGAATGGTTGTTGTGTTTACGAAGTGTTCAAAGCGAGAAAGATAAACCAATGAAAAGTACAAGATAACGTTGACAGCTCGGAGGGGAAACAAGTGGTTTTACGTGACATGGTTGCCAACTGAACAGAGACCGGGTATTTCACTGGTGAAAATGTGATGGAATGGAAGATAATAACTAAGGTTCAGTTTATTGGGCTTCGGCTTTAAATTGTTATAATTCTAATTTTGTTAGGGACAAATCTCAAAGAGCAATTACAAGTACAAATTGCATGTCTTAATTAAATAAAGTAGGATTTTACCGTTGATTATTTCATCAATGTTGTGTCTTTGTCTGGAATTATGTATCGAAGTATTTTTTCGCCACTTCGTTAAGGAAAATGTATTTATCATGTGGAAGAATGTGATATGAAGAAGGAAAGGTTTTTAAAATATCTGGTAACTTAAATGAAAATTTGTACATAAAATAATCACAAGCTGTCTTTATATACTATAAATGTTTGCCTATTTAAAGTCCCCAAAATTTGATATCCATTTCATTTAAACCGTTCAACTTCTAAGCGTGCGCTCCTTTTTCATGGAAAGGGAAAGCATGTACTAAGTCTCTCTCTAGTAAAGCTCCGTTCCAATATAGAGTGTAGATCATTGCCACATCTTATAACCATCTTCAGCAGCTGAGTAGTTTGAGACGTATCGCTGCGATTTGTCTATACTGCCTTTCACAGAGACAAAAATCTGAAGAACTTGAATGATACGGGAATCGTACAATCAAAACATTCCTTTCCATAAGTAAGTTTCACTTTCTATCTCCAACCGTATCAGACTCTGTGATGCGTATTTCTACATTGCTGGAGATAAAGTTTAGATTTCATATAATCTTTTACCATTATTATTAAACGCAGATTGCTCTTCAAGGTTGAGAGCACGAAGCTTTCGATACAATTACCACTGTATTCATTAGTTCCACCACCTCCCTTGTTAAGAACCGTGACAAGTGAAAGAAATCGAGTCGATAACATAGCTTGATGTCTTATTTTGCCCCACGGTGTTTATGCGCCCAAAAGAAACCTGGTCACAGACTTCGGTGGGAAAAGTGAGCAGCGATTATGATCGTAAAATTGCGCTCGTTTCACGCACCGATGCGATATATGATGAACGATCACTTTCAGACTTTCTTGTCCTGAAGTGAAGTAGAAATTTATGAATTGCCTTTGATTATCTATTAGTAGTGGGGTTTGGTTACTTTCAAAACGGAAGTCGTGCCAATTGCCAGCCGCTGCCGGCCAGCTGCCATCGGCCAGCTGCCAAATCAGTCGCTGCCGCCATATGCCATGCCATATAGCTTCAGGTGGGGAGAGGCTAAATCAAATGAAGGGGTGGAGAAGGGGTGAGGAGATGGTGTTAATTTTTGAAGTAGGAGTTAGTGTATAAAGGAGAGGGGATAATTGCTTCAAGGTCATATGGAGGGGGTTTTAAAAAAGACTGAACTCTAAGAGTTCAGTTTATCGGTGATCATCATACAGGTCAGTCGAAACCGACAAGGGATTGAAGAATAGCTTCTACATCATTTATTGTTGTAGAAGATACATCTGGAACTTGTACAGGGTTTTGAGGAGTTGTTGAAGTTGAATTTCTAGAAGGATTTTCCCTTGGATGAGTTGTTGATGATATTTCATGAACTTGAACATCTTCTTGGTTGGTTTCCATTATTATTGTAGTGTGAATTAGAGTGGAGATGTTGTTAGCTGAAGAGCATAGAAGATAATGAAGTAGGAATTATTGTCGGGGCCCTTATATAGGGAATGGTGGGGGTAAAATAAAAAAACTTGTTGAACACAGTCGATAGGTGTAACAAGTTCTAAGTTATTTAAGTGTAACATAGAACGTAAAATGTCGTAAATAACACTATCATCAACATTAACCTGAGAAGTTGTTGAACAGTATAATGGGTTAAAACTGTACTTCTTCCTAACTCTATTTAAATTAGTTTTACACTTTGAAATTGAAGGTTTAGAAGTACTTCGTAATATGTGTTGTGTTCGCAAAAGCTTTAATTTTAAACATTGTGCAGTCATTATAATCGATGTGTTAAGTTCAGAAGTTAAAAGAAGACTGAGATATAAAATGAAGTGTAAAAGAAATTGAAACAGAAAGCCAGAGTAGTAATTTTATAGGTTAGAATTTACAAAGGCTATTTCATGGATAATTCTAACCTCAAACCTAGTAAGTGAAGTAGTCATAACATAAAACTAACGAGAGATGATGACCGAGCGGATGCGAGGCAATGAATGTTTGTAGCGAAATAAACTACCCACCTTTATAGAGGCAATAACTCCAGCCAGATGGCGGCAGATGGCAAGCAAATGACTGGTTGACCGACTTTCACTTGAGTAGTAAGAGAAGTAGGGTTCTGTGTCTATCCCTACTCCTTGGGGTCAATGACCGACCGGAAAGGTCAATGACCTCCCCCCCCCCGAAAAAATGGAGCCCCCCCCCCCTTCCCCTACTCTTTCCCCCACTCCTTCCCCCACTCTTCCAGGTCAATGGCCGGTCACCACCGGTTGTTGACTTTATGTGGTGAAACCAGACTAAATATGGCAGCTGCCATGGATAATTCTAACCTCAAACCTGCTGCGCATGCAACGAGTTCTCCGGATCGGAATAGTGACTATGCTATTGCGCATGCGCCTAGTCCTGTATTACTCACTTTAGCGCTACTGCACATGGATAATTCTAACCTCAAACCTTGGTTTTGCGTTGCTGTGCATATGCTGCTCCCCACTCCTTCGCCTTCCTTTTACACTGCTGCGAATTGGACTGGATTGAACACTGTACTGGAGTGAAACAACTTCCCCCACTCCTTGAAAACCCGAGGAGCGATAGGAGCTATATCTTTGCTTCAGTCGCCAACAAACTTTCATAGCGAAAGGTTGTTGGCGACTCAGCAAGAGGTTTCAAATATATAGTAGGCCTATATATATTTGAACTTCTTCTACTATGTTGCGTTTTTTAATGCAATGTGGTATGTGTGTGTGTGTGTGTTTAGTTTTAAGGTGTATTTAATTTAAGAAATAATTTGCGCATTGCGATGTTAGTTATAAGTTGGGTTTAGCATTAAGGTGTATTAATTTTTAAGAATAATGATGGTATTTAGCATTAAGGTGTATTAATTTTAAGAATAATGATGGTATTTGGTTGTGTTGAATTATTTGGTTTTTAATAATGATGTGTTGGTACTAATAATTTATGTTTGTTTTGTGCATTTGTTTTGCCTTACAGCTAGATGTTAGGGGGTAGATTAACTGTAAATTCAGAAGTTCAGTTGAACTTCATTTAAAATGGGTGGGACATCCGCAAGTCGGACTTTTTTTTGCATTTTGTTTAGGAATATGATGGGTGGGATTAGTTTGGGTGGGGTTAGAGTTGCGTTTCTGCATTAACTGTTCCAGTTTCCCTGAAATTAATGGTTACGCTTTGATGCGGACGGGAAGTTACGCTTTGATGCGGACGGCCCAGGGACCTCCCTTGCAGAACGTAACTAGTGGGTTGGGAGTGGGAACCGCTAGGCAAACAGGGTGGTGGGAACAGTATTACTGTTTCCATCACCTTGGATCATTATAAATCTTGAATGACCTTGACCCACTTTCGGAAAGGTCAATGACCCCCCCCCCCCCCCGAAAAAATGGAGCCCCCCCCCCCCGAAAAAATGGAGCCCCCCCCCCCTTCCCCCACTCCTTCCCCCACCTCCTTCCCCCACCTCCCGGGCCAATGACCGGTCATAACCGGCTGCTAACCCCTCTCATTTGCATACCGTTATAAAAGCCGAGCCAGCCGCGGCCAGTGTTTCATTCTGATTCCAGACGTTACGCTGCGAACTTAGAGTTATAACCATGTCTTCTGTACCGACTACTACTTCTACTTCGACTTCTATTTCTACTACAGCTGTTCCTGCACCTAAGAAAACTCTTCGCCTCAAAAACCTTCCTGATTGCTACAAGAACCGACTTGCATCTGAACCTTCAACTTCTAGAGCTATTCTTCCGCCAACTAACACTTCTAGACTTCGTAGTATTTTTTCACCGCCTTCGCCTTCGCCTTCAAAGGACTCCGTACCACCATCAACTACTATGCCGCCACCACCATCAACTACTATGCCGCCACCGCAGAAGCCAGTTCATCACTATCCTAATACCCCTTCCGTTGAAACCATTGTTCATCGTCTTAGCACACCTATTATCCCACTATCACCATTGCCTCCTACCCCACCACTTAGTACACCTAAAGATCATACCTATCATAAAACTGATTCCTCTCAATCTGCTACTAAACCATCTCCTAAATTAGCTCCTAAACCAGCTCCTAAACCTACTCCTAAACCTACTCCTAAACCCGCTCCTTCAGAGCAATTTCAATTATTACAAGAAGAGCGTCGTAGGGCATTTAGCCGTCCCACTACTTGCCCTGAAATGCTTACTAGGGGAATTAAGAAAGGATCACCTTGTGGGAGGAAATGTGTAAAAAACGAAAGTTTTTGCCGTGTACATGTCGTAAAACACATTTCTGAACCACAAGTGACAGAAACCCCCACTGTTGAATACCAATCCAAAATTATTGGTGTGAAAGGAAATAGGCTTAAGAGAGGTTGTGTCTATTTTTTTGAACGTGTTATTGACAACGAACACATTTTGGCAACTTGTAACGGCTTAAGATATAATATTAAAGTGATTGAATCCTTGCGCAAAGAGAAATCAGTTTATGAGTTAGACTCTAAAGACTATCTCCTCAGACACAAACTGGATGGTATTACAAGGTGGGGGCGTAGCAAGTAAATTCACATAGCTTTTTCCAAATTATTGCTTAAAAAAATACTGGGGGAGAAACACAACGCGTTATAGCGTTGTGTTTCTCCCCCATTATTTTTTAACACTCTAAGTCTCGTGACCTACTTTCATGTGAGTAGTGAGTAAAGGATGGTTCTGTGTTTGTCTGCATTCCTTCGGGTCAATGACCGGACCTGAAAGGTCAATGACCCCCCCCCCCCCGAAAAAATGGAGCCCCCCCCCCCCCCCGAAAAAATGGAGCCCCCCCCCCCTTTCCCCCACTACTCCTTCCCCTACCACTCCTCTGGGTGAATGGCCGGTCATGACCGGTTGTCTACTTTCATTTAACCGTTATACTAGCTACTCCAGAGTCTTCATTCTAATCCGTGAGGCCACTGCCGCAACATGCCTACTCTATTAGAATTATGTTTGCGACAGATAGTTTCAAATATAGTGTTGGTGGAACTTGCATTTCAAGATGCAAACCTTCCACTAACACTACGTCAAGAAGTGTATTCTTTTTATAGGGAAAATTTTGGAGTTTTTCATTACCTTAAGTATAAATTTATGGATGGAACAAATATGTGTCCAGAATGCGGTTCGGCTGCAATAGGAAATGGAAGATTGGATTTTATAATAGATGGTGGAGTTTATGAATACAAATCTTACTTGTCATACAAGTTTATCATCCCAGAAGAAGAAAAATGCGATATTTGTGCACTTAATTTGTACAAGTTTATACAAGCCGATCCTGCTGAAATCCATTTGGAAAACAACATTGAAGTCCCTTATTTTTTTATGCCTCAAGCTCCATAGCAGTCCACCAAACCCAGCCAAACGGCCCTTTTCAGGGCCACCTAAGACTTAAATTTAGGGATGTAAGCTATTTAGCTTACATGCGACTTAGCAGAAATAAGTTCTGGTACATGGCTAGTTTGATCCGTGTAGTAGTAAGCAAAGGAGGGTTCTGTGTCCATCCCCACTCCTTAGGGTCAATGACCGGACCTGAAAGGTCAATGACCCCCCCCCCTGAAAAAATGGAGCCCCCCCCCCCCCCGAAAAAATGGAGCCTCCCCCCCCCCCCCTCTCCCCCACTCCTTCCCCCACTCCTTCCCCCACCTCCCGGGCCAATGACCGGTCATGGCCGGCTGCTAACCCCTCTCATTTGCATACCGTTATAAAAGACGCGCCGGCTATGGCTAGTGTTTCATTCTGGTTTCTTCCACCACTCTTGTTGCTTCGCCGCTCTTGTTGCTTTGTTCCTGCCAGTTTTAATATCTTTATTTTTAAAATGCTTCCTTACTTTAATGAAAATTTTAATCCTTCAGAAAATGCAGATGTTTTTCAACCACCTGAAGATGGTTTCCAACATCATGAAGAAGATGCTTTCCAAGAACATGAAGAAGATGTGATAGAAGACATGGATAATAGCAGTGAAGATGAAAGTGAAGATGACAGTGAAGATGAAATTGAAATTAATGAACAATTCAAAGTATATTTTATAGAAACACAATTTCCTTTTGATGTAGTTGAAAGATTTATTTTTGAAGCACATAGATGGCTAAATTTAGGATTCAACATTATAATTGGTTCACCTATTGTCTACAATAACAGTAACTTCTTCCTTGTAACTCCAAATGATCGAGAACAAATTCTTACTTGGCAGGACGATGTGATGAGATCATACGAACTGAACATTGGTGTTGGGTACTTTGTTGCAAGAGTGGCTTAATAACCACATTACCCTTCCCCCACCTCCACCCTATCCCTTCCCAATCCTTATTCCTTCCCCCTCCCCATATTTAAAATTTATAAAAGTGGGGCTATGAACCTTCAGGTTTCTAGTCTGTACTCGCACTTTGTGCCGTGAAGTACATCTCTTGTATTTTTTTCTCCACCTTTTAAAATATTATTTATTTCAAAAAATGCCTCCTAATGTGAATTTCCATTTTAATTCTTCCGAAATTTCCGATGTTTTTGTACAACCTGAAGACATTTTAAATAATGATAGTGAGAGTGAGAGTGAAGAAGATGATGATTATAGTGTTGAACTTAGTGAAGAACGTAAAGTTATAGCAATTGATCCACAATTTCCATTTGATACAATAGAAAACTTTTTGGTTGAAGCTAATAAATGGTTAAATTTAGGATGTTATATACGAATTGACTCTTTTATATTGTATGGTGATAGTCATTCTTTCCTTGTCACACCAAATGACAGAGACCGCATGTTGCAGTGGGCACAATCTATGATGGAGTGCTATGAACAAGGTGTGGACACTGGTGGCTATTTTCTTGCACAAGTAGTGTAATAACAAAATTACTTTTCCCCCCACCCTATACCCTATCCCTTCCCAATCCTTATTCCTTCCCCCTCCCCATTTTTAAAATTGATGAAAAGGCAGGCTATGAACCTCCAAGTTTCTAGTCTGTACCCACACCTTGTAGCATCAAGATGCTTACCAGACTTGATGGTTTTATAGCCAATGATATTAATATATGGAGTTTAATAACAAACTTACGGATAAAAATTGAAGAAAAAATTATGGGAAACAATGAGCTAGGAGTTATTGTTTTTGTTTCATTAGTAGAACATTTTGAAATTTTGTATAGTATAAAAGTAACAATTAACAATATTAATGAACTATTTCCTTGGACAATATTTATTCGCAATAAAATTGAAGAGCAGAAAATTATAGTAGATGTGACAGCAATGAAATATAACCTAGATAGAGAAGAATAGATACTAACCCCCTTGCTATTCCTTTGTTTTGCAAAAATAGTGGGGGTAGGAGTATATATAAGACTAAGTAAGCGATACATAGTTTGTTATTTGAAGTAAAAGAAGTAGTAAAGAAACATGTTGTCTAGAGATACTCCATTTATTAATTATTCTCAAGTTAAAGATGTTTTTGAAAGCACAAATGAAATACAGGAAGAAAACATAGAGGAAACTTATGACGAAACTGATAATGATTCTATGATGGAAGAGGAAGAAATGGTACAGATTGAACAAGAACTATTTGAAGAAATGATAAATGATAGTGATGAAGATATAATTAAGGAAGCTATTGAAATATTTATATTGGATTCATCATTGGAATCACCCATATCACCTTTACTGTCTTCTGAATCTGAATCTGAATTGGACTAAGGTACCCCCACTATTTTGAAGAAGTAGTGGAGGGAAAATATCCCCACCACAAGTTAAAAGTTGGTGGGGGAATGTTTATAAATGTGTTAAATATTTGTGCAGGAGATCAGTCTTAAAGAGACTAGTGACCGAAGATGTTTCGTAAAATACCTTTTGATCCTTCATACTACAATCTGTTTGATATACATCGTTTTCCAGACATTGAGGAGAAATTGTACAAGAAATTTTGTTCTCTACTGGATAAACCACAAAAACTACCACCTAATACTTTTACCTACAAGCTACCTATCATGGACAAGGACGATGTAAGCAAAATACCATTGGTTCAAGTCAAATTTTTGGAAGAAAAAATTCTTGTTTGTGTCAGGGAAGTATTTCACAATGATTATTCAAAAAAATTGGCTTTCAACTTTATTCAAGAACATGCGGGATCTGAAAGAGAACAGTATCCCGAACCATATTACAAATATCTTTTCGAGAATGGAGCGAGTGTAACTGTAGAAATAACCATTACATTAGTATAACTCTCCCCACCACTGACGTCTCCCCACCATTGGCATCTCCCCACTACTGACTTAAATTTGGTGGGGGAATGTGGATAAATGTGTTGACTATCTGTGTAGAAGCTTACTCTTCGAGAAATTGTTGATCAAAATGTTTCATCATGTACCTTGTGATCCGACTTCTTCCTTCAGGGAAAAACAAAGATTAAAACGACTAGAAAAAGAAAGACAAGACCGAGAAGATATGAAGATGGAATTCAATAGACTACAATTTCAAATACCAGGAATTGAACTTGGAGCACCAAGATTGAAAACTCTCCACTGGGCTGGAAGTTATATCAAATTTTTGAAAGTACAAGTTGAAGCAAGAGATCTAAAATTGAAAAGATTAGAAATGGAAAATCGAGAATTGAAGAAATTAATATCACACATGTCTGGTAATACAACTGTTCAAGAAGGTGAAGAAGAAGGAAAAGAAATTTTAGGAATCTAAATTATCAGCACCCCTTTTAGAGAATAGGGAATAGATCACTTTGTGGTAATGTAATAACATGCCGCTTAGTGATCTATTCCCAGTTCTCGCTTAATATCCGATGACCTTGACCTACATAAAAGTGGTGGGGGTAAGAGCATATAAAGAGATAGTTATGGATATAACTTTCAGTACAAGTCTAACACTATGGACAGCTTGTTAGTTTTGTGTTTACAACAAATTATCAATAATGGGTTTCTTTACCGTTATATAATAACATCAAATAAATGTGAAATACCTCAACCAATTCGTGAAATGGTCATGAAATTTAAGAAGGACAATAGTGGATTTGGTATTTATCTTGCTTTTATTTTTAAAGATGGAACAAAAATGTGTCATGATTGTGGAAAAGCATCTGTTTTAGACTTTGAACAATTTGAAGATGATGGAGGTAAATTAGTTCACCTTGTAAAAGGCCAAGTGGTGAAATTTGAAACAGTCAAGAAAAAATGTAACATTTGTGCACAAAACTTGTTTGAATTTATTAAGTATAGTGCATTAAAATCATGATATCCCTTCTACATATGAAGAAGGTGGGGAAGAAAAAGAGTGGGGATTATAAAGTGGTGGGAGAACTTGTATAAATGTAGGCTGTTTGAAGAGACTTTTAATATTGTTGCAGCATTTGTTGAAACAACATGCAGTTCGAAGTTTGCCATTTTAAAATTAAATATGAAGATTGGAGCTCTGTTGCAGGATTTGTCAAGTCTAAAGAAGAAAATCAAAAGTTGCTAAATGTACATTGCTATATTCACAATGAAGAAAGTCATGACAAAATAATGGCATATTTAAACACACCTAATGTAACATCAGAAAGCTCTGCATTTATAAAATATTTAAAAGAAGAAGATTTGGATGTGACCCTAGAAGTTTGGTATGTAATTTAAATTATTGTGGTGGGGGAAATGTAGAAGTTATTGGTGGGGGAAATGAGATAAAACCAGCAAAATTGAAGAACAGAATTCACTCTATACAATGATGGAGCATCCTTCCACAACACCTGTATTGGCATCTGTGGATTGGCATCAAAATTATCAACCAAATACTTCAAGTTCAAATTGTTATGAAAATCATCAGCCTAGCACTTCAAATTCAAATTGGTATGAAAATCAGCTGCCTAGTACTTCAAGTTCAATTTGGTATGAAAATCAGCAACCGGCCACTTCAAGTATAAATTGTTATGGAAATCAGCAAACTATTACTTCAACACAAAATTTCTATGAAAATCAACAGCCGACAACATCAACTAATTTTTGTACATCAGTATTTAAAGTATCAAAACCCCATTTGGATTGTAATAAGTTAATATCAGCTCAATCAGGAAGAATCAGGAAAAACACATACATGAGAGAAAGGTGCAAGAAAGAAAGGATAGAATTTACAAAATTACAGTTAACAGTTCCCTCTATTAGAGTGGGATGTACTAGAATACAAACTTTGCAAGCAACCAATGCATATTTGTTGGAATTGTTAGAAAAAATTGAAAAGTTGGAGAAGAAGAATGAACATTGTAAGAAGTAAACACTCATTCCCCCCAAGAAAAACAAAAAAAAAATAATAAAATAGTAAAATGAAAAAAAGTAGATGTAGAATAGAGAGCGAGGAATAGATCACTTTGTGGTAATGGACTAACATGCCACTTAGTGCTCTATTCCTCGTTCTCGCGTTATATTGGATGACCTTGACCTACATTAGTAGGGTGGGGGAAATTGAAAATGGTGGGGGAAAGTGTATAAAGGAGAAGCCTACTGTAGAGGAATCACTCTGAAAGTAAACTTGTCAGAAGTATGGACTTGACCACAAGCAAAGGAGAAGATAGAAAACAAAGATTTCGAGAAATGGCTAAAGTAAGAGAGTCAAGAATAAGGTTGAGATTTTACAAACTACAGAGATTGATTCCTGGTGTTAAGTTAGGAGAAATAAGATCAAGAACGGTAGACATGGCGGCTGATTACATCAGTTACTTACAATCGGAATTAATGATAAAGGAAGCAAGAATAGAAGAGCTGGAGCACAAGATAAAACAACATATTGAAACATCGAACAATGAACCTATAAATTGTGTAATAAAAGAAGAAGATGTAAAAGACTTAAATTAAACAAAAAAATGAACTTGGACTTTGGTTATTGATTGGACACTTCTTAGAGAATGGGGAATAGATCACTTTGTAGTAATGAATCATCATGCTGCTTAGTGATCTATTCCCAGTTCTCGCTTAATCAAAAATGACCTTGACATACTTAGCAAAATATCATATAAGCCGGATCAAAAACAGTTATTCCTCATTTACTGGAAATGGCTCCTGTAGACAACACCGATTATCCAAGGAAATCTATGATTGAAATATTGTATAAAATTCAATTAGAGGATTTAAATATGGAAGAAGATGAAAATAATAGCGAAACTTCAGAAGTAGAAACTATAAATGATATGGATGTGGATGTAACAACATCAGAAGAAGAAAATGCCAATGATGTGGAGAATGAAAATTTGGATATGGATGTAGTAATATCAGAGTCTTCGTCATCATTTGAATATGAAGAAATACATATTGAAACTCCAATTCATATAGAGAATATTAATGAAGAATCTGTTAGTAGAAGATTAATATTTTGTCCAAGACGTTTGTTTTCTTCTGAAAGTGAAGAAGAAGAAGATGAAATAGTAGTGGGGGAACTATTATAAAAGAAGGAAAGGGAGAGCTCATTTCATTTATTGGCGAAATTTTGAAGAGTGAACACCACCAAACATGTATCATTGCGATAAATGTTTGGAATCGTTTAATGATGATATTCTGTTAGAAATACATAAGGAACTAATTCACAACAACATAGAAGAACAAGAAGAACAAGAAGAACAAAATGAAATAACAGCAAGACCTACAACAACTTTACCAAATTTACAAGTATCAGCTTTACCCGGAAAGGTAGTAATGCATCATAAGATTCAAAATGAAGATTTAAACTTAGAAGAATTTATTAGAGAAGCAAAACCAATCATCAGTAGAACTTTAAAAGAAGAATTAAAAAGATTGAATTTTCTCAAATTTGGATTACTACTAGAAGCTATGTTTATAAATGTACAAGAAGAATTATCACCAAGAGGATTTATAACTAAAAATCAAACTATCATAGGAAGTTCAGACATTGATTCAATAGTTGAAAAATGTATAGAAGAAATATTAACTAAAATTCAGGAACATGAAGGACGAGGATCAGGGTGGAGTCTTATAAGTATTGAAGGATTAAATATAAGAGTTCATAAACATGGATATGGACTAATGGGATCTAGTTATATTCGTTTACCAAAAATAATTGAAGATACAAGATCATGTGTTAATGTGAAAAATCAAGATAACGAATGTTTTAGATATGCGATGACATGTAAATTTGTACCAAATCATTGTAATGAACCAAACCAGCACTATGAAAATCAAAGATATAGATATAACTTTCAAGGAATTAGTTATCCTGTATCACTAAAAGATATATCAAAATTTGAGAAGAAAAATCCCGGCACATCTATTAATGTTTTTGGATTAGATAGTTCAAATAAAGTTTATCCTTTACGTATTGCTAAAGAAGAACTAGCAGATCATACAGATTTACTACTACTAACACAAGGAGATGTATCTCATTATGTGTATATAAAGAAATTTGACTCTCTTGTTAATAAACAACTTTCAAAAAATCGAAACAAAAAGCTGATCTGCAAAAGATGTTTTAATTTCCAACGAGAAGGAAGACAAGGAATGGAATGGTTACAAGAGCACAAAAGATTATGTAACAATAATTATGAAGCAAAAATTATTTTACCTTCAGAAAGCAGAGCATTTATTACATTTCAAAAAGTTCATCATCAATATCGTATCCCTATAGTTGTATATGCTGATTTTGAATCAACACTAATTCCTATAGAAGATGAAAATTGTGAAGCTAGAAAAAGTGTCAAATATCAAATGCATAAACCAAATAGTTTTTGTTTAATGGTTAAATCAACATTATCAGAAGAACATTTAAACCAATATGGATTAACTTCAGAACCTCTAGTATATCGTGGTGAAAATGTGGAAACAATATTTCTTGACCATTTATATTTAATAGCTGAAAATGTACAAAGATTATATACAAATATCATACCAATGAAACCGATGGAGGAAGAAGAGGAAATTCAACATGAAAATGCAACTCATTGTTTCTTATGTAAAAATGAATTTACCATTGACAATTATAAAGTTAAAGATCATGACCACCTTACAGGTTATTACAGGGGTGCTGCTTGTAATAAATGTAATTTGAGCTATCGTTTACCACTATTTATTCCTGTGGTTCTCCATAACCTCAGTGGGTATGATGCTCATTTTATAATACCTGAATTAGGAAGAGACGATGGTTCGATAGATGTATTGGCTGAAACTTCAGAAAAATTTATAAGTTTCTCTAAAACAGTTGGAAATGTCAAATTAAGATTTTTAGACTCCTACCGATTTATGCCGTCGAGTTTGTCTAAACTTTCTGAAAATTTAAGGAAACAAGATTTTATTGAAACAAAAAAGATTGTAAGTAACGACAAACTGGATCTCGTACTTCGGAAAGGTGTTTTCCCATATGATTATATAGACAGTTTAGAAAAGTTTAATGAAACATCACTTCCGCCAAAAGAAGAATTTAAAAGTAAACTATACGACATGGACATATCTCAAGAGGATTATGATCATGCATGTAAAGTATGGAATGAATTAGGATTTACAACATTGGGAGAATATTCAGATTTTTATGTTAAATTAGATGTAACTTTATTATGTGATATTGTGGCTGTGGCTCCTAATAGCCCTTTCATTTTAAAACAGATGTTTTTATTTGTTTACATTTTTTGTTTGTTTACTTCTGTTCAAGATTTTAGATTGTACTTGTTAATTAATAAAACAAAACCTTCTGAAAATCAAATCTACTCATTCAATTAATTTAATATTCACACCGATAGTAATGGTAGCGACAATTGGTGACCCCGACGTGATTTGAACACGCAACCGACGTGATAATTGAAGCTACTACGTCCCTATTGTCAACATTCTCATCGCACCTATCCAGTCTATAGCCTTCCATCACCTTCCAAGCAACGCTGAATTTAAAACAACACAGGTGAGCCTTTGCCTAATCATGTCGGACACGGAGGAAAATGTAACAGACCCTAATCTCACAAATAACTCAAATCAGCTTTCAAAATTAAGTGTAAAAATTCCACCTTTTTGGAGAAAAAACGTTAAAGTCTGGTTACGCCAAGTTGACGCTCAGTTTTTCACCAAAGGTATCACACAAGAACGAACAAAATATTATCACGTTCTTGGAAACCTTGATACCGATGTGGCTGAGTTGATATCCGACTTCCTAGAGAAACCACTTAGCCAAACCCCTTACCAAGATCTTTGTAACCGTCTTATCTCTGAATTTGAAGAATCAGAGAGCAGGAAAGTTACCAAACTGGTTGATGAACTTGAACTTGGTTCCAAAAAGCCTTCTCAGTTTCTTAGAGAAATGCGTACTCTCGCAGGTACACATGTTCAGGACGATTTCCTTAAAACATTATTTTTGAAACGCCTTCCCCCTCAAGTGAGTTCAATATTAGCCACTAGTTCCGACTCTCTAGAAAAGTTAGCAATCATGGCTGACAAAATCATGGAGTATTCACCATCTCATTCACAGCCGATTTACTGCATAGAAGGCCAAACATCAACCACCACACAACCTGACAGGTTATCTCGTCTGGAAAAGCAAATATCTGAGCTAACCAACCAAATTTCATCCTTGCACTCCAGATCGAGATCTAGGTCTGATTCACGCCGGTTCCGGAAACGCGAATCCATACCTCAAAACGATAAATGTATCTGCTGGTACCACACAAAGTTTGGTAAAAATGCTAGGAAATGTACTAAACCATGCAAGTACCTCTCTTCCACATCTGATGATTCGGAAAACTAGCTCGGCACTGTCTTGATACGGCGGGAGACAGCGCAAAACCACAACCACGCCGTCTCTTTGTTTATGATCGCCTGACTAATACAAAATATCTTGTCGATTCCGGGGCTGACATTTCTGTCATACCTCCACAAAGCAAACAAAAACCTAAACTATCCGGTAAATTTCTCTTTGCAGCAAATGGATCAAGCATCCCTACATATGGCGAGAAACTTTTACAACTTGACTTAGGCTTACGTAGATCATTTTGCTGGCCTTTTACCATTGCCGGCGTCCAACAACCAATTATTGGTGCAGACTTCTTATCGGAATTTGGTCTATTAATTGATATAAAAAATAAAAGATTAATAGATAGCAAGACGTTTCTTTTTCAGAATGGCTCAACACCTTCACAGTCCGTTCTTCCTGACATTCACGTTGTCACTGGGAGGGGAGTATGTGGCTGTGGCTCCTAATAGCCCTTTCATTTTAAAACAGATGTTTTTATTTGTTTACATTTTTTGTTTGTTTACTTCTGTTCAAGATTTTAGATTGTACTTGTTAATTAATAAAACAAAACCTTCTGAAAATCAAATCTACTCATTCAATTAATTTAATATTCACACCGATAGTAATGGTAGCGACAATATAATGGAAGAATTTAGAAATACATGTTTTGCAGCATATGGATTGGACCCTCTTCATTCATACACTTCACCTGGACTAGCATGGCAAGCCATGTTGAAAGAAACAAATTGTAAATTACAACTTCTTACTGATATAGATATGGTTTTAATGTTAGAATCAGGAGTTCGAGGGGGATTGACACAAAGTGTAACCAGACATGTTAAGGCTAATAATAAGTATCTGCCCGATTATGATGCATCAAAACCAACAACATTTCTAGGTTATTTCGATGCAAATAACTTATACGGATGGGCAATGTCAAATCCCCTTCCATATGATAATTTTAAATGGATAGATCCAGAATCAATTGGAAACATAATGGATATACCAAAGCATGGTGAAACTGGTTACATTTTTGACGTCGATTTTGAATATCCTGAACATCTTCATGATCATCATTACGATTTACCACTTCTTCCAAAGACTGAAATTTCCCCTACTGGAAGATGGCCAAAATTATTAATGACTTTAAACAATAAGTCTAGGTATGTTGGACATTATTGGATGATACAACAGGCTTTAGACTTGGGATTAAAAATTACAAAAATTAATCGAATACTACAATTCTCTCAATCTTGTTGGCTGAAACCGTACATCGAGAACAACACAAGAAGAAGAGCTGCTGCTACATCAAGTTTTCAAAAAGATTTCTTCAAACTGATGAACAATGCAATATTTGGCAAGACTTTAGAAAACAAAAGGAAACATAAGAATATCAAATTAGTAACTGATCCAGTAAAATTACAGAAACTAGTGCAACAACCAAACTTTGGTTCATCTGTAATTATAAATGAAAATCTTGTCGTCATTTCTATGAACAAAAAATCAGTTCTATTGGATCGTCCTTTATATCTTGGAATGTCAATATTGGATATTTCTAAAACACACATGTACGAGTTTCATTATAAGAAGATGGTTAATTATTATGGAAGAGATAACATTGGTATTGTATATATGGATACGGATGCACTTATTTACTGGATTAAAACAAATGACATGTATGAGGATTTACGGACCTTTGTATATAAAGATGATTTTGATTTTTCCGATTATCCTAAGGACCATCCAAATTACGACTATGACAAAAACAAAAAAGTATTGGGAAAATTTAAAGATGAAACAAATGGTGTGCCGATGATGGAAATTGTAGCATTAATGTCTAAACTCTATTCATTTCAACTGTACATAAATGAAAGGAATGAATATCAAGTTACAAAAAAAGCTAAAGGAATAAAGACATCTTTCCTAAAGAAGAACGTACAGTTTCAACATTATAAAAGATGTTTGTTTGAAAATGTTGAAACAACTGCAACATTTAACACTATTAGAAGTTATAACCACCAACTTTTTAGTGTCAAACAAACAAAGTGGGCATTAAGCTACAAAGATGACAAGCGACATATTTTAGAAGATAAAATTAATACTCTACCATTTGGCCACTATTCCTTAAACCCTATCGACCAGTAAACCTATTCTTCGTCCTTTACCTTCTTCCTTTTTCCTTTCCGTAAAAAAGAGGGGACATGGCAAGCTCAATGCCATGTTCCCTCTTTTTTACACTAATATTAAATGACCTTGACCTATATTTCAACTATATATAAGAGAATAAACCATTGTATGGATCAGTATTTCTACAAACAGTGTGCAAGCAACACTTTAAGATGGAAAGTGTAAAGGATAAGATTGTAAATGAACTACATAAACCAGCAAGAAGAAGATTTCCAAGAAGAAGTACAATTATTAAAGGAATGAATGATCTTTACCAAGCTGATCTTATTGAAATGATACCACACAGTAAATTAAACAAAGGATTTAAATATATTTTAACAATTATAGACTGTTTTACTAAAATAGCTGATGCTTTACCCTTGAAGGACAAGACTGGTAAAAGTGTTACCAAAGCTATGGAGACAACAATACAAAGAAATAAATTTAAAATTAAACATTTACAAACGGATGATGGAAAAGAATATTTTAATAAAGATTTTGGAGCTTTGATGAAAAAATATAAA
The DNA here is from genome assembly GCA_030545055.2 of Neoaliturus tenellus. Classification (NCBI taxonomy): domain Eukaryota; kingdom Metazoa; phylum Arthropoda; class Insecta; order Hemiptera; family Cicadellidae; genus Neoaliturus; species Neoaliturus tenellus. The sequence goes on from CM061533.1 coordinate 100,568,056, forward strand.
ATAAATCATTATTCTACAAATTCTGAAGTTAAAGCTTCAATAATTGAAAGATTTAATAGAACATTAAAAGGAGCTATGTATAAACAATTTTCAAAACGAGGATCATATGTGTGGTATGACATATTACCACAACTTATAAAAGAGTATAACAACAAATATCATCGCACCATTGGAATGAAACCTATCCAAGTAAACAGTGCTAATGCTAAAATTGTATTACAACGCATTAAAAATAATACAACACCAAAAATAGAAAAGTTACAACCAAAAAAGTTTAAGGTTAATGATAAAGTTCGTATAAGCAAATACAAAGGTGTATTTAGTAAAAGATATCTGCCAAATTGGACTAATGAAGTATTTACAATTTATAAAGTGCAACCAACTATACCTGAAACTTACATTTTAAAGGATAATAAGGGTGAATTACTTCAAGGTGGATTCTATGGACATGAGTTGTTAAAATCAACAGTTGGTGATGTATATCTTGTTGAAAAGGTTTTACAAAGGAAAAAGGATATGGTTAAAGTTAGGTGGTTAGGATTTGATAAAAGTGAAGACTCTTGGATTCCTTCAAAAGACTTGGTATAGTTATTAAATAGCTCATTATGTGTTTAACCTTTAAACAAGATGGAGATTGTACAACAAAAAGATCGATTTAATATTAATAATATTGATGAATTGACAGTTGACAATAATAAGTTAAATCATGGTAAACATGGTGAATTACTACCAAATACTATAAGATGTTTAATAACTGGTCCTTCAAATTGTGGAAAAACTAATGTTGTCTTTAACCTTATAACTAATCCTAAAGGTTTACGCTTTAACAATATATATATTTTTTCAAAATCATTGCAACAACCAAAATATCAATTATTAGATAAAATACTTGCAAGTGTACCTGAAGTGAATTTCTACAAGTTTAATGCTAGTGAAACAATAATGCAACCAGGTGAAGCAAAACCATTTTCCATTTTTATATTTGACGATGTTTCTTGTGAAAATCATGATACTATAAGAAATTATTTTGCTATGGGAAGACATAATAATATTGATAGCATTTATATTGGTCAAACATACAGTAAAATTCCAAAACAACTTATAAGAGACAATGCAAATATGTTGATCATCTTTAAGCAAGATGAGACAAATTTAAAGCATATATATAATGATCATGTTAATGCGGATATGCCATTTGATAAATTTAAAGAAATGTGTGGTAAAGCATGGAATGAAAAATATGGATTTCTCGTTATTATGAAAGAAGAAGATATTAAAAATGGTAGATATCGTATAGGATTGGATAAATTTGTATTAATACGTTGAACTACCTATGCTACATCTAGTAACACTTTGAACTTCACAGTGTAAACATGGTGAATCAAGAAAAACTATTAAAAGAAATAAAATCACTCAGTGATTCTATTAGGATAAAGAATCGTGCATTAAGGATGGGTTTAAGTGAAAGAGAAGAATTTTTAGAGAATACATTTAAACCTATCACGGAACCTTTAAAACAGATATCAGAAACTATTGGTAAACCTCGTTATGAAGGAGATGTTTTACTACCAGTTTCTAAACAAGAAGTACAAGCATTAAAAAAAGAAGATGATGATGATGATTCATATACAAGTGCTAGTGAACAAGAAGAAACAAAAAATGAAGAAGAATCAATTGTTGAAAAGGAAGAACAGCCAATACCTGAAGCAGAACAATCTATTCCAAATTTAACTCAATTGAGTAGTGATATATTACAACATGGACCTCTTGGACGAAAATATATAATGAAAATGCTACATGACATGAAATCAAATCCAAATTTAAGTAAATCACATGTATATGGAGCAAGAATTGATGGAAATGAATTGAAAATTGGTAACTCTAAGCTTGAAGTAACTCAAGACGATTATATCATTATTGGTGACCATAGATATAAAGGAACAAAAGGATTATATGAATTAATTTTTAAAAATATACCAATAAAATATTCAGCAAAAGATTTAAATACTTTTAAAGAAATTTTACAAAATACTAACGCTCATAAAAGAAACTACTCAAAGGATGGAATGATTAATCGTTCACGTGCAACAAAATATAGTATTGTTATAAAAAAATTGTTTCCTCCACGAAAATTACCAACATTACGTACCACACCGGCTGTGAGACAACCTTTAAAAAGAAAATCTTTATCACTTATGGATTTATCACTTCTTGAACAACATGGTAAAAAGAGTAAAGGAGATACTTCAACATCTGGTAAAGGATTAATGAAAAATCTATACAATACAAATGTTATCTATTACAACGACATCAATAAATTAGTTGACAGAATGAGACTATTGCATGAAGCTATGGAAGCCGGTCATACTGGTTTAAATAATGAATGGGTGGCTCTAGTTGATGAACTTAAAAATCGTGGTATAATTGTATAATTGTCCGCAAATATAAAGAAGTTACAAGTATAAGATGTATCAGTTCTAACATGAGCGTCGACAAGTTCGGACGCTACTCCGCATTAGGAGTGCAAGTTGGAGAAGACAGAAAAAGAAGCGGATTACCGCAAACACCTGAAGGTGACTATAACATAAGTAATAAACGTTTAAAATTAGTTAAAGATCCAGAAGAAGATACTGATGGAGCAAATTTAAAGACAGTAAAAGAAGCTACTTCAACATCATTGAAATTACATAAGAATACTTATGATGTTGAATCACATAGATTAATTAATGTTGGTAAACCAACTGAAGGTTCTGATGCAATTACTAAAGAGTACTTATCATCTGAACTTTCAAATACTTTAAAATTGCAATGGGGTAACAACTTAAAAGATGGACAAACATATGATGCTGGAAATTATAGAATAACCAACGTGGGAAATCCCAAAAATGATAAAGATTCAGTTAATAAAGAATATTTACATTCTATAATACCGGAAAAAACTGAACATGGATATTCTTTTTATAAATTTATTATAAATGACATTGGATACCCAAAGGAAGACGGTGATGCTGTAAACCTAAAATACATCAAGGACAACTGTATTTTACAAGATGTTAATGAAATCGATTGTCATGGTAAAACATTGACAAATGTAAAGTTTGGTTCTCAACCAAAAGATGCTGTTACTATAGAACAATTATCTAAAGAATTAAAAAAGGAAACATCCAATTTTGTAAAACATGAAGATGCCGTGTTAAAGCGGGGAGATAAATTTATACATGGAAATGAAAAGTTTAATTTAATGCAAGGAAATAATGATGAATGGGATGCAGGACGTAAAACAATAACAAATGGAAGATTTGGTATAAAAGATACAGATGTACCTCTAATGGTGCAAACATTAATTGCTACTGGTGGTACATTAGGTACATACAATGGTCGTAATAGAAGAATAAAAGATATTTATCCTGGTTACGAAGCAAATGATTGTGTTACAATGAAACAAACAATAACTTGGGATAAACACTTTGGGACCAAATATGATGCAAAGATGAAGAAAATAATTAATATTTTACCAGGCGAAGATTCAAATGATGCTGCTACTATTGGACAAGTCATAAAAACATCAAAAAGTGATTCAACAGCTTACACATGTAATGATAAACGTATTATGCAATTACATGATCCTCAACATCCAAAAGATGCTGTAAATTTAGATTGTTTAATAAGAATAGTGGGCAATTTACTTATTGATACCCATAATCATATAGCTAGTACAACGAGTCATGTGATAATTCAACCCGATGAACGGGAAGCTTGGATTAAAAATAGAATTATAAATCAATATATAATTAATTTGAATAACTAAGTGTTTAAATATAAAAAATTATACATAACTTATTCATTTATGTAATGTATCTTGTGGAGTAAACACACCAGTTTATATAAGACTACATAATGAAGGCCGTATCACTCAGTCATCATCAAGACAGCAACAAGAGAGGACGTTTTATAACTTCAACTGCGTTATCCCTGCTTAGACGGATACCTATTGGTGCTGTTGTAAATCGAGCAATAGACGCTTTACCATACGAATTACATATTCCTGGAGGTTATCAATATTGTGGACCTGGAACTAAGTTGGCAAAACGTTTAGCAAGAGGAGATCCTGGAATTAATAAATTAGATCAAGCTTGCAAACAACACGATATAGCATATTCAAAGTTTAAAGATTCAACAAATAGATCAATAGCAGATAAAATTCTAGCAGAAAAAGCTTGGCAAAGAGTAAAATCAAGTGACGCAAGTATTGCAGAAAAAGCAGCGGCTTGGGCAGTAACAACAGCCATGAAGACAAAAGCTAAGTTTGGTGGTGGAAGACGACGTCGCAGAGGAAGACCTGCAAAAAGAAGAGCTCCCAAAAAAGGTGGAAATATTAGAAAGAGACGTCGTAGAACTCGTAAAGCAAAAGTAAAAAAGGCTTCTGTTTGGTCAATGGTAAAAAACGGAGCAGGTTTATACCTAAGACCGTACCGTGTGTACTAAATAAAAAAAATCAATTGATAATTCCAAATAAAGCCTTAACTAATCATCAGTTAAATGATTATGTAAAATGTTTGAAAATACCATTCTTTCGAGGAGTTTTTATGAAAGATGCATTACCAACTAAAATATGGAAAAATGAAACTGGAATAGTAAATTTGGATTCCACCTATGGTCCAGGCACTCATTGGGTATGCTATAAAAAGCTCGGACAAACCGTTTACTACTTTGACAGTTTTGGCAATCTACCACCGCCTAAAGAACTTCAACATTATTTTCAAAACTCCAAAAACATTTTTTACAATTACAAAAGAGAACAACCTAACAATACTGAAATATGTGGACATTTATGTTTGGAGTTTCTAGCGAAAAGTGTCAGTCACCTTTAAGATGTCATCGTATACAGTGTCACTGAGTGGAAATTCATCCACATTAAAAAGTACTCTATTCCCAGCATTGCGTTTATCCAAAGAAAGATTATGGGAAGCGGCATTACTTGATTTGACTACCTACAATTCAATTCCTAATGTTACAGAAGGAAAAAACAATTTACTACATTATTATGAAACTAAGGATGCTGCAGGAAAATACTCAGAATTGAAAATAATTACATTTCCTACTGGAGCTTATGAAATTGATGATATAAACCAATTACTACAGAAAAAACTCGGAGAAGAAAATATCACCGTTAAAGGAAACAATAATACTTTAAAAGCAGAAATAACTTCAAAATATTATATCGATGTCGGAATGAAAAACTCTATTGGCAGTTTACTTGGATTTACAGATACAAAAAAGAAAATCTTAACTCCTGAAACTACTCATTCAGGTAATACAACTGTTACAATATTAAAAGTAAATAGTATTGATGTAACATGTAATATTATACATGGATCATATAGAGAAGGAGTAAATCAGCATATTTTACATACATTTTATCCAACAGTTGCTCCAGGTTTTAAAATTGTTGAGAAGCCACAAAACTTGATATACCTACCGTTAAACACCAGTTTCATTTCAGACATCGTACTGAACATATTGGATCAAGACGGTCATAGTGTTGACTTTAGAGGAGAAACAATTACTATACGAATACACATCAGAGCGGCGACATAAAAATCAACATGGGATTATCATTTAAACCACAACGGAAGAGTCGGGAGCTCAGTAGCTCCTCGACATTGGAAGAGTTAACATCAGACAACATTCGTTTTCTACAAAAGATTGGATTGAAACTTAACAACGATGGATATCCTGGATATATCTCAAGGACCGACATTCGACGAAACACTATGGGAGAAGGAATATCACACACACAACCCTTACACTTCATCAAAATTAAACAATAATGATGAAATAAGAATTCCCATTCAACAACAAGATATTTACACATTACCATGTGAAAGTTATTTGTACATCGAAGGAAGGGTATTAAAATTGGATGGAAAAACTGCTTCAACAGTTCCTTTTATAAATAACCCAATGGCATATCTTTTTGATGAAATAAGATATGAGATATCAGGGGTGACAGTTGATTCAACAAAAAAGGTTGGTATAACAACTACATTAAAAGGATTAACATCATTAACACCACATGAGAAGAATTCAATAGTCACTGCCGGATGGGTTGCTCCTGATAAAGACACTATAACACCTGCTTCCAACGGTCATTTTGATTTTCATGTACCTTTACGATTGCTTTTAGGATTTGCTGAAGATTACAAAAGGGTTATAATAAATGTTAAACAAGAATTAGTATTACTCAGATCTTCAACTAATAAGGACTTAATACTTGCAGACCCTGCAACTACGGAAGATAAACTGGAATGGCAACTACAATTGGATAAAGTTGTTTGGAGAGTACCTCATGTAAGATTGGCTGATGAACATAGAATCGTATTGTTAAGAAAGTTAAAATCTGACCGTGACATTGTAATGCCATTCCGAAGTTGGGAATTTCATGAATACCCTACATTACCTCAAACAGAACGACAAACATGGACCGTCAAAACATCAACTTACTTGGAACGTGCAAGGTACATAATACTCGGTTTTCAAACTAAGCGAAAAGATGTTATTACTGCAAATGCTGGTCAATTTGATCACTGTAAAATAAAGAATTGTAAAGTTTTCTTAAACTCTCAATTCTTTCCATATGACAATTTAAATGTCATGTTTAGCAAAAAACGTTTTTCCATTTTATATGATATGTATGCAAGATTTCAATCATCATATTATGGAAAGACTAATACACCACTATTATCACCTGATCAGTATTATTCCAAAGCTCCAATAATTGTAATCGATTGTTCAAAACAAAATGAATCAGTAAAATCATCAAGTGTGGATATAAAAATTGAAATGGAATTTGAAGAACCAGTAGCGGATGGAACTTCGGCATACTGTCTAATTCTACATGATAAAATAGTTACTTACACACCACTGACCGGAATAGTGAAGAATGTACTTTAAGAAGAATTAGTACAACTACTGCAAAATATTGAGGTTAGAATTATCTTCCTCAATTTTTAAGGTTAGAATTTTGTTTATAAAACACAAGTTGAAAATAAACAATTATGTAATTGTATAAATTTCCAAAAATTTTACAAAAAATATAAAAGCAGGAAATTAACTAGTAGAAACTTCATTCTATCTTCAACCGTCGTTTGGGAAACATCGTTCGCAAGATGAATTCTACTAACGGAGAAGAAAATACACCTCTAATGGATGAAAATAGTTCTGATATAGAAAAGCAAGTTGAACAAGAAATGGATGAATTCCTCAAGTTTAACAAACATAAGAAGAAAGAAGAAGAAGGAGAAGATGAAAAAGAAGTAAAAAGAAAAAAGGTTGAAGTTAACATTACAACAAATATTTTAACAGAAGTATTTCTTCGAATTTTCTACCCTATTTCTTCATGCATGACAAAAAGTATATCTGTTGGAATTGTAAAATCATTGGATTATTCACCAATTGTTATGTTAAATCAAGGAAGTAAAATGGTTATCTTTACTGAAACTTCTTGGGATTCTCTAATGAAACATTTACATCTTTTGGAATGTTATTTAACTAACAACACATTTGGAAAAAGAACAAGATTAAGTTTATTAGAATCAAATATTGAAGTTGATATAATCAAACATCGTGGGGGACAAGTTGTTCGCTTCAAAGATTTAACTAGACATGATGTAAAATTACATTTCACTAAAGAAGAATTTTACACTTTAAGTTGTACTACCGGTCCTGTCACTAGATACTTAAAACAACTAGTATTTTCAAGTACAATAATTAAAGATTATCTAATCGATACATTGGACAGACAACCATTCATTCCAATTTTATATGGTCCTGTGGATACTTCAATTTTTAATCGAATACCTCAAGAAGTGGATATGTGGAGACAATTAAACAACTATCACACCAATTTTAATATAAACGAAGAAGCGCAAGAAATAAAAGAAGAACAATCTTGTTTGTAATAACAGTCAGTTGTGGATGAGACTTCATCATGAACAAACGGGTTTCGTTTTCTACTGCATCACAGTTAATGGAAGTTAAAAGAGGTATAATTGAATTTCAAGCTTTTCGAGGGAATGATGGAAATTTCATTATTAAAGAATTAGTAATTTTGGATATGAACACATCTGTAATTTATCATTACTTGTTCAAACCTCCATTTCCATTCAATAAACTAACAACTAAAGCGAAAGTTACAAACAAATGGTTAAACAAACATTTTCATAACTTAAAATGGGATGAAGGTTTTATTCATTATAACATGATGCCGCATATTATGAATCATTATTGTAAAGAGTTTAAAACTATCTACACAAGAGGATTGGAAAAAGCAAATTGGATACAATCATTTACAAGCAATGAAGTGATAAATGCAATAATAGATAGAGATTTCCAATGCTACTTTAATGAACTTTGTATTTCATCAAAAAGTTTTAAACATCGAAGGTCACAGTGTGCTTTAAAGAATGCCTACCGCTTGAATAATTTCCTTCAACAAAGTGGTGGGGGTAGCATCAGTGGTGGGGGTAGTGTCAGTGGTGGGGGTATTCTCGATAATAAAAGTGAGAGCGCTACCATGACACAGCATGAGTATTACTCGAACCTCCGAAGAGACAACATCTCCAACGGATATTCTTATTAACAAGAAGATTAGCATCAGCAAAAACATTAAGATGGCATCAAACAACTTACTTCAAAATTTAGTTGAACAATTCAACGCTCATTCAAAATCAACAATCCTACCTACAAAAAAATGTTCCGAGCTGAAAGAAGAAAAACACTACATCATTCATACAATAAAGAAGATGGAAACTTCAGTAGGTGATGCTATAAATTGCACATTAAGCGAGGCACCTTATACAATTGGTGATGAAGCAAAATTTCAAATCTTCCTACCAAAGCGCTTCGTACAACTACTACAAAATGAAGATCTTCGTATAATTCAACCCGGCGCACTCTATTTGGTATCACATGGACCAAGTGGAAACAATTCTACTGAACTTACAATTCATGTAACACCTACTACTGATTAGTTTGTACATAAGATTGTAAATATTTCTTTGTATTTGTTTCTCAATAAATATGATATAAACCTAAAAAAAAAAATAAAAAAAGCAACATATTGTAATGTGTTTGTACATTACAATATGTTGCTTTTTTTAAAAATTCCATGGGATGACCTTGACCCAATTTTGTGTGATAATAAAAGTGAAAATCAACTTGTTAAATTCATCAGTCTACGACTACCTTTCGTACCGTACACATCTCACTCTCTATCACTAAATACAAAACTTCAACATGTCCCTAAAGGTTAAGTGTGCATCTTATGATACCAACACCATAACTACTTTTGAACAACTTGAAGATTTAACTAACGAAATGCGAGTTTTACTTACCGGTGGTTATCACTTAACTGTTGATGTTAGTGCTACTAATACAAGGATGTTCACTAAAACAAAATATTGCGATGATGAAATATTTTTTTCTACACAACCTACAACTTCTTCATCGCCAGCTGGTCAACATAACGTCAAGTTCCAGAAGTATTACCAATGTTGAATAACTTTTAATAAATAAAATTACAACTAAGGAATCACGTGATCAATATCAAGTTCATAAAAAGGATGTAACAGTTTGATAAATAATCATTCGCTTCTCAGCTCTCGCCACAACAAGATCTATTCTACAAAATGTTATACAGAATGATGATTGAACTTGATGGGAAAATCTATGGAAAGGATTATAACACTGTTGAACAAATGACTCAAGATTTAGATGTATTAACTAAAGAAGGATATCAAGCTAAATTAATTTTAAAATTTCCTGAAGTACATCCACTATCAACAGAAGAACTTATTGCTATGGCTAAGGCGGAGAGAAAAAAAAAGTCTGAAGAAAACAAACAGAAACAAACTTCCTAAATTTCAATAATCCTTACACTTGTAAGGTATAATTTTTTAAAACTCCATTTGAATGACCTTGAAATTACCCCTACCACTTTTCATAGTACATAAAACTCGCTATTCATCACTATACAATCTTATTCTTTCACTAGACTCCGCAGCGTCAACATGGAAGAGCAAAAATACAAGTACAAACCTCGTTACTGTTGTGAACAACAGTGTACAGATTTAGGACCAATGATGGTGGATGGGTTAGCTTGTACTAAATGTGAATTCTTCGGATCTTGTTATTGCAAATGTAAAACAAAACAACTACCGCCACCGGAATTGCGAACTTTCAAATTTTACAAATCAAGATATTTTCATACATGTTGTCCTCAAAGATGTTTCAAATTTCACCCTCTAGATCTTGCTCATTGTCAACGCACCAAGTCTCATCAAGATGATTTTTGTACACATATGATAAAAAGATGTAAATACAGATCAGATTGGTATTCCGATCCTGTAGAACCATCAAATGTATAATTTCAGTTTTACACTCTTTTTTAAAACTTCAATTGGATGACCTTGAGATTTCCCCCACCATTAGTTCTAATTTTTATATAATATTAAATCATTCCACTTCCAACACTCTAACTAACAACATGGAAGGAAAATTTATCAAGTTTGAACATATAATAACTGACAGGGAGGAGATGGAAGAATTGTTTCAAAACTTACTTTCTGTCATTGACGAATATCCTATAAGATGGTTCAGAATTGTAGTTCAATATTTAAATCCTGGTGAATTGTTTTCTTCATCGAGTGAAGAGGATGAAACAACTACTTCGGTTCAAATAATTGAATTAAAAGACGAAGAAGAAGAAGAACTAAACGTTTTATTCAATCATAAGCTCAAGGTCCCCAATATAGAAGCCCCCTCCCTAGACGCCTGCTCAAGGTCACCATTATATAAGCCCCCTCCCTAGGCGATTATCCTCATTCGATTGCCAACTTTCTAACCATGAACACCTCTCCATCGGCACGAATGAATGCTAGTTTTGAAATAAACTCAAAAGATGATTTACAAGAAATATTTAATGCTTTAAATGAAATTATAGATAAATTTAACGCTATTACAATGAATTTGGAAATACTTTACGCTTGTCCTATTTGTAATAAGGTTGAAAGTTCTGATGAAGACAGTTTACTAAATACTACTCCTCTTACCCCTCTACAGTCGGACACAACTTCTGAGGCAAATGATGAGCAGCATCTTTCCCCCACCGCTTCTATGTAACAACGCTCTTTCCCCCCACCACTTCTTTATTTAACCAACATTTTCCTCTTTTAACTCTCATTCCATCCTCGCCTCTTCAACTATCAACATCGCTTCTTTCAAAATTTCAAAAAAAAAACACAAACATGATGGATATGATGGATGAAGTTCCATTTGTAACAAGGATGGAAGAGGATAAATTGAAATTGGAAATCAAACGATTGGAAATGGAACGGGAAAACCAACTCGAGATGTTACGTTTGTTCAAACTTTTTAAATACATCATCTGGGGACTCTGCGTTTACCTTCTCATCGTCGTCGGTGTTTGTGTTTACAACTCTGTAGTTCATAACAAAACTTCAACTTGTTTAAACACTGCTGTCACACATTGATTGTATGTTTTTCACAAATAAAATTCACAAACCTAATTCTATACCTATCCCGCTATCTCCGGAGTTAGTTCCACTCTCCGAACTATTACTCCGGTGGTAGCGGGATAGGGTTTTTTAAAACTTACTCTGGATGACCTTGACATACTTTCCATAACCCAATTGTCAAGTTGAATTTCAAATTTCAAATAACATCTCCTCCCCCACCGGAAGCTATATGGCATGGCATATGGCGGCAGCGACTGATTTGGCAGCTGGCCGATGGCAGCTGGCCGGCAGCGGCTGGCAATTGGCACGACTTCCGTTTTGAAAGTAACCAAACCCCACTACTTCTATTCTTAGATGTACAATGACATTTTTCTTTAAGCTTCCTTGAGCTTCTTTAAATCGATCATTTAAATTGAATCATTTCCCATTCAGTCATCATGTTTTCTTCATGATAAAGCCTGTCCGTATTATTCTTGTATAGATCATAGTTGCCATATAATCCTCATAATTCCTCAGTCCTCATTTCTAATTACAGTACTATTTTACATTCCTCTCACTCCATACGGGGGGGCGGAGTTGCATCCTCTACCTGCCCACTCATTTATCTGTTATAATTTTTTTTTCATTAACCTTCTTCTTCGATAATTTGTATATTTCTGATCTCCCTTTTGTCCTGCACTTAATCAACAAACCAACTATGAATGTAACTCCATTTTATTGGCTATGCTGTCTTCTAATTTTCCCACAAGGCCAACATGTCCCCTCCATTCTTTGGCTTATATTTCGCACTACTAACATTTTACACCTTTGTTTTTCCAACAGCCCACTCAAGTGCTCCTTCAAGTAAAACAATTTTGTGTATTATTAATTTTCAACATGAAAGCTCAGATTACAGTTTTACCCAGCACCAAGATAATTAGCTCCGGCTTGTACCGCAGTGCAGTTGACTAGGATCTTGTGGGAACTGCTTGTAGAAGGAAGCGGTAATGACGATACGGATGGTGGGGTTTCTCAGGGTAGCAGACTGAGACCTGAGCTATTGTTCTGGTACGCGGCGCGGCCACGCTGACGACCAGCGGGTAAATATTGGTCGATCACAGCCGATGTGGGAGCGAAACAGTTTTCTGGGATTTCGAATGATGTGATTCTCTGAGTACGATGGTTGAAAGATACGTGATACATCGTCCGATGAACAATCAGAGTTCAGAAACGTCAGTAAGACTTACTTCGTTGAGTCTATTCGGAAAAGGATTTTAATTTTATTAAAAGAAACTCGTATACTGCCTCTGGTCGAGATGGTTAAGTTGAAGAACAAAACTAATCAATTGTGGTGGCCCCACAAAACACACCCTAATACATTGCACTATGACCGTCAACTGCATTCGCTATTTTAACTCTACTGACAAGTCTGATTGATCTAATAAAAACCGTCATGATACAACAAGCACATGGAATTCATTAATAAATTACCTGAATATATTTTTACCATTCTCAGATTAACTTAATTACAAAGCACACTCCTCATTTTTGAAGGCTGATTCAATTTTTAATATTGATATGTGTATTAATAAAATTGTAAATAATTTAAAGATTATCGGACTGTTTGAAAAAAATCGGAAATTACATATGAAGTTGGAAGAAAATACACAATTCCCTTGATAAACGAGCACCATTCATCTTCCATATTTATCCCCCGGAAGCTTTACATAATTTATCCGTGGATTATTCGAGACTCATAAACCTTGACCACAAAGATATGAGAGCCACCCCCCCCCCCTACACACACACCTCCTCCGCGTCCCATCACCACAGTATCGACGGTGCGGCGGTCAGCAATGTTGGAGAGACAATACTGTTTGGCCCAGTTTTTCAGTTTCCCCGCTCTCACCACTGTTTGTTCGCCAGTTATCACAACATTTCTTTCGCATTGTTTGCTTATTTCGCCTAACAGTGTTGTTCGGTTACCAGACTTTTCCATTAACTAACGTTACTTTGAAAATTTTATTAATTATTCAAAAGCTAACAATGATTTATAGTTTTGAAAATACACATATTCAGTGTTTGCGTCACTAAAAGGAAAACTTAAGAAAATATGAAAAATTTGTCAGTAAAATGTAGGAATTAATGTATTATTTTTAGCAGCAAAATTGTCAAAATGATATTTTTCTATTGACTAAATTTACTATTTTAGCTATAACGTTCAAACATATTAATTTTAACAGAGATCAAACTTTATACACTAAAAAGTCATAGAGTTCCTATGATGTTTAGTTGTCATTTTAATCAATGTATCACATGATCTTCAAATTCTCCTTAAAGCCAATTTGCAATTTGTTATTAGATCAAAGAATTTCTTCGGTTTGTAATTTTTTAATCTATGTTTATAACTCGTAACTCGTACCACATTTGACACTTGTGAAAACGAATAAGTTTAACTGATACATCAAAATGTCACAATTAAGCAAACCAAACTATACATTTTTAAAACGTTTGCTGTCAATTAGTATAATAGATAACAGAGTATTGGAAGTAATGTTTAGACAGTTCCTATTTCACAAGCCTATTACGATAGACTTGGTGCGCGATCACTAACTGGCCCTCCCCGCCCAGCACATTCCAAACTCACAATTACGATCAAAACGTTACCGAAGAAGCGTCCAACACGGCCGACTCTATAGTTTAAATTCCAGAGTCGAAACTAACCGCATCGAGAGCCACTTGACTAATAGCTTCTTGAGCGGTCTTAAATTAAAATACGATTTAGCGTGGAGTGAGCAGAGGTCGGTCACGACCATCCCACCCACCGGGCGCGGGCGGCCTACCGAACCGACGGGCAGCGGGCATTACTGGCCACGGGCCAAGGAGAGTGCGCCGCGGGGAGAGCTATGGTGTCGGCAATGGATCATGACTGGAGTGCTGTTGGTGGTTAAGCGAGGTTTTTGGAGTTCCAACTTTCAAAGGCAACATTTGAATCGACAGCACAAAAGTCAATGATTAGGACTTAAAAACCTACAAGAAAAAGTTATGTCCGAAATCTATTTACAGAGAGCCTACCATTAAATTTTGAGGTTAAAATGTTTTTAATTATAAGGTCGAAGGAAAACACACGATGGACAACGTACCGGTAACGTATGAAGGAACTAAAATAAAATCAACTCTAGTTCTTTCGAAGGATGTTTTCGGTATCTTGTTTTTCGTTTCTCATATATTTCTAAAGTCTAGTAGGGTTAAAGGGATAGATTATTTAGGGTTAAAGCGATATAACGGATTAAGACCAGGTAGGTTGTACTGAAACCAAAACAAAAAATTGTGGAATATAACTGGTTCTTTCGAGCGACTTTTTAGAAATACTACTTGTGGTTGCCCGTGGATTTTGTATTTAAAACATTCGACTTTTTTAAATAGGAAACATAAAAGAGGGAATATAACGGGCAAGAGTTGGGAGTTGGGAGTTGGGGTATGGTCCTGCACAGAATTTACATTATGGACACTCCAATAACTTTCGTTTTGGCCAAAGTTCTGTATCATTCTTGTGAGAATCATTTTTGGCTAAATAATAGTTGTTGTGTGTTTTTTTATTATCTCTACCCCATTTTTTATGTTCTCACCCCATCAACTTTCAATGTTCGGAAAGTCTGTCCGGCACGTTGGAGACAAACAATGATGCAGGAGGCCAACTAAATAAATTACTTTAAAGTATTTAAATACCTAGGCCTAATTAAGTAAATGTTAGTTAAAACTTTATCCATCATGAGTGAACATATTAAATTCAAGAGAACAGGATCAAAAAAATTTCAATGTTACCCAAGGTTAGTTTAAAACCTCTCATTTAAGCTTTGATCTGAAATTTAAAAAATACGTTTATTTAGTCTTTTATGTCACATTACCTAAAATCATAAAAGGTATGGCAATAATAACAGTAGGCCTACGGGGTTATTCAACATAGGACTTCATATTAGACTGGTTTATTTCAACTTCGTGACTAAAGCAAATTGGGAATTATCTTGACCTCAAAACGATCACACGGATATTTCGAATGATTCAGACAGTCATATGATATCATTTCAACATATCATATTTGTAGCGAGATTTTAAAACGAGTATCTGCTTCACGTGCCGATACCACATAAAAATTCCCATTTTGATACAACATCAAATAACAACATGGCCCCATCAATACGACCGTATCACACAAGGATACATTCTTTATCCTTGGATACTGCAATATCCAAAAATGAACTTGAGCAATCCAGCCTTCGTCGTGAGCCGCGCTACTTTGGCGCTGATGATGTATTAAAAGTCGCTATTACGGTTACTTTGGAGGGCAATTCCCAACAAGTAATTACCGAAACGTGCGGTTGTAGTCAATAATAATGGGTAGAATTACCGGGAACTAGCCCGCGCGGCAGGGCGTTCCTCCGATGTAATGGGACTGAGTCAGACACCGACGAGTCCCAGATCCTTGTCTTGTCTGACTTTGATTTTTGTTTCAAAGAATTGGGTTTGGGAGTTGTTAAAGGTAATTGATTTTGTGTTTATGATGGTAAGTGGGTAAAACCAAGGTTGCCGGTACATGATTTGTTTAAAGAAAATAAACAGAAAGAAACTTTCAAGCTGAACTTTCAAGTGCACGTTGTTGTGTTTGATAAATCCATCTAAGTTATGAAATTCGCTATGGGTGTTCAAATCGGCCTGAAATGTAAAATAACAGAAGTATTTCAAAACCATGAAAGATAAAAAATATTAAGTAAGTTACCAAAGAATGTAGTGAATAGGTATTTTACAAAAAATATAAATTATATAAAATTATTTCCTTAAGTGGCCTATATTAAACGCCGTTCCCCTACTAAAGATATAAGATCTGATCATCGTCGCGTCGCTGAGGAGCTTCCCGAAGGCATTAGCACTGCTCTATCTTTAAGTCTGCAGAAAAATGGGGGATAGTCTTTTTGTTAATCTTAATGCCACTATAAAACAAACAAATAAACAATGGGCAGCGGCAGCGAGTGACGCACAGCTGGCAGGTCGTCAAGGTCAAGTCACTTCCTCTCTTTGTCCATCCCGGCCGACCGTCTGGGCATTGGCCGGGTTCGGCTGACTGCTTGGTTCACTGATTGGCTGGAAGACTATGACTGGCCAGTAGTCAGGTCTGGCAAGAGAATAACTAGATACTTTACGATAGCTTGGCTCTCTGATTGGATTGAAGAGTGAGTGGTAAATAGACAGGACTAACTACTTGGAGAACCGAGTGGTAGAGGAAAAAATTTTACCGGTGCTTAACGATAGCTTGATTTACCAATCGGCTGTAAGATAAGCGTAAAACTGGCAGAATTATCTAGTGGGAAAACTAACTAGTATTAGAACAACTAGATTACAATAGTTTGGAATACTAATTGTATGGAAAATAATGACTGTGCATGGTCAGGTCTGTCTACTAAGAGAATTGACTGGGAGAAGAGCAAGTAGACATTTACTATAAGGAGGCTTTGCTAGCTGATTGAAACGAAGCGCATTTAATACTAATTAGGAAGAACTTTGAGGCAAACTGATGTTCTGAAAGAGTAGTATGAGTGGTCAGTGGTCATATACGCCTACACATCTACTATAGAAGGGACGCCTTCTTTCTAAGCACATCGTCTACCGACAATGCATCTAGACGTTTTAATCGACATGATTAGTCTTATACTATATAGTCTGGATACAATATAGTCATACTGTATAGTACTGGATGGAAGGGTAGGCTAAGTAATAGGGATTGATAATTCTAAACTTATTGATTTTCAGAAAGAAACAACTAGACTCTGTGAAGTTAGCGCTGCGACGTAGGAGCAGTACAATTTGACACTAAACAGAATTCAAGTGACGGACATATTTAAGAAATGCGACAAGTATTGGGGTCTTCCGTTTGAAAAGTTTTAGGAACATCTACCTAGGAAAATATCATTTAAATCAGAGGAAAAGTTTAGATGAACCCTTCAGAGTTCTGGGTTCAGAAGAATCTATATCGGAGTAAAGAGGATTTTGATGACTGTGAAATACCGGAAATTTAGCATTGTACAAGAAACCCATATTACTACATTAAACTCCTAATAAATAATCAACTTTTATATGCGATTAACTAAGTTAAAATCTTTAGAAGGCAAGCTTTGCCTTTTTTCAAGCATCAAACTTTTAATCCAAATTTAAAAAAATAATAAACTTAAAAAAGAAGCACCAAATCTCGTTTAGAATTTATCAGTTGACTGTACCATATATAACCAGATCTATATCTGAATAGTTAAATATTTTTGAATACAATTAGACATTTGGTCATTGCTAAAGTGATGAATTCATAGTACTATTCTGATATGCCTTGAGAAGTAAATGCCTTAACTCTAGCTCGTTTTATGAACGAGAATATATTGGTGTTTCCGGTACAGTTTTCAATTATAAAATACATATATTGTGTGACAGTGTTAATATTTATTTAGATAAGCGATACGTAAATAAATAAATGAATGTATCTACCTAGGAAATATAAATATTCTAGTGAGCGGTATGATCAAATATTTAGGCGCTGCATGCTTGTAGCTCGGCGTATTTACATGAACATTCTAAATCACCAAGGTCTCATACGATGAAGGTCTATCTTTTCTTTGTGATGGCCGAAGACTTACGCCACGAGTCTGGCTGTATGTTTTCAAGGACACCGTGGAAGATTCGCCTAGACCGTACAGAAGACTGTAATTTAAAATTAAAATTTCCCAGAAATCATACAGATTTGCAGGGACGGCCGGCCGTGAAGAGTGGTGCGAACGCAATGATAGTTTTACGGCTGGAGTCGATATCAACAATGGGTCGTTTGCCACTTGATTGCCCTTGCATAATTCATCCTAAACGCCTGAGGTATGAAAGGATCGGAGTGCCAGTCGTGGGTGGGAAACACTGCAGTACCCTGTAAAGATATAGGCTCTATAGGATATAACCTCAGAGTCTTCTGCAAATTCTTCAATTAAACGTTCGTAGACTTACAAAAAGAAAGTCTTGCAAGAAATAAATAAATATTAGAAGGGTATGAAACATAATTTAAAACGAATAAAAAGTAAAAACATTGGTTGGCGAGAGCTTAATTTTTTTTAGTTTAGTTTAGAAAGACTGAAGTTTCCGAAAATCAAAAGTGCTTGGTCATGGCAAAGCGAATAAAGTATACTAAGTCAAGAGTCTCCAATTTTAATGTACTAAACTATGATAAATTTGTTAATTCTGAGTTAAATTTGTGAAATAGAAAACAAACCAAATAGGCTAACTAAATTAATAAATCAGAGCTAATAATAAAATGCAATATAGTAATTTAAAATTTTGTTACACTTAAATTATAAGAGTTGTCTGTCTATGATGTCACAATATTTACTCTTCCGTGGACTTTATTGACGTAAAGTAGATCGTGTGTCAGATATTATTTCAAGCCGAGTGTGAAAGAGCCATATAAGGAGGTGGATATGACGGTGGAGGAAGTGGAGAGGAAGAGTGGAAGACGTATGGAGAGCGGATGGAGAGATGGGGAGCGGTAATTGAACGATACGATGACCAAACCGTTAGAAAACCAGAAGGAAACCAGAACAGAGAGGATGGGGAGGCGACGACGCCGGCCGCGGGACTTCTGTAACATCTTCGTCCGCATGTGTTGATGCTTTAATGGTTGTTGTAACATCTCCCTCTGGATATGTTGCAATGTATGGATTAAAACACAGATCCTATGAGGTGTTAGATTGTAAAATATTATTCTGAATATTATTTTAGTGTTGAGTGAAAAAGTACTTTCAAAAGTGTTTTCGCGCTGATGTATTGTTGACATTTGGATTATATTCTGAATCTGTTGTTTTTTATAAGGATTATGAGACATCAATCCGAATGCGATCGTATTACTGAGTAAATGAAAATATATCATTTTATGTGTACGTCATGTTGCTGGATTGTAAAATTTCCCTCTGAATGTCTCATGTTGCTGGATTGAACCGTTTCCTTCTGAATGTACTCATATCATGTTGCTGGATTGTACCGTTTCCTTCTGAATGTCTCATGTTGCTGGATTGTACCTTTTCCTTCTGAATGTCTCATGTTGCTGGATTGTACCGTTTCCTTCTGAATGTCTCATGTTGCTGGATTGAACCGTTTCCTTCTGAATGTCTCATGTTGCTGGATTGTACCGTTTCCTTCTGAAAGCCTCATGTTGCTGGATTGTACCGTTTCCTTCTGAATGTCTCATGTTGCTGGATTGTACCGTTTCCTTCTGAAAGCCTCATGTTGCTGGATTGTACCGTTTCCTTCTGAATGTCTCATGTTGCTGGATTGTACCGTTTCCTTCTGAAAGCCTCATGTTGCTGGATTGTACCGTTTCCTTCTGAATGTCTCATGTTGCTGGATTGTACCGTTTCCTTCTGAATGTCTCATGTTGCTGGATTGTACCGTTTCCTTCTGAATGTCTCATGTTGCTGGATTGAACCGTTTCCTTCTGAATGTCTCATGTTGCTGGATTGTACCGTTTCCTTCTGAAAGCCTCATGTTGCTGGATTGTACCGTTTCCTTCTGAATGTCTCATGTTGCTGGATTGTACCGTTTCCTTCTGAAAGCCTCATGTTGCTGGATTGTACCGTTTCCTTCTGAATGTCTCATGTTGCTGGATTGTACCGTTTCCTTCTGAATGTGTTATCCTTTCGTGTTGCTGGATTGTACCGTTTCCTTCTGAATGTCTCATGTTGCTGGATTGTACCGTTTCCTTCTGAATGTCTCATGTTGCTGGATTGTACCGTTTCCTTCTGAATGTCTCATGTTGCTGGATTGTACCGTTTCCTTCTGAAAGCCTCATGTTGCTGGATTGTACCGTTTCCTTCTGAATGTCTCATGTTGCTGGATTGTACCGTTTCCTTCTGAATGTCTCATGTTGCTGGATTGTACCGTTTCCTTCTGAATGTCTCATGTTGCTGGATTGTACCGTTTCCTTCTGAATGTCTCATGTTGCTGGATTGTACCGTTTCCTTCTGAATGTCTCATGTTGCTGGATTGTACCGTATCCTTCTGAATGTGTTATCCTTTCGTGTTGCTGGATTGTACCGTTTCCTTCTGAATGTCTCATGTTGCTGGATTGTACCGTTTCCTTCTGAATGTCTCATGTTGCTGGATTGTACCGTTTCCTTCTGAATGTCTCATGTTGCTGGATTGTACCGTTTCCTTCTGAATGTCTCATGTTGCTGGATTGTACCGTATTCTTCTGAATGTGTTATCCTTTCGTGTTGCTGGATTGTACCGTTTCCTTCTGAATGTCTCATGTTGCTGGATTGTACCGTATCCTTCTGAATGTGTTATCCTTTCGTGTTGCTGGATTGTACCGTTTCCTTCTGAATGTCTCATGTTGCTGGATTGAACCGTTTCCTTCTGAAAGCCTCATGTTGCTGGATTGTCCGTTTCCTTTTGAATGTCTCATGTTGCTGGATTGTACCGTTTCCTTCTGAATGTCTCATGTTGCTGGATTGTACCGTTTCCTTCTGAATGTCTCATGTTGCTGGATTGTACCGTATCCTTCTGAATGTGTTATCCTTTCGTGTTGCTGTATTGTACCGTTTCCTTCTGAATGTCTCATGTTGCTGGATTGTACCGTTTCCTTCTGAATGTCTCATGTTGCTGGATTGTACCGTATCCTTCTGAATGTGTTATCCTTTCGTGTTGCTGGATTGTACCGTTTCCTTCTGAATGTCTCATGTTGCTGGATTGTACCGTTTCCTTCTGAATGTCTCATGTTGCTGGATTGTACCGTTTCCTTCTGAATGTCTCATGTTGCTGGATTGTACCGTATTCTTCTGAATGTGTTATCCTTTCGTGTTGCTGGATTGTACCGTTTCCTTCTGAATGTCTCATGTTGCTGGATTGTACCGTATCCTTCTGAATGTGTTATCCTTTCGTGTTGCTGGATTGTACCGTTTCCTTCTGAATGTCTCATGTTGCTGGATTGAACCGTTTCCTTCTGAAAGCCTCATGTTGCTGGATTGTCCGTTTCCTTTTGAATGTCTCATGTTGCTGGATTGTACCGTTTCCTTCTGAATGATTCATGTTGCTGGATTGTACCGTTTCCTTCTGAATGTCTCATGTTGCTGGATTGTACCGTTTCCTTCTGAATGTCTCATGTTGCTGGATTGTACCGTTTCCTTCTGAATGTCTCATGTTGCTGGATTGTACCGTATCCTTCTGAATGTGTTATCCTTTCGTGTTGCTGGATTGTACCGTTTCCTTCTGAATGTCTCATGTTATTGGATTGTACCGTTTCCTTCTGAATGTCTCATGTTGCTGGATTGTACCGTTTCCTTCTGAATGTCTCATGTTGCTGGATTGTACCGTTTCCTTCTGAATGTCTCATGTTGCTGGATTGTACCGTTTCCTTCTGAATGTCTCATGTTGCTGGATTGTACCGTATTCTTCTGAATGTGTTATCCTTTCGTGTTGCTGGATTGTACCGTTTCCTTCTGAATGTCTCATGTTGCTGGATTGTACCGTATCCTTCTGAATGTGTTATCCTTTCGTGTTGCTGGATTGTACCGTTTCCTTCTGAATGTCTCATGTTGCTGGATTGAACCGTTTCCTTCTGAAAGCCTCATGTTGCTGGATTGTCCGTTTCCTTTTGAATGTCTCATGTTGCTGGATTGTACCGTTTCCTTCTGAATGTCTCATGTTGCTGGATTGTACCGTTTCCTTCTGAATGTCTCATGTTGCTGGATTGTACCGTATCCTTCTGAATGTGTTATCCTTTCGTGTTGCTGGATTGTACCGTTTCCTTCTGAATGTCTCATGTTGCTGGATTGTACCGTATCCTTCTGAATGTGTTATCCTTTCGTGTTGCTGGATTGTACCGTTTCCTTCTGAATGTCTCATGTTGCTGGATTGAACCGTTTCCTTCTGAAAGCCTCATGTTGCTGGATTGTCCGTTTCCTTTTGAATGTCTCATGTTGCTGGATTGTACCGTTTCCTTCTGAATGTTTATTGTGTTTTTGTATTGTAACGTATCAATCTTATTGGGTTATTTTGTTACTGGATCGTAACATCTTTGATCTATCTCCGTTATGGTGTTGCTGAGTAAAAATATTGTATATAGTTTTGAATGTGAAGGTGTTTGTATACCGTTGCCTTCTGAATATGTTACACTGGATTGTAAAATGTGTATATAAATATGTTATTTAATTCCTGGATAATAACCTTTCTCTGTATGTGTTATTATGTTGCTCAAACTGCGTCCTCTGGATTCGTCTCAATGTTGTGAAATTGTTATTGTCTGCTGGATTGTGAATCTTATGTTCTTGGTCTGAATGTGCCACATTGATACGAAATCGAACCTCACTTTCTTCTTCTTTATGTGATTGCATAGTAATATATTTTTACTACGACCATGTTACATTATTGTAAAACATGTTGTATAGCTGTATTACAAGATTTTAAAGCATTCACTAAATATGTTATGGGCTCCGACTTTATAACACATACTTGTTCTCGATGCAGTAATGTAAAACGTCTATCATTATAAATCGTTGCGTTGATATATTGTGGCTCAGAATTTGAAAGCCGAAGTGTTTTCGTGCAGAGTATGGATAACATTTTTGTTTGAATGTATTAATCTACGCTTATTACAAAAGTTCATCTTATTCCACTGTGAAACAATAAAACAACAATGCAGAGGTGCCCACCCCCCCCCTTGGACCAGGACTCACCCCCCCCCCCCCGGACTGCCACCCCCCCCACGGCTATAAAATTTATGACGCCCCCCCCCCCCCGGAAAAATGTCCTGTTCTAAATATAAATTATTCTTGTGTAAACTTTCTGTATTTCACTTATCAAGAAATTAATTTAAATGTAGGTTTGGCTGTTTAAAGTTATAAGTTAAGCAACCTGTAAAAGAAAAAAAACTGCGAAAGTTTTTAGGATGTCGGCTTTGGAGTACATTTTTAAACATTTATAGGCCTATATCTTAATAAGTTATACAATTGAAACGTTATGTTCTTGGTAACTTCTAAACTAATTTTCATGATTTATGTATCAATTATTAAGAGTCATCTTCACTTTTGGGCTAATACAGTAGCCCATTTTTGCGCAGTCGGCAATGTTAACCATACGGCTTTTATGTAAAACATGGTATTTTATTCCCCTGTTTCGGACGCCATTTTCAGCCGATTTTCTTTAAACTTAGTAAGTGTTTAGTTGAATCGTTTTTTTAGGTCCCTCATACCTCAAAGTTTTGGAAATTTAACAAATATTACTTTCTGTGACATCGCAAAGTAAATCAATTTTACATACTTTTAAGATTTTTTTGTAATTATACAATTAATTTTTACTTATATATAAGGTATAAGGGACCTAGATCTAACCTTAATTTACAATAAAACATAAATTTTACTATTAAATCCAAAAACACCGTCCGAAACAGGGGAATACGGAGGCATATTTTCAGTGTTATTACAAGGGTGAAGATATGACTTAAAGAGCATGATGAGTATATTTGCATTATTTTCTTTAAATAAACTATTATCCTCAGGATTAGTCTACATCCTGTATCTCTTTAATGTCTCGAGCCAATCCAATTATTACCGAAGATTAAGATTAAAACTAAAACAATTACTAACATTACACATTAAACTCAATTTTTACTGATGTGGCCTTACAGAGGTAAATTCTTATGTTTTTAATGTGAATTGTGCGGGGGTCACAGTTTTGACAACGTGAATAGGAAGACGACACGGCGTCAAGACTAAACTTGGTACTGTATTTAATTGTTCCGTTTGTTTTGTTGTTTCATCAATCATCAGGGGCACATGAATCTTTATAATTTCCTTTTTGTGGATGGTTTTAATGTGATCTAATTTAACTTACAGTAATACATTGTCAACTTTTAGAATAAAATTTAATAATTGTCTGGTTTTGAATCACAGAAACCTTGAATATTCCTAACTTACCAACTAAACATTTTGAGGTTATCGCGCACGCACAACAGTCAGATTTCTGATTTCTTTGTCATGAAATTTCATTGACCAAGGCTATGAAAAACGCCACTTTCCGGACAAAATTACAAACAGCTTAATGTGTCTGTTTCTGATGTTGTTGCATAAAATAAAAACAGATATGAGCAAGTGAATCAATTTTGGCATCCGATTCCGCCGCTTCCGCGAACGACATAGCGCGCGTCATTTACAGCTCGCCCGTTTCCATAGCAACCTTAGGCTACTAGATTCCGCCAACCTTAGAGAAATGAATACAGAGAGTCACTGTGTTTGTTGACCAACAGTTGGGGAAATTTGTTGGTAAATTCTAAGCTGTAACATTTTTGACGGTCATAAATGATTTGTTTATTTAAAAAAAACTTTAGTTTTAATACTACTTGTTATAAAAGTATACTTTAAAAAATCGCCCCCCCCGTCGCGGACAAAAATACCCTTTTTTCGACCCCCCCCAAAAATGTCAATGACGCAGTCTGCGTCGTAACCCCCCCCCTGTGGGCACCCCTGCAACAATGTAAACTACATGAGATAAACGGTTACTGTTGCAGTACTTTTGTGTCCCGTTAAATGTTTTAACATAAAGAATAGGCCTATATTAATAATTGATCAGGTTGTATGGATGTGCCATAATTCTCGTTATAAGGTATACAAATTACTGATATTATCAATTTTACTAAACTTTTATCAAAACAATGCTTTTACATAACTATGCCATTGGGAATAAAATTTCGTTTTTTATGAGGTAGGTCAAGGAATTTTTTTAGGTCAAGGATTATGTATGTTTAATTTAAAATCTCTGCTTACTCGGTATAAAGGTTGATTGTAAATTTGAGATGTAGGCCCTAATATTGATGGAAATCTTCACGTTTCACGAGATTACAATATAGGCATCTAGCAGAGGCTGAGGTTAAGGTTAAAAAGAATATGGCTGTAGACATATTCTTCGAGCTACAGGCAAAATTAAATGTAATATACATAAGGGCCTTCGTTGTTGATACCGTTTCATGGAATGGGTTGCGGTATGGTGGGTTGGGGGGGGGGGGGGGGGTTGAATGAGGCTCAGAATTTCGGGTAATGACAAGTCTCAGTTTCCAAAACTCCAATCTGGAGGCGAGCTCCTCCAGTCGGATGGATAATTGTGGGTCATCTTTAATTCATAGGCGCTGCATCCTTACGTTGAAAACACTTACGAGAAGCCGGCCCATCTTGTTGTATAATTGTTTTTATTGAAATCGCTCCTACACGCATGACGACGAAAAAGAGAACTAGGGGAGTCACAGTTAATATGCATAACTTTATACTTACCAATATTGTGGTTAAAAACCAAATAAAAACCACTTTACAAAGCAATTAAAAAATGTTGATCAGGCTTTAAATATTAACTAGGGGGCCTGTGCAGCGCAATGCGCTGCATTTATTAAGGTACCTGGTGATCAAAGTTTGCTCCATGGTAATACTTTGAAAAAAAATTCACTATAGTGAAAACCAGATAGAACATTATTGGTGTTTCATCGATCGATCTTCATTACCAATCCTTTAACTTCCCAATGTGATAGTGTTAAGATGTGATGCTCGTTCTTTTAGGTCTGAATTAGCTAAGATTACGTAGTTGTTCTTTTGCCGATATGTCTTAGAGCCTTTGTCTAAATCCTCCTATAAAATTTAGAATAAATTCACAGATGTTGGATCCACATAGTTCATCAAACATAAAACGTAAATGACAACAGAATAAAAATCAACATTTCATTACTCCCCGGTCCGGTTATGCAGCACTCACTGCGGCTGTTTTTGTAGTACTACTGTATGAGGTAGTCATTGACATAGTGAATGAATCCATATTACTATTTATGCCTAAATCCTCTTTAAATTAACTTTCCATGACATTACAAAATTTAAATAATGAAATCACAAAAATTAAGAGAATCTACATCCTGAAATATCAACAATTGTGTTGATATTTCAGTACCAGTTCAATTTGCTTCTATTCAGCTTTTAACATATGTGTTTGTTTGTTTACTATCAACAGCTGTTTTACTTAGCAATTCAATATAAATTGTTCCCCATGTTAATCTTATGGACAAATAATGAACTTTTAAGGCTTCCCGTGGGCTTCAGAATTAAAAAATCAAAAGTCTAAAACCTTATTGCAAAACTACAAACTAAGACCATTATTTTGACACCTCAAACTTTAAAATTGGTCCAGAAATAAGGGAGGAGTAGTGTTAACAAAAAAAGGGCATCACGTATTATATATATAGATAGATATAATTTATTCTTATTTAAATAGTCTATGTATTACCGTATATTAACATTTAATAAGAATGTAAGAAAGTTGTAATATGTTTTAATTAAACTGATAATTTTATTAGTCCAGTAAATTATTTACCCTAACTTATTTGTTTGAAAGCAATATCATATTAGTAATAACCATTGACATAATTAAACTGTTCTGCTAACCGTACCCTTTCGGCAGATGATGAAATTATTAATAGCAGGTTTAATTTTCTATCACGATAGACGAATATATTCAATGTTTTTATTCCTAAAATTGGTTACTGC
This sequence comes from Neoaliturus tenellus, assembly GCA_030545055.2. Lineage (NCBI taxonomy): Eukaryota > Metazoa > Arthropoda > Insecta > Hemiptera > Cicadellidae > Neoaliturus > Neoaliturus tenellus. The sequence goes on from CM061533.1 coordinate 100,595,162, forward strand.
ATTTCTGTGATTACGGAATGATACAATAGGTTGCTTTATCATTTGTCTGAAACACGCCATAAAGAAATGGAGCGCTCTAGCGCTCAGTGTTTGCTTCTTATAGGTACAAAATAAACGGGCACTTATCCTCTTTTAAAACTTTGTATTTTAGTTTGATATTCCTAATAATGAAGGGGAATTACAATTAAATTGTGTCCAAGCAGATACTACGGGTAGGTATAATCAAATTTTATTATTTCTTGGTTGGTTGCACTTCTAATAGGCTACTGTGTTTACCTTCTTGTGAGAAGAGGTGCATCTGTTGAGTGTCGTCACCTTTTTGTATACAGTATTTCATGCAAATTGTAAAATTTTGCCTACATGATCCTTGAAACACATTTTATGTAACCTAACGTTACTTATAAGATACAATAAGTAACGCATATAGCACTAAATCTACTACTATGCATAAAAACATAAGTTGATACATTATTGTATACATTAAATTATATTTCATTTCTAATTAAGAAATCAATCAAAATAAATTAAAATTTAGTCCTTTGTCAAATTTAACAAAAGCCTCCCGATTTATACTTTTCCATATAGTTCAACTAAGTAACCTATCTTATGGGTACCGTACTACATCAACTAATTTATTTCTGTAATGGTTGAAGATAATAAAATTAAGGTCTACTTTATCCTAAAATACTGTGCATATCCTAGGTAGAGTAATTAAAATCATCTTCGTTGTGTGATTAATGCCCCAACTTAGAGTTTTTAACGCCAGTTTTAGAATTTTTTTACTAATTTTTCATCAAATCGAAAAATTAGTGTTTTATTTCGACTTGTAATGTTGTTCTTATTCGAAATGCACAAAAATTTAACAGTGTTAAAAAAATATACCGGTAGTCAAAGTTTTTTAAACGATTTCACTAGGCTATGAATGCTGTGGGCGTAAACCACTGACATTGAAATGGTTTTCTATGATTAGTATCTTTAAAACCAATAGACAGTAGTTGTACCTGGTACACATTGTAAAAACTATTATATTTTAAAATCATTAGTTAGTCCATTATTTCCCACTATGAGGGACTGAACTAGTCTGACATCCGTTTTGTTTATAGTAAAACCAAACATCACGTTAATACGCAAAGGGTCTATATGTATTTTTTAAACTAAAAAAACCTAAATAAGTAAAATAAAAATATTTGTGTCGGTAAGTTGAGGATAGTTGTGTTTACATGAACAACCCGGCTTGAACATTGTCTAAAAGAAACTTGTCACACACAACAAACAATAACCCAAACCCGTAACAACTTTCATTCATAATATCTACCTGACGAGTTGGAGAAGGTAATCCACAGAACCACAAGCAGAACGCACACACGAGACACAGTGGTTTAGGTACAACGACCTCACTAGACGTCGCGCCAAACCCGACTGACAGAGCGGGAGCGACAACAGCGGCGACACTAGCGCTCCTCGGTCGCGGCCCAGCGGCAGACGCGGGAACTAACCGCCAGACAGGGCTACCACCACAACCAAACAATCGGGCTATTAGTGCACTCATTGTTGCCACGACCTTGAAATTATACTGTAGAAAATGCTGTCATTGTCAAGATAGTGCTGCAGGCAAGTCCAGAATTTTAGATTAGGAATAAGAAATTTTAGATGAATAACGATTCGGAGCTTGTCATGTAAACAATTGACAATATAGTAATAAAGTTATATTTAATGGTTTAAATGTATTAGGTGAAAATGTGAAGGTTTTGTTTAACTCATTATTGTATGATTTATCTACAGTCTAAATCACACTCTTCGGTTTCACCACAGAGATACGAGTAACTTTTAGGTTCTCTTCTTCTTAGTGGCATGGTCCTCCAGATCTAGATATTTCAAAAATCTTAATCCGTTAGAATATATTTTCTTCGGTATTATATTAATAAACATTACTTGTAGAATGTGAATGTCCATGATAACCAGATAACCAAATAAAGTGTAGCGACATCCGCAATAAGTAAAAATATGTCAAAGAAATATGTTCGGAGACTTACATAGATAAAAAAAGCACATGTCATGGTTCGTAAAAATAATAATCTAGGCTTAGGCCTCCTTCTCCTTGAGGCCTTTAAGTACCAGTGTCTCCACATAGATATGATATTAGTTGTGAAGCCACAGCTAGTAAACTCTAATTTGTAGCAAAAACAGGAAACAATATGGTGAGGTGAAACGTTAAAAGATTAACCCCAAAACTATAATATATCGTACTAGGGGTACCTGTGCAGCGCGATGCGCTGCATATTTCAGAGTGCTTGATGATCAAACCATGTTCCATGGTAATTTACTTAGTTTATTTTTGCATAAAGTTTTAATCATACTGCGAATTAATTTCCATCTTGTCAGCATTTGATCAATCAATTTCATTACTTATTTTACAACTTATTACTGTGATATAGTGTTGAAAATTTGTGGTTGCCCTTTTTGGTCCAAATTAGCTAGGATTACGTGATAATTCTTATGCTGATCTGTCTAAGGGCCTCTGCATAAATACTCAAATAATATCTGGAATTATGCTGGGTCTAGATAGTTTATGACTGCAGAGAAAAATTAGACAACTATCCGATCCTGTGTGAAGCATTATGGATCTGTTTTTGTAGAAGTGTATGGAAAAATAGTCTTTGGCATAGACTTGGCTTTAAACTACCTATTGAGTTAGGTTTCCATTTCAGTAAAGGTATTAAATTTAGGCCTATTGAATGAGCTCACACTAATACTATGTATACTAATTTAAATCCTTTTAAACTTAACTCTCCATGGTAAAACAGAATTTAAGTAAAGAATCACAAAACTGAAGAGATGAACCATTTCTTTGTTGATGTGGTTAATTAATTTATATTTTGGCTAAAATTTATCTTTATAAAAACATTTTTGTAATCTTATCAGTGTATACTGAAGTTAAAAAAATATATATACAGATTTTTTTTAATTTTTCAACAGGTGTTTTAATATGTCTTAACTTTCCATGGCATTACAAAATTTAAATAAAGAAATCACAAAAATTAAGAAAATCTACATCTTTGTTGGTGTGGTCCATTTTGGTTTTATGTGGGGGTTAACATTTCTCTTCGTTCAAACAATTTTTGCAATAAGCTTGTTATCTATACTGGAGGTAAAAAACTTTTAAATGTTGCCTCAGGTGTTTTAATATATTCTTCATACATTCTGCATTAAATTTGTAATGGCATCACAGTAAACAGGTTATAATTAAATTTAGACCAACAACCAACTATCCCTTTTCTTAGTTAACAGCATTTTGAAAACCGATGTGCAAACATTTAGCGTTTCAAGTTTTGTTAACTAACGTTGTTGTTTCAATACCAATCTGATAACCCATAAGAACCACATAAAACATTTTAATTTCCAAACTTGTTTTTTTTTTTACAGGAAAATGAATTTTCCTGGAGTTATAAGTTACTAAACGTATTTTTGTGTCCAAATACTCATAATTACACACCTCAAGCAAAATATACCTGCTTCATTTTGAGGGAAAAGATAAAACACAAAATTTGTGCCATACAATAGACACTCCTTGTATTAAAGTCTGCAATTGTGTTGATATTTCAATACCAGTTCAATTTGCTTCTATTCAGGTTTTAACATATATGTGTTTGTTTGTTTAACTATCAACAGCTGTTTTATTTAGCAATTCAATATAAATTGTTCCCCATGTTAATCTTATGGACAAAAAATGAACTTTGAAGGCTTCCCGCGGGCTTCAGAATTAAAATATCAAAAATCTAAAACCTTATTGCAAAACTACGAACTGAGACCATTCTTTTAACACCTGAAACTTTAAAATTGCTCCAGAAATAAGGGAGGAGTAGTGTTAACAAAAAAAGGGCATCACGTATTATATATATAGATTCGATTTGAATTGGAGAGTTGAAACCAATCCGTTTTAAACTCCATGCGTCCATAAAAATTCACACCATAGTCAATGTGTACTTTCATACAGCCAATTTTACTTCAAGAATGCAATGCTTCATTACATTTTCGTCCATATTGAAACTCCTCCCTTGCGCATGGTACAGTTATATGAAAAACCAAACAAAAATCATAATTATCTACACGTACAGACACAGGATTGAAACATGTATCTGTGTCAGCTAGCAACCGGTCTCTTCACCTGCTAGGTTACAACAGGTGTTTCGACCCCACCTGACTTCCGGATCCGATAGTCACCAGTCACGTGGCTCGCAACTATCGATATTCGAACCACACCAAAGATAATTTCAATTTCAATTCTGATTAAATCGTCTGGATATCTTATCGCCGATGAAAAGTGAATTAGGTAATTGTACGATTCGTCGCTGTTCATATTTCACGCTAAAAAACAGGCGTAAAAACCTTTGATAACCACTTAATTTGCCTAAACAATTTTGGACATAAAGTATACTGTACCTACATTTTAGAGCACTAACAACAAGGTAAAGAACGTGGAACTTGATAAAATGTGATAAAGGCCATGTCGGCCAATATAGGACCTAGAACACTACTGAAATCACGGTCACCATCACCAATGAATAAGAACCCACCACTAAACGAAAACTTGTACTACAGTTTTCTCAAACACAGTCAACAACAGTGTCCCAGGAAGAATGCGGTGCTAAATAGCCTCGTGGTTCGAATGGTTCGATTACTACGCGCTTTTTGTGGCCCTCGGCCCGGACTACTGGTTTTGGAAAAGTTATGCACACTCACAATCCCGTTACTTACTCGTCCGTTGCTGGAGCTGTTACTTTTATTGGTTGCCGGCTGGTAGCGACCGGTCCGGAATCCCGTTCCACATCTGAACCCGGTTGAATTAATTGGATCAGTTGATACTTTTCGTGTAAAGAAATCGTTGTGAGCTTAATTAATTGGGAGGTGGCTGTCTGGTCCGGAAATGGTAACAGTTGTTTTCTAAATGAAAAGACAACTTTTAAATAGGAATTATTACTTTCCTCGAGGAATTGGTAGTCTTGCACAGTATAATAAGTTCTACAAATTTAATACCATCGCATATGAGAGAAAATAACATACATGCCTGTATAATTTACACAAAAATAAAATTAGTTCTTTCTGGAGTTCTCTCCTATACGAGTCAAAGAAAACAACTATTTTGCAATTGGATTCGGAGTTCCATAGATTCTTGAAATTCCAATTCACCCATTAAACCATTGAATCCTTCCTTTTTCATCAGATGAGACTCATCAGATAGTCCTAATCACATTTAATGTTTTTTATATACATTTTTCTCTCCCTCAGATCATGGGTGTTTTATCCTTGACCAGCTACAAGCTAAGGAAGAAGCACGGCTACTACAAACATTTTGTTGACATGTTATCCCATTTAAATGCAACCTGTTATGACCATTAATATCTCACTGGGTGAGAATGTGAACCATCTTTTTTATAAACAGCTCTTGGGTTTGTAGGTCACTTCCGTATTGATTTTATTTGAGAGAATTTAACTTTTCGATACAGAGAAAACTTTGTAATTTTTGAAGGTCCGAAGCTTGGACCCAACCGACTGTTTATTGAGCTATTAATTACTTAACCCAAAAATTAATAAACGGGTCTTTTTCAGCACACTAAAAACAAAGCATTATACCCCCACCATTAGCGTAATAATAGCTTTGAAATAGTGTTCAGATTGGGTTGGCACTTTATGATCCAGCGTAGTAATGATATGATTGTTTGTTTACTTGGATATACTAATGGTTTTAATTTTCAATAATAGTTTCAAAGTAGAGTTGGGAGCAAAATAAATATTTGTTGGATGCACAGGGGTATCAGATTGATTTTATGAATTCGGAGAGTCACTTTTTCTATACTCATTTACCTTATACTTATTTTGGGTGAACGATCTCCAAAGTATTAAAAAGAAATCTCACAAGTAACATTAATTAATTGTTGGCATTCTGGAGCATGAGCAATCAAGTTTATTTCTCTGTAATAATGGAAAAGTAATGTAACCGAATATCTAATGTGAAAACACAAAGGCAAAATAATATTCCCAAGCATTCGTCAATAAATAAACAAAAATTAAAACTTTCTAGTCAAGCACCAAGGTAAACGTCCCACATTTCATATGAGGTCGAACAAAGAGGCTGCTAACCAATCCCACCTAATCAGAGGTATTGTGCTTTCACCGCGAAGGAGCGAGAGAGATGGCGCGATAGAGGTCTAGACTCGCCTACGGCTCGATGGGGCTTCGCCCCATGCCCCTTAGGGGTTGCCCTAAATTCGTAAATTAATAAGAAGTCAAATTGTTAAACAGGTTAGTTCCAACCGAAGAACGGGTCAATTTAAGATCATCAGTGAGTGAGTAAGTCAGTCAGTCAGTTACACATGGGGCTGTATATATTATGTAAATATTCTAGGTGTTATGCTTGATGGAGGGTCCAACCCCATCAATAATAATTGGTTGCCCCAATTCCGTAAATTACTGTCAAAACCTCATACAATTAACAGGCTAGTTGAGGGCTCAACTCCAACGACGGTAACAGAAGCCGCCAATAAACACTACTCACAATAAATAATACAGTAATAAGCTTTTAAATTTGCCCACGGCTCATGGTTTAATCCCACTCCCTAGCTTCCCTTAGTTCGTTAAAAAATTTAATGGAGTTGTGAAATATTAATGAACTATATAAATAGTTATGCTCAAAAGTTGTAATGTAAAAATTAGGAGATACGATTATGATTGCACATGATTGAGGTAATAGCTGTATTCTGAAAAGATAAAAGTGGAATAAAATTATATGTTTATATAGAGGATCGTTGTATGCAATAGAAGAAAAAAGGGACAAAATCAAGATATTTGAAACTAAAAAAATGGTTTAGGCTAAGATGCTTCAGTTCCGCCACGGGGTGGCCAAGAAACGCAGGAATCATATATGTACCATATAGAGAAACGATAACAATTTTATCATTCAAAATCAGCAATTATTAATTTAACAGTTTTAAATGTTATACATATTAGTTCAGAAAATTTGTAAAAATAGAGCCCTAGTAGTATGTAATATATCACAGGGCATTAGGTACTATAATCATGAAGTCTTAAAGTCTTAATATACTCTTAAAATGAAGAAATTTGCAACTTAAGAACCATAAAATCTGCGTACATTATGCATTTTCAACCAATGGTAGTGAAAAATCCAATTGTGAAATAATAGCCAAAAAAGGATTATTGGTTAAATTAAAATATACTGAAAGAGTTACAATAATTGATAAGCATAGAATAGTTTTAAATTACAACAATAATAGGGTTAATCGAGACTTTAGGTGAGAGCACTGCATTGAGGAAGTTTGACGGACAAAGTGGCAGCGAGAAAAATTACTATTGAGTTTAATGCAATTGGTTATTATAATATTTCTCAGCCTGAAGGGTCATCAGATATGTAGATGGTCATAAAAAACGTCGGAAGTAGGTAAACGTTAGCGAAGGTAAGAATGTAAAAGTTCAATCGTTCTATAACTTAATATGTTCAATTGTTTCCTAAACTAAAATCTAAGCCTGATTGGACAGCAGCAAATAGGTCAAAGACCAGATGTCAAACGTGTTGGGACACGTTCAACTCTCCAAAGTAAAACTGCACCAGAACTATCAACTGAAGCGCTATATTCAATCTGGGGATTCATATAAAGAGACAGCATACAAATAGTAAAAAATTGTTATAATTACTGAATTAGGTAATTTTTTGTGCGAAAACCTACAAGAAAATTTCCAGCATGAGAAAACTAAAGTCTAGAAAATGTAACAAGACCTAAAATATTTTTAGCAATTAATATAGAAATCAAAACGGACATCACCTGAAAGAAAAGATACGCTTTCGATTCAGTAAACTTCATTTTCAACAATAACACAGCAATCAGAGGGAAAGCCATACGCAAACATCTATGCGCCCAATTGAGGATAATTATCGGGAAGAGGTGTACTTAAAAGATATAATTTAAATACAAGCGAGAACTAAGCGACTAAAATAGCGCTCCGAACGGCATCTTTAAGAACCAACGTACTTCCTAACCGACACCTCGTCTTTTTAGAATTTTTTATAATTTAAAAGTTGAAAATTTGTAGTTTATGGGCATTAACACTGTATAATTCAAAGCGAATATTACCCTAGTGAATTAACCCGCTCTCTATGCATCGAAACATCGTCGTCTACACAAGACGTTCATGTTTATACAGAATACAATGTTTGTATCAATCACGGGTGTAGTTGAAAGAAATCATTTAAGCACGAGCGAGAACTAAACCTGCAAAGTGATCTACGATACCACGCGGTGATATACGCTGATACGACTGAACTACGTTACCGACAAATCTATATTTTTTTACCTTTTTGATAGTTTAAAAGTAAAAAAGTTGTAGTTTTATGATTTTACCTAAATTGAAACATCTCAAAGAATGTCCATGCCAAATTTCAAGACTCTAGCTTAAACGGTCGCTTCAGGACTTTACTATCATCAGTGAGTCAGTGAGTCAGTTACACATGGGGCTGTATATATTATAGACTCGCCTACGGCTCGATGGGGCTTCGCCCCATGCCCCTTGGGGGTTGCCCTAAATTCGTAAATTAATAAGAAGTCAAATTGTTAAACAGGTTAGTTCCAACCGAAGAACGGGTCAATTTAAGATCATCAGTGAGTGAGTAAGTCAGTCAGTCAGTTACACATGGGGCTGTATATATTATGTAAATATTCTAGGTGTTATGCTTGATGGAGGGTCCAACCCAATAATTGGTAGCCCCAATTCCGTAAATTACTGTCAAAACCTCATACAATGAACAGGCTAGTTGAGGGCTCAACTCCAACGACAGTAACAGAAGCCGCCAATACACACTACTCACAATAAATAATACAGTAATAAGCTTTTAAATTTGCCCACGGCTCATGGTTTAATCCCTCTCCCTAGCTTCCCTTAGTTCATTAAAAAATATGATGGAGTTGTGAAATATTAATGAACTATGTAAATAGTTATGCTCAAAAGTTGTTGTGTAAAAATTAGGAGATACGATTATGATTGCACATGATTGAGGTAATCGCTGTATTCTGAAAAGATAAAAGTGGAATAAAATTATAAGTTTATATAGAGGATCGTTGTATGTATTAGAAGAAAAAAGGCACAAAATCAAGATATTTGAAATTTAAAAAAAAAATGGTTTAGGCTAAGATGCTTCAGTTCCGCCAAGGGGTGGCCAAGAAACGCAGGAATCATATAGGTACCATATAGAGAAACGATAACAATTTTATCATTCAAAATCAGCAATTATTAATTTAACAGTTTTAAATGTTATATACATATTACTTCAGAAAATTAATAAAAATAGAGCCCTTGTAGTATGTAATAGCTCACAGGGTATAAAGTACTACAATCATGAAGTCTTAAAGTCTTTATATAGTCTTAAAATGAAGAAAATTGCAACTTAAGAACCATAAAATCGGCGTACATTATGCATTTTCAACCAATGGTAGTAAAAAAAAACCAATTGTGAAATAATAGCCAAAAAAAGGATTATTGATTAAATTAAAATATACTGAAAGAGTTACAATAATTGATAAGCATAGAATAGTTTTCAATTACAACAATAATAGGGTTAATCGAGACTTTGTGTGAGAGCACTGCATTGAGGAAGTTTGACGGACAAAGTGGCAGCGAGAAAAATTACTATTGAGTTTAATTCAATTGGTTAGTTTAATATTTCTCAGCCTGATGGGTCATCAGATATGTAGATGGTCTTAAAAAAACGTAGGAAGTAGGTAAATGTTAGCGAAGGTAAGAATGGAAAGTTCAATTGTTCTATAACTTAATATGTTCAATCGATTCCTAAACTAAAATTTAAGCCTGATTGGACAGCAGCAAATAGGTCAAAGACCGGATGTCAGACGTGTTGGGACACGTTCAACTCTTCAAAGTAAAACTGTACCAGAACTATCAACTGAAGCGCTATATTCAATCTGGGGATTCATATAGAGAGACAGCATACAAATAGTAGAAAATTAAGTTAAAATTACTGTATTAGGTAATTTTTGTGCGAAAATCTACAAGAAATTTTCCAGCATGAGAAAACTAAAGTCTAGAAAATGTATTAAGACCTAATATATTTTTAGCAATTAATATAGAAATTAAAGCGGACATCACCTGAATGTAAAGATACGCTTTCGATTCAGTAAATTCATTTTCAATAATAACACAGCAATCAGAGGGACAACCATACTCAAACAACTGTGCGCCCAATCGAGATTAATTATCGGGAAGAGGTGTAGTTAAAAGATATCATTTAAATACAAGCGAGAACTAAGCGACTATAATAGCGCTCCAAGCGACATCTCTAAGAACCAACGTACTTCCTTACGACACCTCGTCTTTTGAGAATTATTTATAATTTGAAAGCTGAAAATTTTTAGTTTTTGGGCATTAATACTGTCTAGAACAAAGCGAGAATTGCTGAAATAACCCGCTCTCTATGCAGAAAAACACCGTCGTCTAATCAAGACATTCATGCTAACGTAATTCAATAATGGTATCATACACGGGTGTAATTGAAAGAGATCATTTAAACATGAGCGAGAACTAAACCTGCAGAGTGATCTACGATACCACGCGGTGATATACGCTGATACGGCTGAACTACGTTACCGACAAATCTATATTTTGAACCTTTTTTATAGTTTAAAAGTAAAAAAGTTGTAGTTTTATGATTTTCCCTAAATTGAAACATCTCAAAGAATGTCCATGCCAAATTTCAAGTCTCTATCTTAAACGGTCGCTTCAGGACTTTAAGATCATCAGTGAGTCAGTCAGTTACACATGGGGCTGTATATATTATAGACTCGCCTACGGCTCGATGGGGGCTCCGCCCCCATGCCCCCTATAGTGGTTCCCCCGAAGTGTTAGTAGACGATAACGAATCGATGCCGAAAGGAAATCGCAATTAGTAGTTTAGAGGAAGTTAAAAAAATACGTGGAAACAACGAATAGTCAAGTAACAAATGTTGAAATAGAGCAATTGTTGTGAAAGACTTTCAATATCGTGAAAGTACGCTCCTTTTCAAGGGTGAAGGGGGTGAGATACTGCCAAATCGCAAAGGACCGAACTTGTAGAGCGTCTAAAATAGAACAAATTATTGGCGAAATATAAATCAATATGGCAGTAAAATTTTCAGTATAAAGTAATTTACAAACACTTTACATGAAAAAATGTCAATAATTTCGTTTTTATTTTTTTCAATGTGTTTGGTCTTAAATTTGATTGAAATTGATCAATGGCTTCTAAAATAGTAAGAACTAGTTGGGCAGTAATATTTATTAAGTTTGAGGCATCTGTGCGCCATAATAGTAAATAAAAAACATTAAAATAGCGAATTGTTTGTGGAAGAATGTATAAGTTTGAAATTACACCCCTTTTTAAGGGTGAAGGGGTCGAGATACTCCAAAATGTCACAATACTAAACTTGTAGAGCGTCTATAGTAGAATATAGTAATGGCGAAACATATATCAATATAGCAGTATATTTACCAAGTTTAAGTGAATTATGAACACTTTACATGAAAAAATGTTGAGAATTTTGTGTTTTTACAATTTTTTTTGGGCTAAAATTCGATTGAAATTAGCAAAAAGCTTTTTTTACAGATAAAACCTGTTGAGGTCATAATATAAATAGAAATTCATGCATACATATTACATAATAGTAAATAAAAATATCAAAATAACACAATTTTTGAGAAAGATTTTAGAAATTCTGAAGGTACACTCCTTTTTAAAGGTGAAGGGGATGAGATACGGTAAAGTGTCATAAGACCAAACTTGTAGAGCATCTCAAATAGAATACAATACAGGAAAAAAATAAATCGATATAGGAGTATATTTAACAGGTAATTTAACACAGGTATTTAACAGGTAAAAGTAAACTAATTACAAACAGTATAAATGAAAAATGTTAAGGATTTCGAGTTTTAGGGTTTTTGGACTAAACTTAGGTTGAAATTGGCTAATGAATGCTACTATAGTTAGACATATATTAGGGCATAATATGTACAAAATTTCACGCATCGATGTGCCATATAATAGTAAATTAAAAATATTAAAATAGTGCAATATTTTGACGAGTTTTGAAATTTTGGAAATACGCCGCTTTTTAAGGGTGAAGGGGATAAGATACGGTAAAATGTCACAGGACCAATCTTGAAGAGCATCTAAAATAGAATACAATATTGCTAAAACATGTATCGATATAGCAGTATATTTACCAGGTAAAAGTAAATTATAAACACTATACATGAAAAAATGTTAAGGTTTTCGTTTGTTTACGATTTTTTTGGACTAAACTTAGGTTGAAATTGATCAATGAATGCTACTATAGTTAGACTTATATTAGTGCATAATATGTACAAAATTTCACTCATCGATGTGCCATAATACTAAACGAAAAATATTAAAATATTCCAATTTTTGTTGACGAATTTTGAAATTTTGAAAGTACGCCCCTTTTTAAGGGTGAAGGGGATGAGATACGGTAAAATGTCATAGGACCTAACTTGTAGAGCGTTTAATTCCCCACTAACGATTTTCCCTCAGATTCGAGATAGGACCTCTCGTTCAAAAGTTACAGCGAAAATAGTAAAACCTTACATTTTCGGGTTACCGGTTTCCACCCTTCGTTATTTTTTTGGGGGGGTTGAAATGAAAAATTGTCGGATTTCAGACTTTTCCCGGGGGTATCAGGTATTAAGCAACCCGCATGCCAAAAATCAAGTTTCCAGCTCATCCGGAAGTAGTCTAGAATTTGTATAGATGAGTGAGTCAGTCAGTTACACATGGGGCTGTATATTTATAGGACTCGCCTACGGCTCGATGGGGGCTCCGCCCCCATACCCCCTTTGGGGGTTGCCCCGAATTCGTTAATTGTTCTAAGTCTTAAGAACTAAACAGGCTAGTTGAGGCCTCCACCCCAACTCTATACTTATCTTCTCTGACTTAGTTTAATAGTTTAGGAAATCTAAGATATTATCTTGATAAAGTAAATTGATACTTAAATTGATTAAATTAATAAAGCTTAAATTGATAATTTTTTATATTTTATATTTAATGCTCATGGTATGTGTGAGTAGCTAAATTTTAGGCATCTAATTGTCATAACAGTAAATAAAAAATAAAACTCAATTTTTGTGAAAGAATTTTGAAAATACACCCCTTTTTTGGTGAAGATAGTGAAATGCTACAGAATCTTAAGGGCCGAGCTTATAGAGAATCTAAAAATAATAAAATGCTGACAAAAAGTACATCGGTATGGCAGTACCTTTACCGGGTTTAACAAAATCACCAAAAACTATACATAAAACAGGTTAATAATTTAGTATTTTCACAGTTTTTTTACTAACCTTGGATTGAAATCGGCCTTTGGCTGCTTCTATAGTAAGAACTAGATATATTCAGAGTGTACACAAAATTTGAGGCATGTATGTGTCATAAAAGTAAACGATAAATATTGAAATAGAGTAATTTTGGTGAAAGAATTTCGATATTGTGAAAGTACGCCCCTCTTTACAGGTGAAGGGAGTGAAATACGGCAAAATTGCATAGGACTGAACTTGTAGAGCGTCTAAAATAGAATATAAAACTGGCAAAACAAATATCAATATTGCACTATATTTGGCAGAATAAAGTAATTTACAAACACTTAACACGAAAAAATTGTAAGAATTTTGTGTTTTTTTCAATTTTTTTTAGACTTAATTATAATTGAGATTGGTCAATGGCTACCACTGTGGTAAGAACTAGTTGAGACCATAATATGTACTAAAGTTCAAGCATCCCTGTGCCATGTTAGTAAATAAAAAATATTAAAATAACGAGATTTTTGTGAAAAAATTTGGAAATTTTGAAAGTATGCCCTTTTTAAGTAAAATTAGGATTTTTAGTCTGGAGATTTACGCAATTGGTGCGATGTACGACAAAAAGTCACAGGACCAAAATCGTAGTTCATACAATTCAGTAAAATCTATGAAAGGCCTAACCGTTTAGCCGCTAGAGCTGAAATATACTAAAATAACGATTTCTCTAGTTGGCCAAAAGCCACTACTTATTTATCACAAAACTGAGAAAAAGTGAAAAATGTATTTTCAGAGTAAACGGAAAGAGATACGGCAAAGTATGTCAGAATCAAAATTGTAGATATTAAAAAGACCTATAAAAGTTGTCATTTAAACATTTTTGTAGGACAAACCATTTAGTCGCTATGGCCCTAAATCTAAATATAAATCACAAAAATCAGTTTGGAGCGTTAACGGTACGATGTACGAAAAAAAGTCAAAGGACCAAAATTGTAGATCATAGAATTCCCTATCGTAATATGCTCTCAGATTTAAGATTAGACTAACCGTTAGGCCACTAGAGCTGAAATACTAAAATTACGATTTCTCTAGTGGACCAGAACCGGTATTTTTCCACTACTTACGTTCACAAAATCCGGAAAAAGACAAAAATGTATTTTTTAAGTAAACGAGAAGAGATACATTTGGCAGCTAAAGCTGAAATTCTAAAATTACGATTTCTCTAGTGTCCCAGAACCGGTATTTTCCCACTACTTATGTTCACAAAATCCGGAAAAAGTGAAAAATGACTTTTGTGAGTAAACGAGTAGAGATACGGCAAAATATATAAGGAAAAGATTTGTAGATATTAAAAAGGTCTATCGAAATAAATCTTAAAAAGTTTTTTACGACCATCGGTTTAGTCACTAGAGCCCGAAAACCGAAAATGGCATTTCATTAAAAACGCTCTATAGGCTTAACGGTGCGAGATACGATAAAAAGTCAAAGGACCAAAATTGTAGAAAATTAAATTCCCTATCGTAGTATTGTTCTCAGATTTTAGATAGGACGAAGAGTTTGGCCGCTATAGCCAAAAAAGTAAAATTACAATTTCAGAAATCCGCCTTTTTGAATTTTTTTAGTAGGTTAAAACTAAAAATTTGCAAGTTTAAGATTTTATATCTAGTCTTGACCATTCAGGCTAGATGTATGCAAAATTTCAAGTCTCTAGCTTAAATAGATACGTCAGAAATTCGTATCCCATATAAGTGAGTGAGTCAGTCAGTCAGTTACACATGGGGCTGTATATATTATAGACTCGCCTACGGCTCGATGGGGGCTCCGCCCCCATGCCCCCTATAGTGGTTCCCCCGAAGTGTTAGTAGACGATAACGAATCGATGCCGAAAGGAAATCGCAATTAGTAGTTTAGAGGAAGTTAAAAAAATACGTGGAAACAACGAATAGTCAAGTAACAAATGTTGAAATAGAGCAATTGTTGTGAAAGACTTTCAATATCGTGAAAGTACGCTCCTTTTCAAGGGTGAAGGGGGTGAGATACTGCCAAATCGCAAAGGACCGAACTTGTAGAGCGTCTAAAATAGAACAAATTATTGGCGAAATATAAATCAATATGGCAGTAAAATTTTCAGTATAAAGTAATTTACAAACACTTTACATGAAAAAATGTCAATAATTTCGTTTTTATTTTTTTCAATGTGTTTGGTCTTAAATTTGATTGAAATTGATCAATGGCTTCTAAAATAGTAAGAACTAGTTGGGCAGTAATATTTATTAAGTTTGAGGCATCTGTGCGCCATAATAGTAAATAAAAAACATTAAAATAGCGAATTGTTTGTGGAAGAATGTATAAGTTTGAAATTACACCCCTTTTTAAGGGTGAAGGGGTCGAGATACTCCAAAATGTCACAATACTAAACTTGTAGAGCGTCTATAGTAGAATATAGTAATGGCGAAACATATATCAATATAGCAGTATATTTACCAAGTTTAAGTGAATTATGAACACTTTACATGAAAAAATGTTGAGAATTTTGTGTTTTTACAATTTTTTTTGGGCTAAAATTCGATTGAAATTAGCAAAAAGCTTTTTTTACAGATAAAACCTGTTGAGGTCATAATATAAATAGAAATTCATGCATACATATTACATAATAGTAAATAAAAATATCAAAATAACACAATTTTTGAGAAAGATTTTAGAAATTCTGAAGGTACACTCCTTTTTAAAGGTGAAGGGGATGAGATACGGTAAAGTGTCATAAGACCAAACTTGTAGAACATCTCAAATAGAATACAATACAGGAAAAAAATAAATCGATATAGGAGTATATTTAACAGGTAATTTAACACAGGTATTTAACAGGTAAAAGTAAACTAATTACAAACAGTATAAATGAAAAATGTTAAGGATTTCGAGTTTTAGGGTTTTTGGACTAAACTTAGGTTGAAATTGGCTAATGAATGCTACTATAGTTAGACATATATTAGGGCATAATATGTACAAAATTTCACGCATCGATGTGCCATATAATAGTAAATTAAAAATATTAAAATAGTGCAATATTTTGACGAGTTTTGAAATTTTGGAAATACGCCGCTTTTTAAGGGTGAAGGGGATAAGATACGGTAAAATGTCACAGGACCAATCTTGAAGAGCATCTAAAATAGAATACAATATTGCTAAAACATGTATCGATATAGCAGTATATTTACCAGGTAAAAGTAAATTATAAACACTATACATGAAAAAATGTTAAGGTTTTCGTTTGTTTACGATTTTTTTGGACTAAACTTAGGTTGAAATTGATCAATGAATGCTACTATAGTTAGACTTATATTAGTGCATAATATGTACAAAATTTCACTCATCGATGTGCCATAATACTAAACGAAAAATATTAAAATATTCCAATTTTTGTTGACGAATTTTGAAATTTTGAAAGTACGCCCCTTTTTAAGGGTGAAGGGGATGAGATACGGTAAAATGTCATAGGACCTAACTTGTAGAGCGTTTAATTCCCCACTAACGATTTTCCCTCAGATTCGAGATAGGACCTCTCGTTCAAAAGTTACAGCGAAAATAGTAAAACCTTACATTTTCGGGTTACCGGTTTCCACCCTTCGTTATTTTTTTGGGGGGGTTGAAATGAAAAATTGTCGGATTTCAGACTTTTCCCGGGGGTATCAGGTATTAAGCAACCCGCATGCCAAAAATCAAGTTTCCAGCTCATCCGGAAGTAGTCTAGAATTTGTATAGATGAGTGAGTCAGTCAGTTACACATGGGGCTGTATATTTATAGGACTCGCCTACGGCTCGATGGGGGCTCCGCCCCCATGCCCCCTATAGTGGTTCCCCCGAAGTGTTAGTAGACGATAACGAATCGATGCCGAAAGGAAATCGCAATTAGTAGTTTAGAGGAAGTTAAAAAAATACGTGGTAACAACGAATAGTCAAGTAACAAATGTTGAAATAGAGCAATTGTTGTGAAAGACTTTCAATATCGTGAAAGTACGCTCCTTTTCAAGGGTGAAGGGGGTGAGATACTGCCAAATCGCAAAGGACCGAACTTGTAGAGCGTCTAAAATAGAACAAATTATTGGCGAAATATAAATCAATATGGCAGTAAAATTTTCAGTATAAAGTAATTTACAAACACTTTACATGAAAAAATGTCAATAATTTCGTTTTTATTTTTTTCAATGTGTTTGGTCTTAAATTTGATTGAAATTGATCAATGGCTTCTAAAATAGTAAGAACTAGTTGGGCAGTAATATTTATTAAGTTTGAGGCATCTGTGCGCCATAATAGTAAATAAAAAACATTAAAATAGCGAATTGTTTGTGGAAGAATGTATAAGTTTGAAATTACACCCCTTTTTAAGGGTGAAGGGGTCGAGATACTCCAAAATGTCACAATACTAAACTTGTAGAGCGTCTATAGTAGAATATAGTAATGGCGAAACATATATCAATATAGCAGTATATTTACCAAGTTTAAGTGAATTATGAACACTTTACATGAAAAAATGTTGAGAATTTTGTGTTTTTACAATTTTTTTTGGGCTAAAATTCGATTGAAATTAGCAAAAAGCTTTTTTTACAGATAAAACCTGTTGAGGTCATAATATAAATAGAAATTCATGCATACATATTACATAATAGTAAATAAAAATATCAAAATAACACAATTTTTGAGAAAGATTTTAGAAATTCTGAAGGTACACTCCTTTTTAAAGGTGAAGGGGATGAGATACGGTAAAGTGTCATAAGACCAAACTTGTAGAGCATCTCAAATAGAATACAATACAGGAAAAAAATAAATCGATATAGGAGTATATTTAACAGGTAATTTAACACAGGTATTTAACAGGTAAAAGTAAACTAATTACAAACAGTATAAATGAAAAATGTTAAGGATTTCGAGTTTTAGGGTTTTTGGACTAAACTTAGGTTGAAATTGGCTAATGAATGCTACTATAGTTAGACATATATTAGGGCATAATATGTACAAAATTTCACGCATCGATGTGCCATATAATAGTAAATTAAAAATATTAAAATAGTGCAATATTTTGACGAGTTTTGAAATTTTGGAAATACGCCGCTTTTTAAGGGTGAAGGGGATAAGATACGGTAAAATGTCACAGGACCAATCTTGAAGAGCATCTAAAATAGAATACAATATTGCTAAAACATGTATCGATATAGCAGTATATTTACCATGTAAAAGTAAATTATAAACACTATACATGAAAAAATGTTAAGGTTTTCGTTTGTTTACGATTTTTTTGGACTAAACTTAGGTTGAAATTGATCAATGAATGCTACTATAGTTAGACTTATATTAGTGCATAATATGTACAAAATTTCACTCATCGATGTGCCATAATACTAAACGAAAAATATTAAAATATTCCAATTTTTGTTGACGAATTTTGAAATTTTGAAAGTACGCCCCTTTTTAAGGGTGAAGGGGATGAGATACGGTAAAATGTCATAGGACCTAACTTGTAGAGCGTTTAATTCCCCACTAACGATTTTCCCTCAGATTCGAGATAGGACCTCTCGTTCAAAAGTTACAGCGAAAATAGTAAAACCTTACATTTTCGGGTTACCGGTTTCCACCCTTCGTTATTTTTTTGGGGGGGTTGAAATGAAAAATTGTCGGATTTCAGACTTTTCCCGGGGGTATCAGGTATTAAGCAACCCGCATGCCAAAAATCAAGTTTCCAGCTCATCCGGAAGTAGTCTAGAATTTGTATAGATGAGTGAGTCAGTCAGTTACACATGGGGCTGTATATTTATAGGACTCGCCTACGGCTCGATGGGGGCTCCGCCCCCATGCCCCCTATAGTGGTTCCCCCGAAGTGTTAGTAGACGATAACGAATCGATGCCGAAAGGAAATCGCAATTAGTAGTTTAGAGGAAGTTAAAAAAATACGTGGAAACAACGAATAGTCAAGTAACAAATGTTGAAATAGAGCAATTGTTGTGAAAGACTTTCAATATCGTGAAAGTACGCTCCTTTTCAAGGGTGAAGGGGGTGAGATACTGCCAAATCGCAAAGGACCGAACTTGTAGAGCGTCCGAAATAGAGCAAATTATTGGCGAAACACAAGTCAAAATGGCAGTAAAATTTTCAGTATAAAGTAATTTACAAACACTTTACATGAAAAAATGTCAATAATTTCGTGTTTTATTTTCAATTGTTTTGGTCTTAAATTTGATTGAAATTGATCAATGGCTTCTAAAATAGTAAGAACTAGTTGGGTCAATAATATTTACTAAGTTTGAGGCATCTGTGCGCCATAATAGTAAATACAAAACATTAAAATAGCGAATTGTTTGTGGAAGAAGGTATAAGTTTGAAACTACACCCCTTTTTAAGGGTGAAGGGGGCGAGATACTCCAAAATGTCACAGTACCAAACTTGTAGAGCGTCTATAATAGAATATAGTAATGGCTAAACATATATCAATATAGCAGTATATTTACCAAGTTTAAGTGAATTACGAACACTTAACATGAAAAAATGTTGAGAATTTTGTGTTTTTACAATTTTTTTGGGCTAAAATTCGATTGAAATTGGCAAAAAGCTTTTTTTTACAGATAGAACCTGTTGAGGTCATAATATAAATAGAAATTCATGCATACATATCACATAATAGTAAATAAAAATATCAAAATAGTACAATTTTTGAGAAAAATTTTAGAAATTCTGAAAGTACACTTCTTTTTAAGGGTGAAGGAGGTGAGGTACGGCAAAATCGCATACCATCGAAATTGTAGAGCGTCTAAAATAAAATATAATACTGGCAAAAAATGTCAATTTCGCAGTACATTTGCCAGATTATATCAATTTACGACCAGTATACTTGACATTTTTTTAAGAATTTTGTGTTGTACGACCATTCAGGACTAAACTTAGATTGAAATCGGCCAATGAATACTACTATAGTTAGACCTATATTAGGGCGTAACATGTGCAAAATTTCACGCATCGATGTGCCATATAATAGTAAATTAAAAATATTAAAATAGTGCAATATTTTGACGAGTTTTGAAATTTTGGAAATACGCCGCTTTTTAAGGGTGAAGGGGATGAAATACATGGTATAATGTCATTGGACCAATCTTGTAGAGCATCTAAAATAGAATACAATATTGCTAAAACATGTATCGATATAGCAGTATATTTACCAGGTAACAGTAAATTATAAACACTATACATGAAAAAATGTTAAGGTTTTCGTTTGTTTACGATTTTTTTGGACTAAACTTAGGTTGAAATTGATCAATGAATGCTACTATAGTTAGACCTATATTAGTGCATAATATGTACAAAATTTCACTCATCGATGTGCCGTAATACTAAACGAAAAATATTAAAATATTCCAATTTTTGTTGACGAATTTTAAAATTTTGAAAGTACGCCCCTTTTTAAGGGTGAAGGGGATGAGATACGGTAAAATGTTATAGGACCTAACTTGTAGAGCGTTTAATTCCCCACTAACGATTTTCCCTCAGATTCGAGATAGGACCTCTCGTACACTCCTTTTTAAAGGTGAAGGGGATGAGATACGGTAAAGTGTCATAAGACCAAACTTGTAGAGCATCTCAAATAGAATACAATACAGGAAAAAAATAAATCGATATAGGAGTATATTTAACAGGTAATTTAACACAGGTATTTAACAGGTAAAAGTAAACTAATTACAAACAGTATAAATGAAAAATGTTAAGGATTTCGAGTTTTAGGGTTTTTGGACTAAACTTAGGTTGAAATTGGCTAATGAATGCTACTATAGTTAGACATATATTAGGGCATAATATGTACAAAATTTCACGCATCGATGTGCCATATAATAGTAAATTTAAAATATTAAAATAGTGCAATATTTTGACGAGTTTTGAAATTTTGGAAAAACGCCGCTTTTTAAGGGTGAAGGGGATAAGATACGGTAAAATGTCACAGGACCAATCTTGAAGAGCATCTAAAATAGAATACAATATTGCTAAAACATGTATCGATATAGCAGTATATTTACCAGGTAAAAGTAAATTATAAACACTATACATGAAAAAATGTTAAGGTTTTCGTTTGTTTACGATTTTTTTGGACTAAACTTAGGTTGAAATTGATCAATGAATGCTACTATAGTTAGACTTATATTAGTGCATAATATGTACAAAATTTCACTCATCGATGTGCCATAATACTAAACGAAAAATATTAAAATATTCCAATTTTTGTTGACGAATTTTGAAATTTTGAAAGTACGCCCCTTTTTAAGGGTGAAGGGGATGAGATACGGTAAAATGTCATAGGACCTAACTTGTAGAGCGTTTAATTCCCCACTAACGATTTTCCCTCAGATTCGAGATAGGACCTCTCGTTCAAAAGTTACAGCGAAAATAGTAAAACCTTACATTTTCGGGTTACCGGTTTCCACCCTTCGTTATTTTTTTGGGGGGGTTGAAATGAAAAATTGTCGGATTTCAGACTTTTCCCGGGGGTATCAGGTATTAAGCAACCCGCATGCCAAAAATCAAGTTTCCAGCTCATCCGGAAGTAGTCTAGAATTTGTATAGATGAGTGAGTCAGTCAGTTACACATGGGGCTGTATATTTATAGGACTCGCCTACGGCTCGATGGGGGCTCCGCCCCCATGCCCCCTATAGTGGTTCCCCCGAAGTGTTAGTAGACGATAACGAATCGATGCCGAAAGGAAATCGCAATTAGTAGTTTAGAGGAAGTTAAAAAAATACGTGGAAACAACGAATAGTCAAGTAACAAATGTTGAAATAGAGCAATTGTTGTGAAAGACTTTCAATATCGTGAAAGTACGCTCCTTTTCAAGGGTGAAGGGGGTGAGATACTGCCAAATCGCAAAGGACCGAACTTGTAGAGCGTCTAAAATAGAACAAATTATTGGCGAAATATAAATCAATATGGCAGTAAAATTTTCAGTATAAAGTAATTTACAAACACTTTACATGAAAAAATGTCAATAATTTCGTTTTTATTTTTTTTCAATGTGTTTGGTCTTAAATTTGATTGAAATTGATCAATGGCTTCTAAAATAGTAAGAACTAGTTGGGCAGTAATATTTATTAAGTTTGAGGCATCTGTGCGCCATAATAGTAAATAAAAAACATTAAAATAGCGAATTGTTTGTGGAAGAATGTATAAGTTTGAAATTACACCCCTTTTTAAGGGTGAAGGGGTCGAGATACTCCAAAATGTCACAATACTAAACTTGTAGAGCGTCTATAGTAGAATATAGTAATGGCGAAACATATATCAATATAGCAGTATATTTACCAAGTTTAAGTGAATTATGAACACTTTACATGAAAAAATGTTGAGAATTTTGTGTTTTTACAATTTTTTTTGGGCTAAAATTCGATTGAAATTAGCAAAAAGCTTTTTTTACAGATAAAACCTGTTGAGGTCATAATATAAATAGAAATTCATGCATACATATTACATAATAGTAAATAAAAATATCAAAATAACACAATTTTTGAGAAAGATTTTAGAAATTCTGAAGGTACACTCCTTTTTAAAGGTGAAGGGGATGAGATACGGTAAAGTGTCATAAGACCAAACTTGTAGAGCATCTCAAATAGAATACAATACAGGAAAAAAATAAATCGATGTAGGAGTATATTTAACAGGTAATTTAACACAGGTATTTAACAGGTAAAAGTAAACTAATTACAAACAGTATAAATGAAAAATGTTAAGGATTTCGAGTTTTAGGGTTTTTGGACTAAACTTAGGTTGAAATTGGCTAATGAATGCTACTATAGTTAGACATATATTAGGGCATAATATGTACAAAATTTCACGCATCGATGTGCCATATAATAGTAAATTAAAAATATTAAAATAGTGCAATATTTTGACGAGTTTTGAAATTTTGGAAATACGCCGCTTTTTAAGGGTGAAGGGGATAAGATACGGTAAAATGTCACAGGACCAATCTTGAAGAGCATCTAAAATAGAATACAATATTGCTAAAACATGTATCGATATAGCAGTATATTTACCAGGTAAAAGTAAATTATAAACACTATACATGAAAAAATGTTAAGGTTTTCGTTTGTTTACGATTTTTTTGGACTAAACTTAGGTTGAAATTGATCAATGAATGCTACTATAGTTAGACTTATATTAGTGCATAATATGTACAAAATTTCACTCATCGATGTGCCATAATACTAAACGAAAAATATTAAAATATTCCAATTTTTGTTGACGAATTTTGAAATTTTGAAAGTACGCCCCTTTTTAAGGGTGAAGGGGATGAGATACGGTAAAATGTCATAGGACCTAACTTGTAGAGCGTTTAATTCCCCACTAACGATTTTCCCTCAGATTCGAGATAGGACCTCTCGTTCAAAAGTTACAGCGAAAATAGTAAAACCTTACATTTTCGGGTTACCGGTTTCCACCCTTCGTTATTTTTTTGGGGGGGTTGAAATGAAAAATTGTCGGATTTCAGACTTTTCCCGGGGGTATCAGGTATTAAGCAACCCGCATGCCAAAAATCAAGTTTCCAGCTCATCCGGAAGTAGTCTAGAATTTGTATAGATGAGTGAGTCAGTCAGTTACACATGGGGCTGTATATTTATAGGACTCGCCTACGGCTCGATGGGGGCTCCGCCCCCATGCCCCCTTAGGGGGTTGCCCTGAATTCGTTAATTTTTCTAAGTCTTAAGAACTGAACAGGCTAGTTGAGGCCTCCACCCCAACTCTATACTTATCTTCTCTGACTTAGTTTAATAGTTCAGGAAATATAAAGCATTTAAGATATTCTCTTGATATTTAAAGTTCAAATTGATACTTTTGTTTTATATTTTATATTTAATGCTCAGGGTATGTGTGTGTAGCTAAATTACATTCATCTAAGTGTCATAACAATAAATAAAAAAATATTAAAATAACTCAATTTTTGTGAAAGAATATTGAAAATACGCCCCTTTTGGGGCGAAGAGAGTGAAATGCTACAAAATCTTAAGGCCCACCTTATAGAGATATCTAAAAAGAATATAATGCTGAAAAAAATATATCGGTATGGCCATATCTTTACCGGGTTCAACAAAATCACCAAAAACTGTACATATAAAGGTTAATAATTTAGTTTTTTTTTCAGTTTGTTTACTAATCTTGGATTGAAATCGGCAAATGGCTGCTACTATAGTAAGAAATAGTGTGTATAGTAGTGTATATTCATAGTATACACAAAATTTGAGGCATGCATGTGTCATAAAAGTAAACGATAAATATTGAAATAGAGCAATTTTGGTGAAAGAATTACGATATTGTGAAAGTACGCCCCTCTTTACGAGTGAAGAAGGTGAGATACGGCAAAATTTACAACACTTTACACGAAAAAATGTTAAGAATTTTGTGTTTTAAAAAGAATTTTAGACTTAATTATAATTGAAATTGGTCAATGGCTGCCGCTATGGTAAGATCTATTTGAGGTCATAATATGTACTAAAGTTCAAGCATCCGTGTGCAATATTAGTAAATAAAAAATATTAAAATAGCGAGATTTTGGTGAAAAAATTGGAAATGTTGAAAGTAAGCCCCTTTTTAAGGGTGAAGGGAGTGAGATACGGCAAAATTTCACAGGACTAAACTTGTAGAGTGTCTAATTCCTGACCATGAATTATACCTCAGATTCGAGATAGAACCTCTCGTTCAAAAGTTACAGCGTATTTAGAAAATGCCTTACATGGTGTAGATTTTACCATACAAAATTTTAGGGGGTTAAAATTTGAAAACTCAATGTTTTGCGATTTCCCCTTTGTATTAACCATACAAACTACGTGTGTACCAAATTTCAAGTTTCTAGCTCATCCGGACCAAAAATTACGATTTCTCTATTGTTCCAGAACCGGCAAAATCCCACTACTTATGTTCAAAAATCCGGAAAAAGTGAAAAATGTATTTTGTGAGTAAACGAGAGGAGATACGGTGAAATATGTAAAGATAAAAATTTTAGATATTTAACAGATCTATCAAAATTGTTATGTAAAAGTTTTTGTAGAACAAACCGTTTAGTCACTAGAGCCCGAAAACCGAAAACGGGGTTTCATTAAAAACGCTCTGGAGGCTTAACGGTGCGAGATGTGATAAAAAGTCACAGGACCAAAGTTGTAGATAATTAAATTCCCTATCGTAGTATTGTTCTCAGATTTTAGATAGGACGAAGCGTTTGGCCGCTAGAGCCAAAAAACTAAAATTAAAATTTCGGAAGTCCGCCATTTTGAATTTTTTTTAGTAGGTTAAAACAACAAATTTGCAAGTTTAAGATTTTATCCTTAGCATTGACCATTCAGGCTAGACGTATGCCAAATTTCAAGTCTCTAGCTTAAATAGTTACGTCAGAACTTCGTATCCCATATAAGTGAGTGAGTCAGTCAGTCAGTTACACATGGGGCTGTATATATTATAGACTCGCCTACGGCTCGATGGGGCTTCGCCCCATGCCCCTTGGGGGTTGCCCTAAATTCGTAAATTAATAAGAAGTCAAATTGTTAAACAGGTTAGTTCCAACCGAAGAACGGGTCAATTTAAGATCATCAGTGAGTGAGTAAGTCAGTCAGTCAGTTACACATGGGGCTGTATATTTATAGGACTCGCCTACGGCTCGATGGGGGCTCCGCCCCCATGCCCCCTATAGTGGTTCCCCCGAAGTGTTAGTAGACGATAACGAATCGATGCCGAAAGGAAATCGCAATTAGTAGTTTAGAGGAAGTTAAAAAAATACGTGGAAACAACGAATAGTCAAGTAACAAATGTTGAAATAGAGCAATTGTTGTGAAAGACTTTCAATATCGTGAAAGTACGCTCCTTTTCAAGGGTGAAGGGGGTGAGATACTGCCAAATCGCAAAGGACCGAACTTGTAGAGCGTCTAAAATAGAACAAATTATTGGCGAAATATAAATCAATATGGCAGTAAAATTTTCAGTATAAAGTAATTTACAAACACTTTACATGAAAAAATGTCAATAATTTCGTTTTTATTTTTTTCAATGTGTTTGGTCTTAAATTTGATTGAAATTGATCAATGGCTTCTAAAATAGTAAGAACTAGTTGGGCAGTAATATTTATTAAGTTTGAGGCATCTGTGCGCCATAATAGTAAATAAAAAACATTAAAATAGCGAATTGTTTGTGGAAGAATGTATAAGTTTGAAATTACACCCCTTTTTAAGGGTGAAGGGGTCGAGATACTCCAAAATGTCACAATACTAAACTTGTAGAGCGTCTATAGTAGAATATAGTAATGGCGAAACATATATCAATATAGCAGTATATTTACCAAGTTTAAGTGAATTATGAACACTTTACATGAAAAAATGTTGAGAATTTTGTGTTTTTACAATTTTTTTTGGGCTAAAATTCGATTGAAATTAGCAAAAAGCTTTTTTTACAGATAAAACCTGTTGAGGTCATAATATAAATAGAAATTCATGCATACATATTACATAATAGTAAATAAAAATATCAAAATAACACAATTTTTGAGAAAGATTTTAGAAATTCTGAAGGTACACTCCTTTTTAAAGGTGAAGGGGATGAGATACGGTAAAGTGTCATAAGACCAAACTTGTAGAGCATCTCAAATAGAATACAATACAGGAAAAAAATAAATCGATATAGGAGTATATTTAACAGGTAATTTAACACAGGTATTTAACAGGTAAAAGTAAACTAATTACAAACAGTATAAATGAAAAATGTTAAGGATTTCGAGTTTTAGGGTTTTTGGACTAAACTTAGGTTGAAATTGGCTAATGAATGCTACTATAGTTAGACATATATTAGGGCATAATATGTACAAAATTTCACGCATCGATGTGCCATATAATAGTAAATTAAAAATATTAAAATAGTGCAATATTTTGACGAGTTTTGAAATTTTGGAAATACGCCACTTTTTAAGGGTGAAGGGGATAAGATACGGTAAAATGTCACAGGACCAATCTTGAAGAGCATCTAAAATAGAATACAATATTGCTAAAACATGTATCGATATAGCAGTATATTTACCAGGTAAAAGTAAATTATAAACACTATACATGAAAAATGTTAAGGTTTTCGTTTGTTTACGATTTTTTTGGACTAAACTTAGGTTGAAATTGATCAATGAATGCTACTATAGTTAGACTTATATTAGTGCATAATATGTACAAAATTTCACTCATCGATGTGCCATAATACTAAACGAAAAATATTAAAATATTCCAATTTTTGTTGACGAATTTTGAAATTTTGAAAGTACGCCCCTTTTTAAGGGTGAAGGGGATGAGATACGGTAAAATGTCATAGGACCTAACTTGTAGAGCGTTTAATTCCCCACTAACGATTTTCCCTCAGATTCGAGATAGGACCTCTCGTTCAAAAGTTACAGCGAAAATAGTAAAACCTTACATTTTCGGGTTACCGGTTTCCACCCTTCGTTATTTTTTTGGGGGGGTTGAAATGAAAAATTGTCGGATTTCAGACTTTTCCCGGGGGTATCAGGTATTAAGCAACCCGCATGCCAAAAATCAAGTTTCCAGCTCATCCGGAAGTAGTCTAGAATTTGTATAGATGAGTGAGTCAGTCAGTTACACATGGGGCTGTATATTTATAGGACTCGCCTACGGCTCGATGGGGCTTCGCCCCATGCCCCTTGGGGGTTGCCCTAAATTCGTAAATTAATAAGAAGTCAAATTGTTAAACAGGTTAGTTCCAACCGAAGAACGGGTCAATTTAAGATCATCAGTGAGTGAGTAAGTCAGTCAGTCAGTTACACATGGGGCTGTATATATTATGTAAATATTCTAGGTGTTATGCTTGATGGAGGGTCCAACCCAATAATTGGTAGCCCCAATTCCGTAAATTACTGTCAAAACCTCATACAATGAACAGGCTAGTTGAGGGCTCAACTCCAACGACAGTAACAGAAGCCGCCAATACACACTACTCACAATAAATAATACAGTAATAAGCTTTTAAATTTGCCCACGGCTCATGGTTTAATCCCTCTCCCTAGCTTCCCTTAGTTCATTAAAAAATATGATGGAGTTGTGAAATATTAATGAACTATGTAAATAGTTATGCTCAAAAGTTGTTGTGTAAAAATTAGGAGATACGATTATGATTGCACATGATTGAGGTAATCGCTGTATTCTGAAAAGATAAAAGTGGAATAAAATTATAAGTTTATATAGAGGATCGTTGTATGTATTAGAAGAAAAAAGGCACAAAATCAAGATATTTGAAATTTTAAAAAAAAATGGTTTAGGCTAAGATGCTTCAGTTCCGCCAAGGGGTGGCCAAGAAACGCAGGAATCATATAGGTACCATATAGAGAAACGATAACAATTTTATCATTCAAAATCAGCAATTATTAATTTAACAGTTTTAAATGTTATATACATATTACTTCAGAAAATTAATAAAAATAGAGCCCTTGTAGTATGTAATAGCTCACAGGGTATAAAGTACTACAATCATGAAGTCTTAAAGTCTTTATATAGTCTTAAAATGAAGAAAATTGCAACTTAAGAACCATAAAATCGGCGTACATTATGCATTTTCAACCAATGGTAGTAAAAAAAACCAATTGTGAAATAATAGCCAAAAAAAGGATTATTGATTAAATTAAAATATACTGAAAGAGTTACAATAATTGATAAGCATAGAATAGTTTTCAATTACAACAATAATAGGGTTAATCGAGACTTTGTGTGAGAGCACTGCATTGAGGAAGTTTGACGGACAAAGTGGCAGCGAGAAAAATTACTATTGAGTTTAATTCAATTGGTTAGTTTAATATTTCTCAGCCTGATGGGTCATCAGATATGTAGATGGTCTTAAAAAAACGTAGGAAGTAGGTAAATGTTAGCGAAGGTAAGAATGGAAAGTTCAATTGTTCTATAACTTAATATGTTCAATCGATTCCTAAACTAAAATTTAAGCCTGATTGGACAGCAGCAAATAGGTCAAAGACCGGATGTCAGACGTGTTGGGACACGTTCAACTCTTCAAAGTAAAACTGTACCAGAACTATCAACTGAAGCGCTATATTCAATCTGGGGATTCATATAGAGAGACAGCATACAAATAGTAGAAAATTAAGTTAAAATTACTGTATTAGGTAATTTTTGTGCGAAAATCTACAAGAAATTTTCCAGCATGAGAAAACTAAAGTCTAGAAAATGTATTAAGACCTAATATATTTTTAGCAATTAATATAGAAATTAAAGCGGACATCACCTGAATGTAAAGATACGCTTTCGATTCAGTAAATTCATTTTCAATAATAACACAGCAATCAGAGGGACAACCATACTCAAACAACTGTGCGCCCAATCGAGATTAATTATCGGGAAGAGGTGTAGTTAAAAGATATCATTTAAATACAAGCGAGAACTAAGCGACTATAATAGCGCTCCAAGCGACATCTCTAAGAACCAACGTACTTCCTTACGACACCTCGTCTTTTGAGAATTATTTATAATTTGAAAGCTGAAAATTTTTAGTTTTTGGGCATTAATACTGTCTAGAACAAAGCGAGAATTGCTGAAATAACCCGCTCTCTATGCAGAAAAACACCGTCGTCTAATCAAGACATTCATGCTAACGTAATTCAATAATGGTATCATACACGGGTGTAATTGAAAGAGATCATTTAAACATGAGCGAGAACTAAACCTGCAGAGTGATCTACGATACCACGCGGTGATATACGCTGATACGGCTGAACTACGTTACCGACAAATCTATATTTTGAACCTTTTTTATAGTTTAAAAGTAAAAAAGTTGTAGTTTTATGATTTTCCCTAAATTGAAACATCTCAAAGAATGTCCATGCCAAATTTCAAGTCTCTATCTTAAACGGTCGCTTCAGGACTTTAAGATCATCAGTGAGTCAGTCAGTTACACATGGGGCTGTATATATTATAGATGAGTGCGAGGGGGAGAGAGAGAGAGAGTTTGTTAGCGCCAGTTTCACACTCCGGATCTACTAATTGGTACCAATTATTGCTGGAATCAACACCAACAACCCTCATTCCCCCCGGGACCGCATCGTTATTCGATAACGCGTTAATTGGTTTACAAAAATATTTTTTTACTTGTTTATATTTTTGAAAAAAGAAAAATGGTTTCTACAGATACTAGAAAATGTTTTAACCCATTAAGCTTTCAGTGAAAAGTGGTTTTTGTAAAACACTTATTTAATGGCATAGGGTTCCCTCGTAGTGTTTTCTTTTCATGGTAGAAAGCAAGGATATTGTTATAATTTCTGTTAACTCAGATGATGAATAAGTTTACATCATCTATATAATAATGATTGAGTTTAATTACATAAACATATATTTTCTAGTGTTATGACAATAATTACGTAGATTTTTTAATACAAAAATTGTCATATGATTATATATTTGTAACTTATTGTAATTTACTCAATGGTATGATTTTCTGTAAATGCAAGTCAATTTAACTATCATAGTCCTTCCTACAAACACAAACACTATAGGCTAAGTTAAATAGTGTAATGTTACCCTTAGTTGGATTCTTACTTTTGAATGAAATAATTTACTTTTCACACTTTAGTATGTTTGATTTTGCTTTGGCTAGGCTTATATATTATAAAAAATTTCAAAAACATTTTGAAAAAATGTTTTTTACTTATCAGTCAGTTTTGATTTAAGTAAAAAGTTATCTAGGGAACCCTGATAAATTTTTATCGTATTTGATTTAACATTTAACTAATAAGACATATAACTGTGTCTTTTTGGAAGAATCGTATATCAAGAGGGAGTATGCTAAGGATCGTATAAAAAAAAGCTTACAAGAAAATCATGATCGCACCAGTGACGATGTTTCACCGACAGCTGTGATTACTAAATTATCAATCAGCTGATGACTGATGATCAGCTGATTCCAGCTCGCACCTGGCGAGGCCGGCGTCTGTTGTGTCAGCTGACATAATTGATTGGACTCTGATACGTTGGCAGCGTTGGAAACGTGTCGTGTTTTGCACTGCTGGGAGGCATTTGTATTTAATTTCGTACTAGTGTTTTTAATATTTTTAAATACTAATTCTGTACCATCATCTCACATAATTTAATTTTTATAAGAACCGTGATTAATATGAGAGGAAAAAATTCACTAAAAGGGTATTTATTTACAACTTTTATCAACCTAAAATAGCAGCACAGACTTTTTAATGTCTCCTAAATTCCATACATCACGGGAATTTTAAGTTATATTAATCTAATGTGAATAATTTAAGCCTTATACAGTATAGGCCTAATATTTTTGGTGGGTAAGATTTGCCAATATTAGCTTTTTCCATTGCGGAAAAACTGAATTAAAAACACCAATTAAAGATTTAAAGATTATATTGGCTTTTAAAAAATACCTCTGTTAAAAATAAATCAACGTAATTACGAGTTGGCTCATTGATCGGTATTCTACCGGAATTTCAGTTGAGTTGTACCCAATTAGTTAAAAAATATTTTATGTCTGAAACACCTGTTATCTCTGTTTCGCTAGCATTTGTTTTTAAAACACCTGTCTAATGTTTAATCAATTAAATTACTCTTCTACCATAAGATTAACATTGAAAGTCTGAGAGCCGGTAGGGCGTATCCCTGGAGGCCGATGTGGATTATAATGGGGTTCCACACATCTCCAGGCTCCTTTTAACGGTATTCGCAAATTTATTTTTTTTTATATACACACAAGCTGGAAAAGGAGAAAACAATCGTGGTTGCCTAAAAATATATTTTAATTAATTTAAACAGTGACTCGTAAGAGTATTTAATGATGCTGGTGAGTAGGTCTAAAACTTGTTCCTTGCGTTTGTTAAGGTATACAACTTGTTCCAGTTAGTACAGTATAAGATAACATTCAGCTGCCAGCTACAGTGAAGCATCGTATGCTACGGATCTCAGAGCTGTCAATATTGTGCTTATCTGGTACGACTTGATTCCTTCCAAACATCATCTTCCCTTCAGCTTATTTTTCTTTGTATTTACAGTTGATCCGAAATTTTAAATTTTAGACCAACAAATATTATTATTTAGGAATATTATTAAGTGGGATAAAGTAAAAATCAAAGTATTATACATTTTTACTATACTAAATTTAGTTACAATTGCCTTGTGATTAGTTTTTTATGTCTTATTCATATGTGGCTAGTCGTTTTGCTGTTTCAATTATCTAACACCAATTATTAATTTAACTTCCAGGATTAAATTGTATCAGGTCAAATAGTAGAGAACGAAACCACGTGTTTTTCCGATACATACCTTTGATTTCATTATTTTGTTTTCAGTTTCAAAGTCACCTCAAACCTTGATATAAAATGTTAATATTGAGATTGTTATTCGAACAATCGCACCTGAAAAAACTATCCAGAAACTAAATTTCCCAGCACTTCATAACGAGCAACTATTATAATATTTCATCAAAAAGTTTTGCTGCCTCACAAAACAGCACTTTATAGATCGGCTATTCGCGGAACAAGCAGTAAACGCGGGCCATAATCGTTGGTACCCTTATAAGGACAATAACTGTCCAGAAGCGACATAAATATGTCCGTAAACCAACGTCCAACATCCGTCCGGCGCTACTGGTCTGCTGGTTACTGACTGGTCTTCGTCGTTTATGGCAAGCGAATATTTTATGGAATATACTGGGTTATCGAACCTTGTTGCTTCAAGATTGTCTTTATCGACCTTAGTTAGTTTTAAGCATTTAGACTGCTGGAATCTACGAAAACTTTGGAATAAGAGGAAAATAATCAATTGTTACTGAAGGAGACGACATGCATAAAGAAAGATATATGGTTTTTGTTTATTTATCGACTTAGCTTTTTCACCTTATCGTGTATTTTATACTTGCTATAAAATGTATATTTGTTTAGTTTGCTTTTCATAATATTTATTCATGTAGTTATACAGTATCAGCTTGTATATGAATTTCATTAAATTTCATTAGAGCAGCAAACAAATTTAATGATTGTGGAATTTGTTGACCAATGACGAGAAGTTATCTAAAATATCTTATCTGCGCCGCATTGCAGATATCACAGGACGGTATACCCGAGCCACAATGACCACACGGGGGACAATGCAGGGACACGGACAGACAGACTGGGCGGTGAATAGAGGATGTACATTAGAGGCACAAAGGTGGATTACGATCCTGACTGTACATGTACATTTCCGTGTACAGTACCAGACCTGGGCAGAACGTAATGTACAGTCCATGCACCGGTGAATGTCTCTTCTACCGTGTTCAGTGTAACCACAGAAAAAGGAAACGATCGTTTTGTTTTTCTGTGGTGTAGCCTAACTACCCAAACTAATTGGAGGAAAAAAAACTGATTTACTAATTTGAGACTCAATAATTTTATTTAATATCTTATTGCTTTCGCAATAAGATATTAGGATCGTTCAATCAATTAAAAGAGCATGCCTCCAAAAATACACCTTTATAAGTAAGTGAAGGTTTTACTGTCATTGTGAAATTATATACGCATCATAAGAGAAGAAAAGTTTTGGCTTCATACAAAACCTCTTTATCAATATTATAGTGATAAATGAAGAGTTATTGGTCCAACCCTGGGAAGAGTATGGGAATATTAATGTAAACTATTGGAAGTCAGGTAATTTAGATTGAACACCATGGTGAGTTGAGGACAAAATAGGGTTGTAAAAAGGGTTGCTGTGGACTTCGACCGATAATTAGTGCCAATAAATATCGCTAGATCGCCAGCCCGGTGCCGACAGCCTCTCCATCTGTGTGGGAAATTAATAATTAATTAGCCTGACATCAGTCAGTTTAAAATTTTGAGCGCATGTCTTTAATTCTTATTGAATTTCATTTGCTTAAACCTGTCATTTAAATATTACGTTGATCAATAATTACGTTACTGGTTAAAACTTTAAATTATTTATGGTTGAAAAAAATATAAATTTTGTCAGTATCACAGTAGTCCGATAAACAAATCTATAGGAACTGTAATGGAGTATGATATTTTTTCCATAATCTATACCTATAAATGGAAGTTGGGTAGTTGGGTTTTGAATGTAGAATGTAACAAATTTGTTTAAGCATTGCCAGAAGTCAAAATCAATACAACTGAATGAAAGCTCTTGGCGTGAAAACCGCATAAAATTGATGATACCCTCCCAACCTCCATATGGCTCTACCCCACAGGCCTTCAAACTTACGAGTATCATGTTATTCTTATGGAAGCAAAGTGTTAGTGATGAATATATAATTACATTTAGAAATATTATTTTATGAACTGCTGTTCTCATTAGAAGTATAAAGGGAAGATTTATAATAAAAAACTAAAAGATATGGTATTATAGACTTGAGGCGTGAGCGTAGCGAACAAGCTTTACCTGGTGGCGATTAAGCGCAGCGAAAGAGCTCACCAGAAGTGATGAAATCTTCGGGATAGCATTGCAATCGAGTACCATTGCGAAGCACGGGTAAGTGAGCTAGTCGTAAAATAAATAAGAAAATGCATTCTAAATAATTTATGGTAAGAATAAAATCTTGTACGAATCTCTAGCGAAATTAGGGAGAGATTCCTCAATCCGTTATAAAAACATCTTTTAACCTATAAAAACCACATTGTATATATTCATAATCATGCTCTGATTCTTAAATCAATAGTACAACCAGACTAATTCTTCAAGAAAAACTAGAAGTGATTGTTTACTTTCGATAACTCAGAATCAGCGGCAATAGTCAAAGTTTCCAAGACAAGTAGTCAAAGTTTAACAATCGAAAATTGTAGTCAAACATCATGTGCAAGATAAGCAGGCTCGCTCAGCAACTCCGCCCATTAGAACAACTCAAAACACGCGCACACACAGGAGCGATGGGTCAAAACTCGTCTTGTGCTCTTAAGAGTCATTTTCACCCCTGTGCCAGTAGCCCATTGTTGCGCAATCGGCAATGTTAACTAACTTATACTTTCTTTTAATGCAAAACATGGAATTTTATTCCTCTGTTTCTGGACCCCGTTTTACAACTGATTTTCTTTAAATTTGGTAAGCGTTTAAGTGAATAGTTATATTAGCCCCCTCATACCTCGAAATTTTGAAAAATTAACAATTATTACTCTCTGTGACGTTGCAAAGTAACTCGATTATCCTTAGTATGATTTGTTAATTTTTCAAAATTTCGAGGTATGAGGGGCCTAATATAACTATTTAACCAAACACTTACCAGATTTAAAGAAAATCGGTAAAAACGGCGTCCGAAACAAGGGAATGAAATACCATGTTTTGAATAAAATGCCATAGGTTAACATTGCCGACTGCGCAACAATGGGCTACTGGCACAGGGGTGAAGATAAGTCTAAACCATTGAGTTATCCATTGGTTTTACGTGAAACTCAAGAATATTATTGGATATTGTACCTTTCAAACTAAATGTAATCGTTTCCCCACAAATATCTGTACATTGACAAATCCGATTTAATTTTTACTACAAGAACAATAAAAATAATTTGTATTTCCAAAAAATTAAATACCCAGTCCTTATGACCAGTTCAACGAGTTACTAGTGTATACTACTAGAAAAACGCATAAGGAAATCAACCACATGCGTTACGAGAATGTTTTCATATATTTTACTAAAGTTGAAGCTTTAATGTATAGATTTTTCATGAGGTTTTTTTCAAATCTTAGATTAATCGTTTGGCCACCAGAGCAGAGCTGGAGTGAAACTTAAAAACTTTTAAATGTGAATTTTTCTGGGATTAATGGTGTGCAGGTTAGAATGTGCTTAGTAAATTTCACATTCCTAGATCAATCGGAAACGGGAAGTAATAAACGAGTCAGTTATACACCAGGTTGTTCAGTATGGTCGATACTATACTGTACTTGTTAAAACTCGTTCCCCAATAGGTAAATGATGTTCCCTGTAGAGAACGCCTAAACTTGTCCTGCAGCGACTGTAGCGAAGATATGCGTCAGCCTGGGGAACTAACGGCCAATAATTGTCCAATTCCCGTCCACTAACCATGACTAGACGAGAATGGAGTTGATAGTGC
The DNA here is from genome assembly GCA_030545055.2 of Neoaliturus tenellus. Taxonomy (NCBI): domain Eukaryota; kingdom Metazoa; phylum Arthropoda; class Insecta; order Hemiptera; family Cicadellidae; genus Neoaliturus; species Neoaliturus tenellus. The sequence continues at coordinate 100,631,626 of CM061533.1, forward strand.
CAGCCAGCCAGCACGGCACATACCAATGGTCTGGTATATTAGACATGGTAAACACTTAGGAACAAAATGCAAACGACTTTTAAATAAATACGGTACTTACTCTAAAATCATTTCAAACTCGTTGTTTAGATTACTCGCTCTACCTTGAAAAAATCATCTATAGGCTATTTGGCTCATTGTTTCTAAGTTGCATCCCCGTTTTCATTCCCCTGTTTCTCCTTAAGAATAGATGAAGAAATGGTAATATTAAGGGAATCCGGTTGAAATGAATAACCACAGCTGCATTAAAAAGTATTTAAAAAGTGAAATTGATGTGGCCCTGTAATAATTCTATGTCACCCATGTAACATGAGTGTTTCTAACTCACATTTTCAGTCAATAAATTATTGTCAACTTCTTAGTGCTGAAATTATGTTACCAGAGACTTATTTTCTATAACGAAAGGGATGTTTTCTTCGCATATAAAGAAAGAATGATTCCTTCTTTTGAAAGTAAATATTCCATGTGTTGATTCAACTATTTGGAATCAACGACTAGGAGAGAGTTAATCATTATTTTAAGTGATTTTAACCACATTAACAGCTCATATATTGTAGACTTGCTTAATTTAACTACACATGTAGTTTTTTTTTAACATTTTAATTGATTAATTGGAATTGCATATAACTATTAATTCTTACAAAATTAAATACTATAGTATTAAAATATAGACGGTTGATTTACTATTATATAGTATTTTAGCCTTTATAAAGGCTAAAATACTATACAATAGTAAATCAACCGTCTATATTTTTCACGATTTTCTTATTTTCAAAATGTCTGAATAGCAACATTAGACACAGTAAAGGAGACTAGAGTCACCGGTGCATGGACTGTACGTTACGTTCTGCCCAGGTCTGGTACTGTACACGGAAATGTACATGTACAGTCGGGATCGTAATCCACCTTTGTGCCTCTAATGTACATCCTCTATTCACCGCCCAGTCTGTCTGTCCGTGTCCCTCCATTGTCCCCCGTGTGGTCATTGTGGCTCGGTTGTACCGTACTGCGAAATCTGCAATGATTGGATACAGTTGCGTAGTTAGAAAAAAAAAACAGTGAATATAACATAAACAAAGACAAGCACGTTGATAAAGTTTGAAAATCTGTTAAGTAAACGATTACACGCAATAAAATCACAAATAAATAGCTTTGTGTTAATAATGTTAATACGATTTATTAGATAAGCCAAGCATTGCAACAGGAAACTTTTATATCGTTGAGTCTATAATATATACAGCCCCATGTGTAACTGACTGACTGACTCACTCACTTATATGGGATACGAATTTCTGACGTATCTATTTAAGCTAGAGACTTGAAATTTTGCATACATCTAGCCTGAATGGTCAAGACTAGATATAAAATCTTAAACTTGCAAATTTTTAGTTTTAACCTACTAAAAAAATTCAAAAAGGCGGATTTCTGAAATTGTAATTTTACTTTTTTGGCTATAGCGGCCAAACTCTTCGTCCTATCTAAAATCTGAGAACAATACTACGATAGGGAATTTAATTTTCTACAATTTTGGTCCTTTGACTTTTTATCGTATCTCGCACCGTTAAGCCTATAGAGCGTTTTTAATGAAATGCCATTTTCGGTTTTCGGGCTCTAGTGACTAAACCGATGGTCGTAAAAAACTTTTTAAGATTTATTTCGATAGACCTTTTTAATATCTACAAATCTTTTCCTTATATATTTTGCCGTATCTCTACTCGTTTACTCACAAAAGTCATTTTTTACTTTTTCCGGATTTTGTGAACATAAGTAGTGGGAAAATACCGGTTCTGGGACACTAGAGAAATCGTAATTTTAGAATTTCAGCTTTAGCTGCCAAATGTATCTCTTCTCGTTTACTTAAAAAATACATTTTTGTCTTTTTCCGGATTTTGTGAACGTAAGTAGTGGAAAAATACCGGTTCTGGTCCACTAGAGAAATCGTAATTTTAGTATTTCAGCTCTAGTGGCCTAACGGTTAGTCTAATCTTAAATCTGAGAGCATATTACGATAGGGAATTCTATGATCTACAATTTTGGTCCTTTGACTTTTTTTCGTACATCGTACCGTTAACGCTCCAAACTGATTTTTGTGATTTATATTTAGATTTAGGGCCATAGCGACTAAATGGTTTGTCCTACAAAAATGTTTAAATGACAACTTTTATAGGTCTTTTTAATATCTACAATTTTGATTCTGACATACTTTGCCGTATCTCTTTCCGTTTACTCTGAAAATACATTTTTCACTTTTTCTCAGTTTTGTGATAAATAAGTAGTGGCTTTTGGCCAACTAGAGAAATCGTTATTTTAGTATATTTCAGCTCTAGCGGCTAAACGGTTAGGCCTTTCATAGATTTTACTGAATTGTATGAACTACGATTTTGGTCCTGTGACTTTTTGTCGTACATCGCACCAATTGCGTAAATCTCCAGACTAAAAATCCTAATTTTACTTAAAAAGGGCATACTTTCAAAATTTCCAAATTTTTTCACAAAAATCTCGTTATTTTAATATTTTTTATTTACTAACATGGCACAGGGATGCTTGAACTTTAGTACATATTATGGTCTCAACTAGTTCTTACCACAGTGGTAGCCATTGACCAATCTCAATTATAATTAAGTCTAAAAAAAATTGAAAAAAACACAAAATTCTTACAATTTTTTCGTGTTAAGTGTTTGTAAATTACTTTATTCTGCCAAATATAGTGCAATATTGATATTTGTTTTGCCAGTTTTATATTCTATTTTAGACGCTCTACAAGTTCAGTCCTATGCAATTTTGCCGTATTTCACTCCCTTCACCTGTAAAGAGGGGCGTACTTTCACAATATCGAAATTCTTTCACCAAAATTACTCTATTTCAATATTTATCGTTTACTTTTATGACACATACATGCCTCAAATTTTGTGTACACTCTGAATATATCTAGTTCTTACTATAGAAGCAGCCAAAGGCCGATTTCAATCCAAGGTTAGTAAAAAAACTGTGAAAATACTAAATTATTAACCTGTTTTATGTATAGTTTTTGGTGATTTTGTTAAACCCGGTAAAGGTACTGCCATACCGATGTACTTTTTGTCAGCATTTTATTATTTTTAGATTCTCTATAAGCTCGGCCCTTAAGATTCTGTAGCATTTCACTATCTTCACCAAAAAAGGGGTGTATTTTCAAAATTCTTTCACAAAAATTGAGTTTTATTTTTTATTTACTGTTATGACAATTAGATGCCTAAAATTTAGCTACTCACACATACCATGAGCATTAAATATAAAATATAAAAAATTATCAATTTAAGCTTTATTAATTTAATCAATTTAAGTATCAATTTACTTTATCAAGATAATATCTTAGATTTCCTAAACTATTAAACTAAGTCAGAGAAGATAAGTATAGAGTTGGGGTGGAGGCCTCAACTAGCCTGTTTAGTTCTTAAGACTTAGAACAATTAACGAATTCGGGGCAACCCCCAAAGGGGGTATGGGGGCGGAGCCCCCATCGAGCCGTAGGCGAGTCTATAATATATACAGCCCCATGTGTAACTGACTGACTCACTGATGATCTTAAAGTCCTGAAGCGACCGTTTAAGATAGAGACTTGAAATTTGGCATGGACATTCTTTGAGATGTTTCAATTTAGGGAAAATCATAAAACTACAACTTTTTTACTTTTAAACTATAAAAAAGGTTCAAAATATAGATTTGTCGGTAACGTAGTTCAGCCGTATCAGCGTATATCACCGCGTGGTATCGTAGATCACTCTGCAGGTTTAGTTCTCGCTCATGTTTAAATGATCTCTTTCAATTACACCCGTGTATGATACCATTATTGAATTACGTTAGCATGAATGTCTTGATTAGACGACGGTGTTTTTCTGCATAGAGAGCGGGTTATTTCAGCAATTCTCGCTTTGTTCTAGACAGTATTAATGCCCAAAAACTAAAAATTTTCAGCTTTCAAATTATAAATAATTCTCAAAAGACGAGGTGTCGTAAGGAAGTACGTTGGTTCTTAGAGATGTCGCTTGGAGCGCTATTATAGTCGCTTAGTTCTCGCTTGTATTTAAATGATATCTTTTAACTACACCTCTTCCCGATAATTAATCTCGATTGGGCGCACAGTTGTTTGAGTATGGTTGTCCCTCTGATTGCTGTGTTATTATTGAAAATGAATTTACTGAATCGAAAGCGTATCTTTACATTCAGGTGATGTCCGCTTTAATTTCTATATTAATTGCTAAAAATATATTAGGTCTTAATACATTTTCTAGACTTTAGTTTTCTCATGCTGGAAAATTTCTTGTAGATTTTCGCACAAAAATTACCTAATACAGTAATTTTAACTTAATTTTCTACTATTTGTATGCTGTCTCTCTATATGAATCCCCAGATTGAATATAGCGCTTCAGTTGATAGTTCTGGTACAGTTTTACTTTGAAGAGTTGAACGTGTCCCAACACGTCTGACATCCGGTCTTTGACCTATTTGCTGCTGTCCAATCAGGCTTAAATTTTAGTTTAGGAATCGATTGAACATATTAAGTTATAGAACAATTGAACTTTCCATTCTTACCTTCGCTAACATTTACCTACTTCCTACGTTTTTTTAAGACCATCTACATATCTGATGACCCATCAGGCTGAGAAATATTAAACTAACCAATTGAATTAAACTCAATAGTAATTTTTCTCGCTGCCACTTTGTCCGTCAAACTTCCTCAATGCAGTGCTCTCACACAAAGTCTCGATTAACCCTATTATTGTTGTAATTGAAAACTATTCTATGCTTATCAATTATTGTAACTCTTTCAGTATATTTTAATTTAATCAATAATCCTTTTTTTGGCTATTATTTCACAATTGGTTTTTTTTACTACCATTGGTTGAAAATGCATAATGTACGCCGATTTTATGGTTCTTAAGTTGCAATTTTCTTCATTTTAAGACTATATAAAGACTTTAAGACTTCATGATTGTAGTACTTTATACCCTGTGAGCTATTACATACTACAAGGGCTCTATTTTTATTAATTTTCTGAAGTAATATGTATATAACATTTAAAACTGTTAAATTAATAATTGCTGATTTTGAATGATAAAATTGTTATCGTTTCTCTATATGGTACCTATATGATTCCTGCGTTTCTTGGCCACCCCTTGGCGGAACTGAAGCATCTTAGCCTAAACCATTTTTTTTTAAAATTTCAAATATCTTGATTTTGTGCCTTTTTTCTTCTAATACATACAACGATCCTCTATATAAACTTATAATTTTATTCCACTTTTATCTTTTCAGAATACAGCGATTACCTCAATCATGTGCAATCATAATCGTATCTCCTAATTTTTACACAACAACTTTTGAGCATAACTATTTACATAGTTCATTAATATTTCACAACTCCATCATATTTTTTAATGAACTAAGGGAAGCTAGGGAGAGGGATTAAACCATGAGCCGTGGGCAAATTTAAAAGCTTATTACTGTATTATTTATTGTGAGTAGTGTGTATTGGCGGCTTCTGTTACTGTCGTTGGAGTTGAGCCCTCAACTAGCCTGTTCATTGTATGAGGTTTTGACAGTAATTTACGGAATTGGGGCTACCAATTATTGGGTTGGACCCTCCATCAAGCATAACACCTAGAATATTTACATAATATATACAGCCCCATGTGTAACTGACTGACTGACTTACTCACTCACTGATGATCTTAAATTGACCCGTTCTTCGGTTGGAACTAACCTGTTTAACAATTTGACTTCTTATTAATTTACGAATTTAGGGCAACCCCCAAGGGGCATGGGGCGAAGCCCCATCGAGCCGTAGGCGAGTCCTATAAATATACAGCCCCATGTGTAACTGACTGACTCACTCATCTATACAAATTCTAGACTACTTCCGGATGAGCTGGAAACTTGATTTTTGGCATGCGGGTTGCTTAATACCTGATACCCCCGGGAAAAGTCTGAAATCCGACAATTTTTCATTTCAACCCCCCCAAAAAAATAACGAAGGGTGAAAACCGGTAACCCGAAAATGTAAGGTTTTACTATTTTCGCTGTAACTTTTGAACGAGAGGTCCTATCTCGAATCTGAGGGAAAATCGTTAGTGGGGAATTAAACGCTCTACAAGTTAGGTCCTATGACATTTTACCGTATCTCATCCCCTTCACCCTTAAAAAGGGGCGTACTTTCAAAATTTCAAAATTCGTCAACAAAAATTGGAATATTTTAATATTTTTCGTTTAGTATTATGGCACATCGATGAGTGAAATTTTGTACATATTATGCACTAATATAAGTCTAACTATAGTAGCATTCATTGATCAATTTCAACCTAAGTTTAGTCCAAAAAAATCGTAAACAAACGAAAACCTTAACATTTTTTCATGTATAGTGTTTATAATTTACTTTTACCTGGTAAATATACTGCTATATCGATACATGTTTTAGCAATATTGTATTCTATTTTAGATGCTCTTCAAGATTGGTCCTGTGACATTTTACCGTATCTTATCCCCTTCACCCTTAAAAAGCGGCGTATTTCCAAAATTTCAAAACTCGTCAAAATATTGCACTATTTTAATATTTTTAATTTACTATTATATGGCACATCGATGCGTGAAATTTTGTACATATTATGCCCTAATATATGTCTAACTATAGTAGCATTCATTAGCCAATTTCAACCTAAGTTTAGTCCAAAAACCCTAAAACTCGAAATCCTTAACATTTTTCATTTATACTGTTTGTAATTAGTTTACTTTTACCTGTTAAATACCTGTGTTAAATTACCTGTTAAATATACTCCTATATCGATTTATTTTTTTCCTGTATTGTATTCTATTTGAGATGCTCTACAAGTTTGGTCTTATGACACTTTACCGTATCTCATCCCCTTCACCTTTAAAAAGGAGTGTACCTTCAGAATTTCTAAAATCTTTCTAAAAAATTGTGTTATTTTGATATTTTTATTTACTATTATGTAATATGTATGCATGAATTTCTATTTATATTATGACCTCAACAGGTTTTATCTGTAAAAAAAGCTTTTTGCTAATTTCAATCGAATTTTAGCCCAAAAAAAATTGTAAAAACACAAAATTCTCAACATTTTTTCATGTAAAGTGTTCATAATTCACTTAAACTTGGTAAATATACTGCTATATTGATATATGTTTCGCCATTACTATATTCTACTATAGACGCTCTACAAGTTTAGTATTGTGACATTTTGGAGTATCTCGACCCCTTCACCCTTAAAAAGGGGTGTAATTTCAAACTTATACATTCTTCCACAAACAATTCGCTATTTTAATGTTTTTTATTTACTATTATGGCGCACAGATGCCTCAAACTTAATAAATATTACTGCCCAACTAGTTCTTACTATTTTAGAAGCCATTGATCAATTTCAATCAAATTTAAGACCAAACACATTGAAAAAAATAAAAACGAAATTATTGACATTTTTTCATGTAAAGTGTTTGTAAATTACTTTATACTGAAAATTTTACTGCCATATTGATTTATATTTCGCCAATAATTTGTTCTATTTTAGACGCTCTACAAGTTCGGTCCTTTGCGATTTGGCAGTATCTCACCCCCTTCACCCTTGAAAAGGAGCGTACTTTCACGATATTGAAAGTCTTTCACAACAATTGCTCTATTTCAACATTTGTTACTTGACTATTCGTTGTTTCCACGTATTTTTTTAACTTCCTCTAAACTACTAATTGCGATTTCCTTTCGGCATCGATTCGTTATCGTCTACTAACACTTCGGGGGAACCACTATAGGGGGCATGGGGGCGGAGCCCCCATCGAGCCGTAGGCGAGTCTATAATATATACAGCCCCATGTGTAACTGACTGACTCACTGATGATCTTAAAGTCCTGAAGCGACCGTTTAAGATAGAGACTTGAAATTTGGCATGGACATTCTTTGAGATGTTTCAATTTAGGGAAAATCATAAAACTACAACTTTTTTACTTTTAAACTATAAAAAAGGTTCAAAATATAGATTTGTCGGTAACGTAGTTCAGCCGTATCAGCGTATATCACCGCGTGGTATCGTAGATCACTCTGCAGGTTTAGTTCTCGCTCATGTTTAAATGATCTCTTTCAATTACACCCGTGTATGATACCATTATTGAATTACGTTAGCATGAATGTCTTGATTAGACGACGGTGTTTTTCTGCATAGAGAGCGGGTTATTTCAGCAATTCTCGCTTTGTTCTAGACAGTATTAATGCCCAAAAACTAAAAATTTTCAGCTTTCAAATTATAAATAATTCTCAAAAGACGAGGTGTCGTAAGGAAGTACGTTGGTTCTTAGAGATGTCGCTTGGAGCGCTATTATAGTCGCTTAGTTCTCGCTTGTATTTAAATGATATCTTTTAACTACACCTCTTCCCGATAATTAATCTCGATTGGGCGCACAGTTGTTTGAGTATGGTTGTCCCTCTGATTGCTGTGTTATTATTGAAAATGAATTTACTGAATCGAAAGCGTATCTTTACATTCAGGTGATGTCCGCTTTAATTTCTATATTAATTGCTAAAAATATATTAGGTCTTAATACATTTTCTAGACTTTAGTTTTCTCATGCTGGAAAATTTCTTGTAGATTTTCGCACAAAAATTACCTAATACAGTAATTTTAACTTAATTTTCTACTATTTGTATGCTGTCTCTCTATATGAATCCCCAGATTGAATATAGCGCTTCAGTTGATAGTTCTGGTACAGTTTTACTTTGAAGAGTTGAACGTGTCCCAACACGTCTGACATCCGGTCTTTGACCTATTTGCTGCTGTCCAATCAGGCTTAAATTTTAGTTTAGGAATCGATTGAACATATTAAGTTATAGAACAATTGAACTTTCCATTCTTACCTTCGCTAACATTTACCTACTTCCTACGTTTTTTTAAGACCATCTACATATCTGATGACCCATCAGGCTGAGAAATATTAAACTAACCAATTGAATTAAACTCAATAGTAATTTTTCTCGCTGCCACTTTGTCCGTCAAACTTCCTCAATGCAGTGCTCTCACACAAAGTCTCGATTAACCCTATTATTGTTGTAATTGAAAACTATTCTATGCTTATCAATTATTGTAACTCTTTCAGTATATTTTAATTTAATCAATAATCCTTTTTTTGGCTATTATTTCACAATTGGTTTTTTTTTACTACCATTGGTTGAAAATGCATAATGTACGCCGATTTTATGGTTCTTAAGTTGCAATTTTCTTCATTTTAAGACTATATAAAGACTTTAAGACTTCATGATTGTAGTACTTTATACCCTGTGAGCTATTACATACTACAAGGGCTCTATTTTTATTAATTTTCTGAAGTAATATGTATATAACATTTAAAACTGTTAAATTAATAATTGCTGATTTTGAATGATAAAATTGTTATCGTTTCTCTATATGGTACCTATATGATTCCTGCGTTTCTTGGCCACCCCTTGGCGGAACTGAAGCATCTTAGCCTAAACCATTTTTTTTTTTAAATTTCAAATATCTTGATTTTGTGCCTTTTTTCTTCTAATACATACAACGATCCTCTATATAAACTTATAATTTTATTCCACTTTTATCTTTTCAGAATACAGCGATTACCTCAATCATGTGCAATCATAATCGTATCTCCTAATTTTTACACAACAACTTTTGAGCATAACTATTTACATAGTTCATTAATATTTCACAACTCCATCATATTTTTTAATGAACTAAGGGAAGCTAGGGAGAGGGATTAAACCATGAGCCGTGGGCAAATTTAAAAGCTTATTACTGTATTATTTATTGTGAGTAGTGTGTATTGGCGGCTTCTGTTACTGTCGTTGGAGTTGAGCCCTCAACTAGCCTGTTCATTGTATGAGGTTTTGACAGTAATTTACGGAATTGGGGCTACCAATTATTGGGTTGGACCCTCCATCAAGCATAACACCTAGAATATTTACATAATATATACAGCCCCATGTGTAACTGACTGACTGACTTACTCACTCACTGATGATCTTAAATTGACCCGTTCTTCGGTTGGAACTAACCTGTTTAACAATTTGACTTCTTATTAATTTACGAATTTAGGGCAACCCCCAAGGGGCATGGGGCGAAGCCCCATCGAGCCGTAGGCGAGTCTATAATATATACAGCCCCATGTGTAACTGACTCACTGACTCACTGATGATAGTAAAGTCCTGAAGCGACCGTTTAAGCTAGAGTCTTGAAATTTGGCATGGACATTCTTTGAGATGTTTCAATTTAGGTAAAATCATAAAACTACAACTTTTTTACTTTTAAACTATAAAAAAGGTTCAAAATATAGATTTGTCGGTAACGTAGTTCAGCCGTATCAGCGTATATCACCGCGTGGTATCGTAGATCACTTTGCAGGTTTAGTTCTCGCTCGTGCTTAAACGATTTCTTTCAACTACACCCGTGATTGATACAAACATTGTATTCTGTATAAACATGAACGTCTTGTGTAGACGACGGTGTTTCGATGCATAGAGAGCGGGTTAATTCACTAGGGTAATATTCGCTTTGAATTATACAGTGTTAATGCCCATAAACTACAAATTTTCAACTTTTAAATTATAAAAAATTCTAAAAAGACGAGGTGTCGGTTAGGAAGTACGTTGGTTCTTAAAGATGCCGTTCGGAGCGCTATTTTAGTCGCTTAGTTCTCGCTTGTATTTAAATTATATCTTTTAAGTACACCTCTTCCCGATAATTATCCTCAATTGGGCGCATAGATGTTTGCGTATGGCTTTCCCTCTGATTGCTGTGTTATTGTTGAAAATGAAGTTTACTGAATCGAAAGCGTATCTTTTCTTTCAGGTGATGTCCGTTTTGATTTCTATATTAATTGCTAAAAATATTTTAGGTCTTGTTACATTTTCTAGACTTTAGTTTTCTCATGCTGGAAATTTTCTTGTAGGTTTTCGCACAAAAAATTACCTAATTCAGTAATTATAACAATTTTTTACTATTTGTATGCTGTCTCTTTATATGAATCCCCAGATTGAATATAGCGCTTCAGTTGATAGTTCTGGTGCAGTTTTACTTTGGAGAGTTGAACGTGTCCCAACACGTTTGACATCTCGTCTTTGACCTATTTGCTGCTGTCCAATCAGGCTTAGATTTTAGTTTAGGAAACAATTGAACATATTAAGTTATAGAACGATTGAACTTTTACATTCTTACCTTCGCTAACGTTTACCTACTTCCGACGTTTTTTATGACCATCTACATATCTGATGACCCATCAGGCTGAGAAATATTATAATAACCAATTGCATTAAACTCAATAGTAATTTTTCTCGCTGCCACTTTGTCCGTCAAACTTCCTCAATGCAGTGCTCTCACCTAAAGTCTCGATTAACCCTATTATTGTTGTAATTTAAAACTATTCTATGCTTATCAATTATTGTAACTCTTTCAGTATATTTTAATTTAACCAATAATCCTTTTTTGGCTATTATTTCACAATTGGATTTTTCACTACCATTGGTTGAAAATGCATAATGTACGCAGATTTTATGGTTCTTAAGTTGCAAATTTCTTCATTTTAAGAGTATATTAAGACTTTAAGACTTCATGATTATAGTACCTAATGCCCTGTGATATATTACATACTACTAGGGCTCTATTTTTACAAATTTTCTGAACTAATATGTATAACATTTAAAACTGTTAAATTAATAATTGCTGATTTTGAATGATAAAATTGTTATCGTTTCTCTATATGGTACATATATGATTCCTGCGTTTCTTGGCCACCCCGTGGCGGAACTGAAGCATCTTAGCCTAAACCATTTTTTTAGTTTCAAATATCTTGATTTTGTCCCTTTTTTCTTCTATTGCATACAACGATCCTCTATATAAACATATAATTTTATTCCACTTTTATCTTTTCAGAATACAGCTATTACCTCAATCATGTGCAATCATAATCGTATCTCCTAATTTTTACATTACAACTTTTGAGCATAACTATTTATATAGTTCATTAATATTTCACAACTCCATTAAATTTTTTAACGAACTAAGGGAAGCTAGGGAGTGGGATTAAACCATGAGCCGTGGGCAAATTTAAAAGCTTATTACTGTATTATTTATTGAGAGTAGTGTTTATTGGCGGCTTCTGTTACCGTCGTTGGAGTTGAGCCCTCAACTAGCCTGTTAATTGTATGAGGTTTTGACAGTAATTTACGGAATTGGGGCAACCAATTATTATTGATGGGGTTGGACCCTCCATCAAGCATAACACCTAGAATATTTACATAATATATACAGCCCCATGTGTAACTGACTGACTGACTTACTCACTCACTGATGATCTTAAATTGACCCGTTCTTCGGTTGGAACTAACCTGTTTAACAATTTGACTTCTTATTAATTTACGAATTTAGGGCAACCCCTAAGGGGCATGGGGCGAAGCCCCATCGAGCCGTAGGCGAGTCTATAATATATACAGCCCTATGTGTAACTGACTCACTGACTGACTCACTGATGATAGTAATGTCCTGAAGCGACCGTTTAAGATAGAGACTTGAAATTTGGCATGGACATTCTTTGAGATGTTTCAATTTAGGGAAAATCATAAAACTACGATTTTTTTACTTTTAAACTATAAAAAAGGTAAAAAATATAGATTTGTCGGTAACGTAGTTCAGCCGTGTGAGCGTATATCACCGTTTGGGTAACGTAGATCTTTCAGGTTTAGTTCTCGCTCGTGTTTAATTAATCTCTTACAACTACACCCGTGTTTGATACAAATATTGTATTTCATGCGAACATGAACATCTCCATGTACACGACGGTGATTCGATGCATTGAGAGCGGGTTATTTCACCAGGGTAATACTCGCTTTGATTTTATTATGCCCAAAAACTACAAATTTTCAACTTTCAAATTATAAAAATACCGAGGTGTCGGTAAGGAAGTAGGTTGGTTCTTAAAGATATCGCTTGGAGCGCTATTATAGTCGCTTAGTTCTCGCTTGTATTTAAATGATGTCTTTTAACTACACCTCTTCCTGATAATTATTCTCAATTGGGTGCATAGTTGTTTGCGTATGGTTTTCCTTCTGATTGTTGTGTTATTATTGAAAATGAAGTTTACTGAATCGAAAGCGTATATTTACATTTAGGTGATGTCCGCTATGATTTCTATAGTAACTTTAAATTAAGGTCGCTTAATTCTCGGTTGTATTTAAATTATGTCTTTTAACCACACCTGTTCCTGATGAAGTTTTCGTGACAGTTTTGCAGAGCAGTGATCTTAAGCGTTGTATAAACTACGTTAGTGCAAATTTCAGTTTACAGTATATTGTAATATAGCTGTAACTGTAATATAGCATTTGTTTTAAGGATGGTGAAATAAATTTAATGCACGTACTCTAAAGTAATACGAAAATGTTGATTGAAATGTGAGGTTCTCGTTTCGTTTTATTTAAATTCATTTGTTCATATTGGCTATTGCTATTACTCTTGTCTTTTGAGAGACGATTGAGCGTAGTGCTGGAATACTTTGTTACAATATTATATTATTAATTTTATCATTACTATGGTGAGCTCTACGAAGCTTGTGCGAATACTTTAAACATATTATTCTAGTACTGCATATTTTTTGCCGCAGTAACGCCCGTAAAGTAAATGATTAATTACTAAAAATATTGTAGGTCTTACTACATTTTCTAGACTTTAGTCTTCTCATGCTGGAAAATTTCTTGTAGGTTTTCGCACAAAAAACCCTAATACAGTAATTATTCTTAATTTTCTACTATTTGTATGCTGTCTCTCTATATGAATCCCCAGATTGAATATAGCGCTTCGGTTGATAGTTCTAGTGCAGTTTTACTTTGAAGATTGAACGTGTCCCAACACGTTTGACATCCGGTCTTTGACCTATTTGCTGCCGTCCAATCAGGCTTAAATTTTAGTTTAGGAAACGATTAAACATATCAAGTTATAGAACGATTGAACTTTCCATTCTTACCTTCTCTAATGTTTACCTACTTTCGACGTTTTTTTAAACCATCTACATATCTGATGACCCATCAGGCTGAGAAATATTATAATAACCAATTGAATTAAACTCAATAGTAATTTTTCTCGCTGCCACTTTGTCCGTCAAACTTCCTCAATGCAGTGCTCTCACCTAAAGTCTCGATTAACCCTATTATTGTTGTAATTTAAAACTATTCTATACTTATCAATTATTGCAACTCTTTCAGTATATTTTAATTTAACCGATAATCCTTTTTTGGCTATTATTTCACAATTGGTTTTTTTTACTACCATTGGTTGAAAATGCATAATGTACGCCGATTTTATGGTTCTTAAGTTGCAACTTTCTTCATTTTAAGACTATATAAAGACTTTAAGACTTCATGATTATAGTACCTAATACCCTGTGATCTATTACATACTACTAGGGCTCTATTTTTATTAATTTTCTGAACTTATATATATATATATATATATATATATATATATATATATATATATATATATATATATAACATTTAAAATTGTTAAACTAATAATTTTTGATTTTGAATGATAAAATTGTTATCGTTTCTCTATATGGTACATATATGATTCCTGCGTTTCTTGGCCACCCCGTGGCGGAACTGAAGCATCTTAGCCTATACCATTTTTTTTATAATTTCAAATATCTTGATTTTGTCCCGTTTTTCTTCTATTACATACAACGATCCTCTATATAAACTTATAATTTTATTCCACTTTTATCTTTTCAGAATACAGCTATTATTACCTCAATCATGTGCAATCATAATCGTATCTCCAAATTTTTACACAACTTTTGAGCATGACTATTTACATAGTTCATTAATATTTCACAACTCCATTATATTTTTTACGAATTAAGGGGGGAGTGGGATTATACCATGAGCCGTGATCAAATTTCAAAGCTTATTATTATTTATTGTGAGTAGTGTGTATTGGCGGCTTCTGTTACTGCCGTTGGAGTTGAGCCCTCAACTAGCCTGTTCATTGTATGAGGTTTTGACAGTAATTTAAGGAATTGGGGCAACCAATTATTGGGTTGGACCCTCCATCAAGTATAACACCTAGAATATTTACATAAATAATATTTATCTCACAGCTCAATTTTTTTTAAACTATTTACTAAGGAGGAGTATTAAAACCTACTAATAGGAGATTATTAAAGCATTTTTTACTATTGATTGTGAATTTAGAGTATTAAATAGTTTTGTTACTGGCTTGGCTGTCCAGATCTTGTGTGGAACTAAACTATTTCAAACTTGACTTTTTATTAATTCAAACTAGGGGGCAACTCCTCAGGGGGCATGGGGGCGGAGCGCCCATCGAGCCGTAGGCGAGTCTAAATTATATACTCCCGCATGTGTAACTCATTGGGGTATCAGAAATTCGTAGTGTCGGTAAGGCAGATTAAGGGGTAATGTAGTACATCCGTGGTAACGTAGATCACTTAACAGGTTTAGTTCTCGTACTTATATTATTGAACAAATTTAACTAGGCTCTACTAAGTTTTTAGGAAACGTAAGGTTCCCAGGGACCCCCAGCCCAATATGAAATAAAATCAAAAATTATATACATATACAGGGTGTTCGGAAAAAACGTTTCAGGAATTCAGGAGGTTATTGCCCACATCAAAATAAGCAAAAAAGTTCCTGTAAACATATGTCCTAAAATGCCTCGTTAACCCGCTAGCCGCCATTTTGTTTTTTACACTAAATAATTTTTATTTCCGTAATGGATCATTGTATCAAGTTAATATTTGGCATGAACCTTCATCATAGCAATACCCATTTTCAAGAAAAAGATTATTTTTTTCCAATGTGTATTTTAAAAATGGTGGCCATTTTAAAATTTAAAACTAAAATATCTCAAAACCGGTAAATTTTATAAAAATTTTACTAGACACAAAAAAGTTGACAAATTTAATTATCTAACCAATGGTGCCAAGTTTGTAAGGATCTGACAACAAATAACGGAGTTATTGAGATTTTTCAATTAAAATTACCTTAATTTGCATTAATTACAATGCAAAATCAATGTTTTTATACAGAAAAATCTCCATAACTCCGTTATTTGTTGTCCGATCCTTACAAACTTGGTACCATTGGTTAGATAATTAAATTCGTCAACTTTTTTGTATTTAATAAAATTTTCATAAAATTTACCGGTTTTGAGATATTTTAGTTTAAAATTTTAAAATGGCCGCCATTTTGAAAATACACATTGGAAAAAAATCAAATTTTTCTTCAAAATGGGTATTGCTATGATGAAGGTGCATGCCAAATATTAATTTAATACAATGATTCATTACGGAAATAAAAATTATTTGGTGTAAAAAACAAAATGGCAACTAGCGGGTTAACGAAGCATTTTAGGACATATGTTTACAGGAACTTTTTTGCTTATTTTGATGTGGGCAATAACCTCCTGAATTCCTGAAACGTTTTTTCCGAACACCCTGTATATACAATTGAGATTTTCATCGTGTCTTGCCCAGTTTATGGAATAACGTTATAGTACCCAATTTAGGTAATATTGAAAACTAATATTTCAACATATTGCTGCATCTCATTTGACAAGTCATTGTTTACAGTTGGTTTTTCTTAATTTTAGATGTAGCGACCACGTAGTTCTACAAGAAATGTGAAATTAATTTGGTTTTTCTGCCCTAGCCAGAAAAACGGTTGCGCCCATCAAATATCTTAGCGAACATATTTCATTTTACTACAACTTTGTTTCTAATATACCTAAGCCGATACATAGAGCTTAAAGTAGTAATTCATAATTAATGCCAGTTAATATTGTGTGTTTAATTTAACGTTTTATTGATCCTTTTTATTTCCTAACGAATATTTTTGTGTGTGAATAATAGGAGTCTTTGGCGGGTACCAAACCGTTTTTTCATGTTTACCTGTTTTTGTTTCTGTAAAATTATTTATTTCCTCATTGATCTTTTGAAATATTTTATTTAGGTTATTCATTCTACATTGTCATATATTTTATTAAGTTTATTTCATCCTTTTTTTGCTAGGAGGGTGAGGCAAGGGGCTTCAAATCCCCCGACGATTCGTTTACAACAGTATAGTTGCTTTTTAAATCCATAATAATTTCAGTTTAAAATATTATGGGGAAATCTTAAACGTTTGAGACTTGGTAAACTACAAACTAATACGGTGAACACAACAAGGGGGTATGGAAGCGAAGGCCTCAACTAGCCTGTTCAGTGCTTGCGATTTTTACAGCAATATATTTATAGGGGCAACTAATTATGGGGCAAGGGGGTAGAGCCTCCATCCAGCATAATACCTAGAATATTTGTGTGGTTGATTATGATTTTACAACTCTCTCAATTTTACGAATTAAGAGGAACGAGGGAGTGGTTCTTAAAACTAGCTATTGGCGATTTTCAAAGCTTTTAGCGAATTTCCCTATAGAGAATACGCGATTACGGTAGTAGCCATGGTGAGACCTAAGCCCGGGACCACTTTACTTTTTCATTTTGAGGTCCCCAGGAATAAAAAACAAAACAATTCGTTAATTTTCATATATGTGAATGTCCGTAGTACTGTCCGATTTTGATGAAATTTGGTATGAAGGTGTAAGACCAGGTCTATTTTCATGAGTCCGTCTCACATATTTATTGACATAACTAAGTAACATTTAGTATGTACATTCACTAGGTAGGGTTTAACTGATATTTGATTAGAACACACATGTGGCGGCAAACCTACATACTCACAACCATGGGGTTTATTGGGAATATTAAAAAGTGCCGAATATTGATACAATTAGATTTATACCTTAGGCCCACTCAACCATCACTCTACCTGACAACAAACATTTTTTAACAACATCCCATGGCAATAAACCAACATACACATTCCTATGGTAACTATGGGGAAAATAAGAAATCTTGAATTCCTTTGGAAATTTGCTGAGTACGCAGGTCTGCTGCGACGGGGGTTATTTATTATTGTTGATAATATGTAGTGCTTACTAGCTGGCTTTCTTACTGTCTTGGTGGACCAGTTTTTTGGTGGAACTAACGTGCTTCAACTCGACTTTTTAGTAATTTACGAATTTCGGACAACCCCTAAGGGGGGCATGGGGGCGGAGCCCCCATCGAGCCGCAGGCGAGTAAAAATATATACAGCGAATGTATCATTTTTCGAGTCTTTTCTACCTCTCAGTTTAGCAAAACAAGGTAAATTACATTTCTAAATTAATTAAAGGCAGCAGTGATAATTCTTATAATAAATGTATTAATGGACAAGGCCAAATCATTTCAAAGTCTATAAATTGACCTGTTTATTTACTTGCTTAAAACTTTTTTATATCTTACTAAACCAATCCCTTAAGGATACAAAATAAAATCAAGATCATTAAATAATATAGGCCTATATGAATGTTCTAGTTCAAAACAGAATAACCATACAGTAGGGCTATTATTATAATTAGAGTTGTTCTGAAAATCAGTTTTACTGAGAACCGCTCAAATAAAGACGATTATTATTATTATTATTAAGCTCGAATCAAATTTGTTTAACGTGAAATGTCATAACAAACTCATTCTTTGCACGTGGAACATGTGAAGTGAAGAGAAAACACCTATCAAATAGAAATTATAAGCGGAATGCCATAAAAACTCATTTTCATGTAGTACATACCAAGTGGTTCCACACGCAACATCAGCCCGCCACACAAAATACGGTTTGTTTGCGGACAATGTTTATCCCCCTCGGTACACAGAGTGATGTTGCTCTGGGATAAAAACGCTGTACAGTTTAACATTTTATTACTGTTGCATATTACGGTAATGATGGAATATATTCGCTTAAATAAAGGTTACCTGATAAAACCAAAATTATTTATGATTTGGCTAGCCACAAAATCGTTGAGTAATGCTATTTTTCAATGTTTTTTTTTTCCAATTGTCAATAAAAGAGAAGTTTTCGTTTGGCTTTTGAGGATGATTCTAAGAATTATTTACATTAAATATTTTCAATATTCAATTTGCATATGTTTGCTAAAGAGAGACGAACTATCAAAGGTCATTTTAAGGTTACAGTATGAGGTTTTCCTTTTTAGTATTAATACTCATGTAATAATAATGCTCATTTATTACCATGTATCACATTCCTTGGCAACACGACTAAGAACAACTATATAAAAACTTCTTCCTCAGAACTTTACTATTTTATGATTCGATTTCTTAATCATTTCACATCAAATTATTATAAATACACATGTTTTCTGAAGTAAACTTTCAGAAATAAACTTTTATTTATAGACAACAGCCTCATTATAAAATACAGTATCAAAATACTTTACAATGTATCTCTTCGTGATTTTTTTACAACTTAAAGAAAACACAGCGTACAAGAAACAAATTGCATTCCCTATATGTTGTTTCTATTGCGTAATTACGCTTGGAAGGCCGTTTGGATTCAGGGAAGTATTCTGTCAGTAGTTTTTTTTTAATTCATCTAGAAAGTAAGTCTTTAATAAATGGACTTAGATTAATCTAACTATATGTCACGTAAAAAAACATCCGGAGAAAAATCACACAACTACCAGGATTCCCTTAAAGAATTGCTCAAAAATTAAATTACAGAACTTAAACTAACCTTGTAAAGAGACAAATCATAAAATTTGTTTATTGTGAAGCAGAACACCGAGCAAAGAGCTTTGTAAGCTATGAGCAATCCAAATCTTTTCAAAATAAGTAGCCATTGTTCGCCCTTGCTTTGTCTAAAACCAGGTTATTCATGAACTTAATTAATTCCTTCAGGATTTGAAAAAAGTTACTTCAATGTAGCAAACCTAGCCTTGTCATAGTATATTTGTAGTTACTTTTATTATAAAAAGTCTTTTACAATATTATAATATTTAATCTTTTATCTGATATTCTGTTATCTTTTACATTTAAAATATATAGCTTAAACGTTATCAGAACCATGGTTCTGGATATGTGAAAAGTCTGGATGTTCTAATTTTAAATGGTTTCATTAAATTTAATCATATACAATTTTTTTAAATTTAATTTTAAAGTATAGTACCAGCTATTTACCCCATAAACAAATTAGGTCAAAAACTCCCAATAATCCTAACTTGCGTAATTTTATGACGTTCCTGGGGCTGTAAAAAACTAATTGCTTAAAAATCTATTCCATGATACTATTCATATCACAAGTTTCATAAAAAATGGCCCAATGGTTTCAGAGTCCATCGATGTCAATTATATGTGTATAACAGCATCATCTTGTATAAATAAAGATTATAAATTTACTGTTTTACTATGCAATAATCAACCATAATTTATACTCGCTATGAAATTGTGACTCTTCTTTAAACTAGTTTACAATTTAATGTCTGTTTGAACAAAATGTATATGAGCCAGGCGTGACAATTAAACAGATGGCTACTCACTACTTACGAAAACAAGTAGCGTTCGTTTACAGTATTTTCTCTATTCTGGAGGCTTAACACTCCAGGAATTGAAAATTATGCAGGATTTACGATCGCATATATTTACATACAATTTCTGCAATGGACATTTGTTAATACAGAATATTGCATATATTACAGATTCTTGGAGACTTTATAAAAGATATTTTTAGGTATTATTTAATGTTTATTTAAAATTATTAATAAACAACATCTTCAATTGTTCGCTTCGTTCGTTAAAGTAAAATAATTGTGTTACTTTCAAATCATCTAAAGCTTATAAATAAAAAATGTTTTAAAGGCCTAACATATTATTATTGCGGGGACAACATTCCAATAACGAGTCGAGCCCAAATATCGGGACCCTCTGAACAAACAAGGCTTTGTATATTGGATTGGGCCTACCCAACAGACTTGGAAATAAGGGTTAAAAACTTGCGAGCGAAATTTACATCGATTTAGATAACATGTACTCAATTAATTATTAGCTATGATAAATTGTAACAAATAAAATTATTTTGTTTGAAACCTTAGGTTTGAAATTTTTGGTTAAAACGGTCTTACTCTGTTGATCTCTTTAGTAGTATGGTTAATAGGTCTACTGATATTATTGTTTGTACGTAACTTATTGTTTAATGGACTATCCATTATAGTATTGCTGTAATCAGTTTAATAAACTATCATAGCAAATTACTAAAAAAGCAATTTTCCATCTAGGAGCATTCAAATAGACTCAAGGCACAAACTGGTTATAAAAGTAAAACACTCGGGACTTACACATTTAATAAATTTATTGACGTAAGTTACTTTAATTCTTGTTTTTACAAAATAATCTGAGAACTTTGGACGTTCAAGTTTACTAAGGGCAGTTCTCGTCCATTCATGAAAAGTTCCAATATTAAAAACTTATCGTCCTGGTTTGCTCAACGCCGTTTCTAAGATGACGCAAAATGAACCCTATAAATAAATTGCCTATTTACATTTGAAGGCGCTGACAGTTCAATAAACCACTCCTGACCGCACGATAACAGATTCTGTGTTCCTTCCGCTAATATCGGAATTTATTTATGATAAAATTTAGCTTAAGGATAAAAGTACAAATTTCTTAGTGCATGGTGGTATTTATTTTTACCACATAGTGATGAGGAGTATATATATATCGTATGGCTCATTTAGCCAGCCACCATGGTTTAAGAATAATAAATAAATTCTGCGGTGCAGAGCACCTGAGTCAGTGATGAGGAGTGCCGCATGACGAGACGCACTGTTTACAACATATTAATTACGAAAAACATCTGACTCACATACCAGAAAAAACGCCATAACCACGGTGTATGGCCTACTATCGTACAATCATTTAAAATTATGTGTTTTTAATTTGCCATTCGAAACGTGATTATAAAATCAAGCACTAAACAACTGAGTAAATGAAACCAATTATTGAAAATCAGTGCTTATTTATTACGAATAATTTAATTTACTTGGTTATTCGTTCTTCACAGTAATCTTAGTAAGTAATTTTTTATAGTTTTTGTAGATTGATACAGTTGCATAAAAATTTCCATTTTTGAGATATTTTTTTATATTTTCAATGACCGGCATTTTTAATTTATACAACCAACTTAACCCACTTTACTCAGTTTCAATTTGATATCTTCACTCACAAAGTGTTATTAAAACTGTATGTGTTTTATTAAAACACATGCAGACAGACATACGGAACGAAAACTAAGCAAAACGGACTATAAATTTAGGAAGTCCTTGTGAAGTTCGGATCTGTGATTGCTAAGCATCACTTTGTATGGTGGAATTCCACGTTTAGGCAATGTTGCGGCACTTCAGTGTTCTCATCAGGGACACGCGAGGGCCATCAATTTTTCCTGATGAACAATTTCCTCTCACAGACTCAGGACGATTGTCATTGAAGCGTGGCGGGATCAAAAAAGGGTCCCTTTGAGATCCGGATTTTTACACTCGAAATAGTTTAGCGGAAGAATGTTAAGTTTTACGGTTTCGGAAACGTAAAAAAGGTTGAATATTAAAGATTTTACTGAGTCAAAAAGTTCAGGGTTGCATTAAAGATTAAAAATAGACTAGATATTACTTTGTCTACAGAAATTTTTTAATTACATTCCAAAAAGAGTTATAATATAATTACAATAAATGGTTTATTAAAATTTTAGCATTAGTAATGTATCCGAATTTTTATTTTTATAATCTACAGTTTTGAGACTTACTTGTACACTTTAATATAAATAAATAAATAATATATATATATGGATTTTTTAATTATTTTTTATCGTTGTTAGTGTTAAATATCATTAAACAAACAATGTGCTTATTTCAACCACTCAACATAAATACTTTAAACCACTATGGACACAATTTTAAACTAATATTTCACCACGAATAGTGTTGTAAGCCTAATGCACTATAAAATAGTTATTTGTTCGTCCATTATTCCTGCGTTAATTGCTTTACGGACGAAATAATTGGCAATTAAAGTCGAATTATTACGCGTCCCTAGCAGCACTGGGGGCGCGCGCGCCGCTCCGCAAACACCCGCACGCACTCTGCCGATGAAACTGATAGCAGCGTTAACAACGTTATAATCGTTTTAAAAAGCTGAATTTGGGTCATATATAAATAAAGTAAAACAGAACTTAACATGTGAATTACTGTTCCAAAAAATCAAAACAAATATAAATTTGTATCATTAAATGACTCATGAATACTTAAAGAAATTAACTGAATTTTAAGGAAATTAAATACATTTGTGGAATTCGTTTCTAATTATATCTGAGGAACATTAAATTTTTGCAATCTATACACAAATAAATATTTATGAATCTAGTGAAAATGCCAGAATAATGGAAGTATACAAAATAATTATTGTTGCACTAATTTTAGTTACAGTTATAGTTGCACTACTTTGTTACTACTACTAGTAGAGAAGATAAGCAATAAAATGTCAACCGTAGTTTTATAATATAAAAGTACTCTTTGAATAAATTTATAATGTAATTTTTCTCATTGTATTTGGTACGTTCGAAAAAGTACTAGAAATATAACCAAACTTAATTTGCTACGGTACAAATGTGAATACTATATCTTCATTTTTTATGTTTCATTTTGAGAGTTCCATCACAATGGAAAAAAAACAATAGGTTAAGTTTAATGCAATTCATAAATTAAATTTTGAAATACAACTTTGAACTAATAATACTCTAGATATGGTCAGTTGAAAAATAATTTTTAAATTTAAACAAAAGTACAAAAAGCCTATGTTATTGTTACGGGGACAACATGCCAATAACGACTCGCACACAAATATCGGACCCTCTGAACAAACAGGCTGCTGTATATTGGATTGGCCGGACCGCCTCAGCGGTTTGGAAATAAGGGTTGAAACCCGAGTGAAAAACATCAACTTTACTAGAATATGTGCATAACTGACAAATTATTAGTAAACCACCTCAAAATAAAAAAGTATGAAAAGTTGTTGGTCTGTTTAAAAGTGGAAGTAGGTTAGTGTTGAAATTTCAATTATTCATCACTGGAAACGAAAGTGGTAATTTTCGTCGCCCAATCGTGTTTTACTATACCGAGCTCACAACAATTGTTCATTGACCGATCTCGGTTGCAGTTGTTACCTCTTTGTTTTTGTATACTATATATATAAATTCAAAATATAATGTCTAAACTATGCAATGACAAAGAATCCCTGATACAATGCATAAAACAAATAATACTAATTATTAAAAATGTCTTATAATGACGTTTTATGTACTGCATAAAAACATCAAGTTTAGGCCTACATATAATTTATTTAATCGCACCCGATCTTAACTAACCGTTCACAATCACTTAAAAACACAGTTAAAATATTAAGGTTTTAGTTAGAGGTATCGTGTAGTTATTATAGTCTGTAGAATGGTGGTTAAACAATAGAAACCTGTTTTAGCATAATCGTCATTCTCTAGTGATCAAATTATAAAAAGATTTATAAGCCAAACTATTTTACAAGTGTGAATTCGGGAGTTCAGGAAGAACACAATTATCGTTTCAGCGAATCGATTAGCGATTCGGTTTTCAATGCCAACGAAATCCAAAGTTGATGGTTTAAGTGAATCATTAGCGAACTCGCTGACCTCCAAGTGGCAGAGACGATGATTGGAGGGTGTCCATCTCATTGGCTGCCTATCTGGACCGACGGTGGCTCGGAGATTTGAGGCATCACGTTGGAGGAACTGCTTCATGGATTTGAGTCATCTAGAGTAAGGTGGTTTTAGGTTACTCTACGGTTGGAGATTAGCCATCTCATTTGGACCTTCTGGGCCAAAAATTATAAGTTTTACAGGGTGATTGATATAGTGTGCCAACTGTTTTATTAAAAAAAAGAAGAATTGAAAAAAATTAACTAGCAATTAACATTGATTTTAATATTACATTTATTTATGTATCTCTGATACCATGCATAAAATAATAATACTAATTAATAAAAATACACTATAATGACGTTTTATGATCTGCATAAAAACATCAAGTTTATATAAAATTTATTTAATTGTCCACCCTAATGGAAAAAAGCTTACTGATGCGTAAATAATCGTTATACCAGCAAATCGTTCTTAAAATTCTTCCAATAGTTTTCGAATAAGCCAGCTGCCACACTTATATCAATTACCATGTGTAGGTTTGAGGTGTCTGTAGTTGACTGTTTAAACCATGAATTTGAGGTATCACATTGAGGATTGTTTACGCGATTAATTTTAGGCTCCACCTGGACACTTGTGTACAACATGAATGTGAGGCATCAGTTGGAGGATTTGTAAACCATGGATTTGAGGCATCACATGAAAAATTGTGTAAACGACGAATTTGAGGCATTGCGTAAAGGCAGCTTTGAGAACTCAACGACTAGGAGTTGCAAATTCATTGACAATATGCTTGTGTCAGAGTCATGTTAAAGAATAAAACTTAAAGTTAATTTGTAATTATTGTTTACAAAGTGCTCTACATTAGACTAAATTTAATAATATTGTTATACCCTACCATCGATTTAAGAATGGTTCTGCTTTGAAGTTTTTATTTATCTTGGAAAGGAAAAATTGTATTCGTAGAACACTGCTTTGGACTGCCACTAATCTGATATAGAGAAGGCTTACAAGCTTCATCCCCACTGTAAATTTAGTTGAGTACGTTGCTGAACACCATACGTGTTTCCAGGAACAGCTTTTATCCTCGTCGCATTAAATTAATGTAGGGTTTAATAAGGGTATAATGTTTTATATATTCTATTTATGTAAATATTTTCCAACATAGTTTAAATGAGTTTTCAAATTTCTCTTTTAAAATACAACACATTTTATCAACGTTTTAAAACAACTATATAAAAACTTTCCTTATAACGAAATGTTTTCAATATTTTGCCGCCGACACGACGAGGTGATTATTGAGTTTTCGGCCGGCGCGGCGTGACGCGGCGATGATGGCGAGTGCGTGATGCGTTACGCGTGACGTAAGCATCACGGTGCCGCGTGGTCGTGCGTGACGCTGCGGCCGACCATGCAGACGATCATGGTGTAGGTCCAGCAGCGGCAGCGGGGAGCCGAGCCGGGTTCACCCGCCCAGCGAGAGCAGTCATCAGACTATAGTAAAAACTGTATTTAATTGTTATTTATCTTATTTATAAATAGAGTATTCAAAATTCATATGATTGTTTTGTAATTCTTTTATAACAAAATGGATACACAAAACTCCATTTTTTATGAATTTGGATGAAGTAATACTAAACGAAATTTAATTTAAGACAAGATAAGTATTTATATAAGCTTTTCAAGAAGACTTCCCGAAAGAATAAAAAACGGAAATGCAAGAGCATGATTTAGCATGTACTGTACATATTAGAGATATATATAAACACAAAACAGACATTTTAACATGGTTCATTTGAGTTGTTTTAGCAAATGGATTGTGGCTAATTAAATTTAACATTTAACTAACATTTTAAAATGTTTAAAATACAATCGACTTTTTTGACCCTCCATTTGGCAAGAATGACAACAAATTATCTAAAAATAGAGTTTTTTTAGACCTGTTAAAATTTCAAATTAACGATCCAACTATTCATACTCAAATCCTCAGTCACAAAACTCATGCCCTGATCGTGGACGTGTCCAGGATTATCGGATGACATGAAAGATCGCATTCCGCTGTCCCGTTATGAACACTGACACCGAGTGATCGGTAGCTATGAGCCGTCCAGTAGGACAGCAGCACGGTACCGCGTGGTGCAGTACCAGTACCGGTAGCCTATGCCGGTGGCCTAGATGTGTGAGTCATGGGCTTCGAGGCGCCGCGTCCATGTCGGACATCAGATGCTTGCAAACTGTCAATGTCATCAAATGTTGATTAAAACGTTCGAATGATTTCCTCTTATTCTGTTGTCATTTATTGTATGTATAATTGCCACTTAAGAAACATATTCAGGGTTCCAAAACGTCCCCGTTTGTAACTATTTTTGCCCCGTTCGTAGGCAAAATGAGGTCCGCCAACCTATTTTCTTAAAGAAAAAAACCTTCGAAACGCAAAAGCACATAGAAAATGTACCATTGTAATACATAATTAATATTTTCCTCGATGAGATATCTCACTAGGAGTAAAACAGAAAAGTAAGCACAGCATTTGTTCAACAAATTAACTTTTATAAATATAAATAATTGTAATGACAAAAAGCAGATCGCATTCTGTAAATTTTACACAAACTGGCCATCGAATAAAATATTGTTGCTGAATGACGAATTCAGAATTCCCTCTTGAATTTGAATTTTTGAGTTTAATTATGTACCGCAAGCATTTTCGCACAAAGAAAAGTTTTTTTCATTGTTGAGTTATATAATATACGTGTGTCTACGATTTAATAAATAAATCGCTATTACTTTGTGCTTCATTAACTTCCACTGACGTTTTGACTGAATTTTCATAACCGGTATTACCAGTACCCATAAGAAAAAGAAAATAGAAAGAAACTCTGATCCTTTGTTATAAGATCACATATTAACTAAACTCAAGCTTCCTAAAACATATATATTTAGGATTATTTTCTCTTAATATAGTACATTCTGTGAAAAATTTTAGTAAGCGTTCAAGAAGTTTGGTGTTTTTTAAAATTAAATTTACCGGTAACGATTTTTTCGTAATCCATTTTAACAATGATTGTCACAATGTTTACCTGCGAGCGACCACCCAGTTTTGTGCCAAGTTGCCAAGAACTAATCTCACAGTGGCGAGCTGTGTGTTGAGCCTAGAAAGGAGTTATCCTTGTTAGGTGTGTTTCAAAGGAGCCGACCCACAAATTACACAGCCGTTTGTCATTTTACTTGCAACGTTCGACTTTTTCCTTGAAGTACTTTTTTTTCAAATAATTTAGAGTCATTAGATGTGTTAGGAATGATATAATTGATTTTAATGGTTTAATTTTAAACGAGTTCGTGCCGTAGGCCCTATATATGTAAGTGATTTTTAAATCAATGTGTACTTTTCTTTTACAAGAAAACTTGCTTCTGATAAGATCAGCATTAAAGGAGAAGGGTAACATTAGAACATTAGAAGTTCAATCACAATAAATAACATGTTTAAGCATTCTAATTTATGCGCGCACAGTTTATAACTCTAGGTCCTGTACACATGTTTTATAAACACATTTTTGTCAACAGCTTCAAATATATCAAAGATTTTATAAGTATTTACGTTTTGTATTAATATGTACAATATATTTTACTCTTAGTAATTTACTCAATAATCATTATTCATTTTAGACTCTGGATTGCTTGATCCATAGTAGAAATAATTTAAAATCTTACCTTAGCAATCATTTATTCATTGCATTTGTGAAATCGATTTCGAAACCCGAAGGCTCATCTTCAGTTACATGCTTTCGACCAAAATAAAAATTTTAAGTCATCCAAGGGATTTTGTCGGTTGGTAAAATTACTTTTGACATATAACACACACATTGGGCCTACAGAAAACACTAGTGAACTATATGCAAGTCTAATTTTAACCATGTTTATTTTGTTTTGCTCTTAACCTCATTTGTTATCACTATTCAATAGGCTGACTGAAGATGAGCCTTTGGGTTTCGAAATTGATTCCTTTATTTATCACAAATGCAATAAATAAAGAATTGCTAAGGTGAGATTTTAAATTCGTTTTACTTACTCAATAAACAAAGTTTGTCATATTTTACCTTTAAAATTTTACTACACAGAATTTTTCTTGTTTTTATTTGCTATGATACAGTCCATGCAAGTGTTTGGCGCGGCCCCCACCAGGTGTACCAACAGTACACAGTAAGCAGTTGTGCCACAATTCCCGGGATGTCCCGTTCTCGCGTGTAGCGGCAGGCGGCGCCCCGCGGCCCAAAATTGCCCAGATCCCCGTGACGGTTCCGGCCCCGACGCCGAATTTGACTTCACGTGTGAATCA
This sequence comes from Neoaliturus tenellus, assembly GCA_030545055.2. Lineage (NCBI taxonomy): Eukaryota > Metazoa > Arthropoda > Insecta > Hemiptera > Cicadellidae > Neoaliturus > Neoaliturus tenellus. The sequence continues at coordinate 100,660,659 of CM061533.1, forward strand.
CCGATGCACCTCCAGCTGACTGGGTCACTCGTCGCTCTTCCTACGGTTGTTTTGTAACAGAAAGTGGTGCTGCAGCATATTGGCACAAATAGGTTTTAACAAACTATAGCAAAAATCAAATTTAATGGTTTTGCTATATTTATTGATTTATTTTTGCATTTTACATGATGTTTTTGTTTGGAATACAGTAGTTTAAAATATGTGGAATATTTATTTTCCCAAAGTTACAATAATTATGACAAATATTCAGTAGACATTGCTCGACAGTTATTAATCGTAGGCTATTTTTAAGAATATTTATTCTGCATTATACTACGAATAAAATCAGCATTTCGGAATATGTACTTCCAATGTATAAATTAATCCGAAGTATACATTTAGCTACGGACATTTTGAGGATTGTGTTTAATTTGAAAAATTGATTTTTTTAGTGACACTTACATACCACGTGTAATGTAGAGTGTGTAAAATAACTAAATAGTATATTTATTAAGTTGCTAAAGAAGTACAGTAGGCCTATTTAAAACTTGCATTTGTTGACAGTTCTTTGCCTTTTCAGCTGTCCGCTTCAGTAAGATCTCCTCGCCACGTCCAAGCGTGGGCGGAGCGGCGGCTGCTTGACATGCCGCTAAATGCTGATGATACGTTCAAACGCCGGCGCCGCGCCGTCCCCGAGTGATGATTTAGCTGGGGTAATTTGGTCCTAAACCATCCTGGGACGGTTAAACGTTCATTAGCTCTCGTGCAGGTCGTCGACAGGGAGAGTGATCTCGGGCCTCGGCGTAACTATAGGGATAAAGAACACATTCCCTTGGCCTTCACTTTGAGAAAACCATAGGAATTAAATTTTACTTATTAAATATTGATTTTGCTGTTGCTTTAATTTTTTTTAAGTTTAAAATAAATTTAAAATGTAAATTTTGAACGTAATTTTTAATTTTTGTAAAAAATATAGTACTGTCCCAATAATTTGAACTGTGGGGAACGGTCATGTTCGGCAAGTGAATGTTCGGAGTAGGCATATTTTATACATAAAGCGATACCAATAAAAACCAAATCAATCTGGATAGTGATTTTGTGACAATCAAATAACCTAACCCCAATTATTGGCAATAGTGTGAAAAAATCAATTATCATTATCTTAGAATTTTGTTTCATTTCTCATGCTTCCTACACTGTAAAACCATACCAAAGAATGGACTAATATTGTTATACCATGGTTCACATTGCTAAATAAATTGAAAATTTAAGTTTTATTATGACGTCAGGGACTTCATAAGTTTTGTGACCATTGAAACACCCAAAACATCACAATTCATGGAAAAGTATCATAAACATAAAAACTGTACGTCATTTTTGACGGGCTGTTGGCTAGTAATGGAATAAATAAAAGTTACTTAAGTAACTTAAGTAATTAACCAATTAAGTCACTTAGGCAGGAGGAATAAAAATTACAATGAAATTTGAGTAATTGGAACCTTAAGAGAATAGGGGAATATTCACATAGACATTAAAAATATTCAGGAATATCTGAGAACCACAAAATTTGAGGCTTTGTATGTGGATTATAGAAAGGCATTTGAAGAAAGAGAATCTAAAATACCAACCGTTCTCGCGGAGAACGTTGATATTCGACAACTGGTCGAACTCACTTAATGAAACGCCGTTGACAAAGTAGGGATCCAACGATCAAACGTGGAGCTTATTTTAATTATCAGGTTTCGTAAAACGCGCAGGACGATACGGAATCAAACGTCCTCGGTGCCTTTTAGAGAGAGCTTGAAATTATAACAACTTCTGTGAAAAGTCTTTTTGAAGTACTAATAAGTAGTCAACCGTTCCTTTAACAGCTTAATTAACCGTTTTTACAGTTATTTTTCTGCATATTTAGATTCTTGTTCCTATTCCAGACCTAAGTTTTATGCATGTTTTGTTATAAAAAAAACTTAAACATTATTCGTTATGGTTGAAGCCGTCACCTATAATTCACAATTAAAATAAATACCCCCCGTCGCAGCCGACCTGCGTACTTAGCGAATTTCCAAACTAGTAATATTAATTTTGACCATCTAAACTTGTAAACAAAATTTCATCACGTGCTCATAAATAGGGAAATAAATGTCTATTCTCCTTAAGATAAATATAGGGAAAGAGTATGCAGGTATGCTGCCATGGGGGACACTAAAAGTAGGCTTTTAGCATAGAAAAAATTTATTTCGATCATATAAAGACATATAGTAAGTTTCATCAATATCTGTCCATAAATAAAAGAGTTTGCCTATTCTCCATATGATTAACATGGGAAAAGATTATGCAGGTTTGCTGCCATGATAAGTACAAAAACCAAGATTTTTTACCTTAAATGGATGAATCTCAACCAAATGAAGCTAAATACCAAGTTTCATCCAAAAATATTGGTTAATAAGTTAAATATTAACACATCCTTATTCTCCATAAGATTAACATTGGAGCCCCAAAAGACAATGTACTGTCTTTAGACTTTGTAATATCTCGGTAACCAATGGAGATAGAGCAAAGCTTCAAAATACTAAATTGTGTGTTTTTTTGAGCTAAATCCAATGGTCAAAATAAAAACTTAAAATATTTAAAATTTACATATGAAAAATGCAAAAAAACATTTTTGGGGTACAAAACCCCCCAAAACTACCCCTTCCGGTAGGTCGATATGTCTGGTTTTCGAACTCATCCGAATAAACGTAGGATTACACATCTCTACCAAATTTGGTGTAGATTGGACCATTTTTACGAGAGTTATCGTGTCTAGGGACACATACATATATATATATATATATATATATATATATATATATATATACATATATATGTATATAAAATTTTTAATGACTATTATTTTTGGTCTCTGGGCACCTAAAAACGAAAAAGTAACATGGTCCCGGGCTTAGGTCTTACCATGAGACCTACGGTAATAGCTTATTCCCTATGGGAAATTCGCTAAAAAGCAAAAATGCATTTGTATCCCTAATATTTTATTACATAAAATAGTATATTTTAATGCGGTAATTAAAAATTAAATCAATGAGAAACATTCATGCAAAACAATTTTATCACTCCCATGCACTATAGGAGCAAATACCTGAAGGAAATAAGTAATCCAACATTTTAAATAAATAAAAATATAGAATAACTCGCACGTTTCGCTACCAAGTTACCGTGGCGCGGCCCCGAAACCGACTAAACCCATGTCTCAGCCCTACACCAGCGCGGAGGCGGTGCCGGCAGGAACTAAAATGCTAATAATTTTATTTTTATATAGATTGAATTGTTTGAAAATCTGTTTATTTTTCGATACATTCATTTGCTTATTTGTCTATTTTCAGCCGGATAATCCCCAAACAAGAATCAATTACGAATAATAGAGCTCATATAACCAATGTTAAGAGACTTTCCAAAGGTTATCATAACTTTACATGTCAATATGGCTTATGATTTGAAAAAATGTAGGAATATACCAATTTGTACGGGTTTTCTTACATAATTTTGCAAAGTAGTACTTAGGACTTACTTTAGCCGTTCATTTATAAATCAATAACAGATCGTTTAAAGCAAAAATTGGATTTTGCCACACACAAATTCTATCATATTTCTCTGAATCAGTAAGGTAGACTAAGAAATCAACATCAAAAACTATTTATGATGCTAAATATTTAAATACTGTAACAATAACAAGTGTAAAATGTAACATGTTGCACAGACATAGTTTATTTATATGTGAGAAATATAGGCATGTCAAAGTTCTTCATAATACAAAAATGCTTTCACTAAAATTTGTACCTACACACAACAATTAAAAATTGTAATAAATGAGATGAGACCTGGTCAGATTGCTTCGCTTATTAACTAAAAAAAATTAATAATCAAAAAGTGTATAACATTTCATTATAATTTCCGATTCCGATTATAATACGGTACTTGACTATAAAGTTGCAGCTATTTGTTCAATAACGATATTAATTTATTTGTAAATATCGAAAAAATAGTCCAGCAACAAATCCGTTGCCGATCAAATCGTGGACGCTGCAGAGTGACAAGTGTCCGACCTTGCCCCTGACAGCTGACGGACCGGATACTCCGGGTGATGGCCGGATGTGGCGTAACGTGTCGAGCATCGCCACAATCCGGGGGAATGTTGGCATCCGCCCAGAATCATCCGGGGACCGGTCATACTACGGTACGCCGTCCAAGGCGCTATACAGGACATTCATCATCCGGAATGCAATATTGGTATCACGCCATGGGTCATACTTTGTTTTTAATTCCAAAGAAAGGGTTACAATTTTCAATTTAAAATATTTAGGGATTTTTTTCAAAATGTATTATAAAATGCAAGACGATGAAAAGGTCAAAGGGCTCTAGGCTGTTACATTTATTGAGTCAATGCTGTTTATATGAGTTTTTATTTCAAAGAAAAAGGTATTTACGCAAAACAAATTACGAAACAATTTTTAAAAACATGCTTTGAAATTTGGGGAGCACAGGAGTGGTATGAATATTAAACAGGAAGGCAATACTTGATTTAAAATATGGGCATGCTTGTTTTAAATCAATACAAGCGTTTTGTGTTTTTTTATGTCAATAGATTAAATAAAAATATATTTTGATAATATGTTTATACATTGACTGACTCGTTTAATAAGAGGCTTGAATTAAGTACAAATCAACATTTGAGATTTAATCTAAGCATAGTTCATAGTTTACAAGTTTCTTTTCTACTAATAAAATTTTAACAACAAAAATAATAATAAAACATTTTAACAGCTTTAACAGCCAATATTGTGAGAACTAACTTATACACATGAAAAACAGCTGTAGTTTTAAGTTACTATTAATATTTATCATACAATTACCCTGTATGGTAACTTTAAATGGCGATTAGTCCTTCAATATCACAATTTAATATTCCTAGTAAATTTACTACCTAATTATGAAAATGTTTTTAAAATAACCATGCCTTAAGTTACACTTCGATTGTGACATATAAAAGAGCCGCGTTTCAAAATAGTACAACTCCGTCAATATTTAAGATCAGCCCTAAACCAATACCAGTTGTGATCATTTAAAAGCCATCAATTTGGAAGTTTGACTTGACAGGAATAGAGTAGTTTGTGAACACTTGCTGTAACTGCAAGACTCAGTTGCGGCGGGCCGGCAGATTAAAGAACCCTTCAGTCTGTTCTCAGCCATGCGTTGTTAACGAGGGACGCAGTGACACCTCCTCAACCCTCGTGTATTTCCTCGAATGAAGTGACCCTTTAGCCCTTAAATGACGCAAATCACAACCCCACGCAACCACTGAGTACCGTACAAAAATAATGATCACCACCCCTCCAGTGGATACGTTTGGGGAAAGAATCTTGAAATTGACAACAGTTGGGCGGAGTGCTGGGTTATAATAATTCTAGCTACAAAGGAAAAAGGAGGAAATTCATAAACCATAGTAAAAAAGTAGTAGAATCAAGTGTTCAATAAGATGTTCGGTGGCGAATTTAGTGACTTGTGAACCTGCAGGTCTTTCACATATTTTGTCCAAGGCATACTTACATATACAGTAGTCTCTGATTTATACATTTTGAATTCAAATACAATATGCCGCAAAAAAAAAATATTTTGAATTTTAATATCTGGCCAGTGTTTAGTACAATACTAAAAAGTATCACATTATTTCGTAATGCTCAAATTTATAAAATACTGTATGTACTTATTTTATGAAAATATTTTTAAGAACATTGAAATCACCACATAAAACAAAATCCATTAACTAAATCTGCTAAATATAACGGTACATTTTGTTCATTTGATTTCTTCCACTATATTTTAACCACTATAGAAGAAATTTGTTAATTTATGTTAATTCATAATATATTACACATATTTCTGTGGTAATTTTAATAATATTAAAACAATATTATGGCGCATGTCACTTTTAGTAAACAGTCTGGTGTCTTCTCTTTAATAATTTAAAACTAATAACTCGAATAAATATGTTTTATTTTTGGATTTGGCCTTACGAATTTTGTTATTAAAGATAACATCACCAGAAAAACTAACCTATGAACAAGTTCCTAATATTTATATCTTTTCAGTTGTGTTGGTTAGTCTGATGATTTTATCTTTGAAAACGAAAGGCCTAACCCAAAAATAAAACAAATCTATGGGATTAATTTGAGCGGTTAATTTGAAATTATTTAAACCCTACTTAAGTCCAATCAGAAGAACTTTATAGAATGATCTTCTCTTTAAGTTCCATTACAAAACATTTAATAATAAAGAAACTTGATTTTTTCGTAAGGATAAAGTTGTACATAATTTATATGAGTCAAAAGTTATAAAGTAAAGGGTAGGCCTATACATACTATAAGCTAAAACTTCAAACGAATTAACGCGAAATCATCGCAACATACATGAATAAAACCGATGACGGAAGTTTTAAAACAGTCGATAGGCAAATATCAAATGAGCCTCCAAGTTTTCAAGCGCCTCTCACAGCGCTAATTGCTACTGAACGCGCTCTTTGTGTTCAAAAGGTTCAGTAATTACAAGCCAATTACGTACTCGCTCCTCAGCCGCGTGTCGGCCGACATGTTTACATGTTTTCATTCCAGATTTATACCGGTAAAAGTTTAGGGGTTAGTTATACTCTTCTCTACGAACGTCGTAGAGAAGAGGAACTCCGATTTTGAAGTGGGGAATTTGTCGGTGTATTAACTAACATTCGTTGGTAACCCTTTGATCAATCGTAGTTTTAAGTAAAATCGTTATTTATGAAATTATTAACCTGTTATTAATATAACAGTTAATGATTTATGAAATTATTCTCTCGAGTGCAGCGAAATAGCACTTTGCGCACTTGTTGCATGTTAAATTTTTCCTACGAATTATATAAGTATAAATATTTAATATTTTTGATAGCCTACATTTCCTACAATTAGTTAAAAAAATCATTGAATTTTTCAGGTAGGAGATTTAACGACACTTTTTTTATCACTCTCTGAAAGATCGTTAGGGTGAATAAGTCACTTAAATCACTGTAGTCGGTGTCATAGTTGATCATTTTGTGCACTTACACACAGTCTCACCTTAAGATTGTCTGTAGGTTATGTTTATTTTACTTTGGTGTATTTACGCCAGTGGCATTTTTTAACGTTTTGACGGAGAACCGTCCAAACCCCAGTCTTGTTACTATGTAGCATCGACCAGTTGTTAGAAAGCATCATTAATTAAGAGCCCAATTACATATGGCAACTGGGTCCGCGATCGAACCTTAAATATCCACTAATGTTTCTCAGGATCGAACCGGCAACCTTTGGATTCCAAGGCGAGCACTATAACCTCTTAGCTACCCAGGCAGTCGCTGTTTATGTTGATTCCATCGAAAACGACGGCAAGGACAATAGGTCAGACGTTTATATCCAGTATTGCCAACTTAATTCCTGACTAAAAAACGTTTCGTTGCTGGCTAATGCATACTGTTTTGTGTTCTGATGTTAAACACTGGTGTGCGCAAAGTGACTCTAGCTTACTCAAAGTAAATTTAGCATGCGCAAAGTAAAATGAATACACCTATCACCTATTTTTCCGACGCGTATCGAGTGCGTAAACAACTGCTTTCTCGGACAGACGTAGGAAAAGACATATATGTACAGATATCGTTTTATTTGTAATTACTGAAAAAAGGATTGCCTAACAAATTTACCATTGTAAACAATCATGTGTCTTCCATCATTTAAAAATATACTAAAAATTCATTTGAGGATGAATGGTAATATAAATAACAAACGATTCAGAAATTATACATCGATGTCATACATAAAAGTCATAAGGAAAAATGTGATTACATCGTTTATTACTGCAGGGAATCGCTTTGAAGGCAACGAGAAATATTATTTTCCTAGTAAAGGACTTGTAAATTATAAAATGTTGTCTGTGGATGAAATACCACATTATTTATTCACAGTGTTAATGTTGAACGCATGTTTTCTTTAAAAAAGAATGTTATCTCATTTAATTTTATAACGAACAACCTTAAACCTTTAATTTATAATAAACCTTCAATATACAATACCGAAGACTGTGCTGTAAGCTATTCAACATTATATAAAGTATTAAACTTTATTTAAAAATCTGAATCACAATAAACCGTTAGCTAAAAATTTTATATGAGTTTTAGTTTCCTCATACAGAATATTTAGCGATGAACGCACATTCTGAAGATTTGCATTTACGGGTAAATCTGAACATCTCGTGGAGTGTGTTTAACCTTAACTGTGTGGCTAGACGTCAAACGGAATGGGTAACTAACTGAGGTAGAGCTTGTGGTACGCGTGGGGTAATGCTGTGAATGGCAATTACATATATACTTAGGTCTAATGCTAGATAGTTTCGCAGATTCATTAGCATAAAGTATAAATAATGTCATGAAATCAGAAACTTTTGCCTTATAGGCGAAACACCGTTATTACTTAAAACTGTTAGAAGATTTTATTTGATTCGACTATTTGCAGTGTACTATGCTTGATCCATGGTTTTACACCGAATACTGGATATTGTTTCTCGCCCTCAGTAAGGCTGTGACCAATGCGAAACGTATCCAGGTACAATAGTAGTTTCCGCAACGGCCACTTTGCGCAGGCAAAATAATCGCTCTATCTAACACCATCTTAAATTATAATCCCTTTTGTTTTATTAGACAAACAAAAGAACTTGTTGAATAAAAGTCAAATAGCCCAATACTGTTGACTACATTAGTTAAGTAGCCCTAAATTTACAAGGTTCGACTTAAACAACAGTATTGTGAGAAAGGATGGCTGGAAAATAAGCATTGTAAAAGACTAACTGCCCCTAACTCACAGAGAAGCCTTCTAGACTGTCTAAACGACGCGACGCGTTGTTCGTTAAGTTTTGTTTATTATCAAATACAAAAAAAAAACCTCTGCTGTCTGTTTATTTTGGGATTGTTTAGTCAATTTGGGCTTAAATGTAACGTGTATTGCGTATAAAAACAAAGTAATATGTGTAGACATTTATGATTTATCTAAATGTATTCTCTTATTACAGTTTAATCTTTCTTTATGACATAAATTATGATTATGATCATGATAATATAGTTGCCCTCAATCAGTCAGGCGAAGAAAGTGTTTTTTTTTTCAAATTGTATACAAAATAACGTGAGAACTAACGATTTAAATACAAAGAAAATAAACCGTTATTAATGATCACACTAACTTGAAGATGCAGCGCACAATTTTACACAAAAATTATATTTTATTAGTTCGTTAAAAATTATTTTTTTTATCAGATCATTCCAAACTCTTTTAATGCAAATAAAATCAATATTAATAATTTAAATCATGGTTTCAAACTGTAACTATTTGCATCTCAACGTAATATTAAATAATTATCACTATAAGGCATTAGCTTGTATTAAACCATGCCAAAGCTGCCGAAAGCGTTGCACTCATGATAACCGTATGTGTAATCAGATTTTGTTACAGTAGTGGGGAATGGGGGCTTTTGGCTCAGTTCAAGGTCACCTGAGGTATGACGTCATCGATGACGTCATCGAGGTCAATGACCTCATTGATGACGTCATCGATTGCATCATCGATGACGTCATCACCAATGACGTCACTTCCATGACGTCACACCCATGACGTCACAGGAATGACGTGCTGATGACGTCATCACCCCTTACGTCACCAAGATGACGTCATCGATGTCACAAAGGTCAAGGTCACGCTGAAACCTAAAATTTTTTGGCACTTTTGCTGTTTCTCGCACTACGCTCCGAGTTTCAGTCACAGTTACCATGACCTTGACGACTTGGAGCGAATTTGCGATGAGAAACAGCAAAAGTGCTGAGGAAACTTGAAGTTTGCAACGTGACTCTGCCTAAACCGTCATGTGACACCGCTCGGGTGACCTTGAAATGACCCAGAAGCCCCCATTCGACCATTACTACAACCGCGATGTGCACCCTACGACAGACACCGAGCGACTGACTGTCCGGCTCCGCGCACTCTAGGTATATGGGAAGTGGTGGGGGAATTGCGATGACCTTGGGAAAGTTAAAAATGCCAAGTCAGGTAGCACTGTTTCGGTGCTACCTTAAATTCACATGTTAAAGTGTGATAACCTTGAGGTTGACTGTAAATTTGGGACTTAGGATTGTTTTTAAAGATGTATCTAAAGAATCTTCAGATTTGAGTCAACACTTAGAAAAATTTACTCTTAGTAAAACTGTTTAATGTGTATTTGCCAGAGTTTAAGTGTGGTGACCTTGAAATACCCGAAATTGTCAGGAATTGGAGTAGCAACCGCGATGTGCACCCTACGACAGACACCGCACACTCTAGGTATATTGGAAGTGGTGGGGGGAACTGCGATGACCTTGGGAAACTTTTAAATCTCAAGCAAGGGAGCACCGTTTTGGTGCTACCTTAATTGTACATGTTTATTAGTTGGAGTTAAAGTGTGATGACTCTGAGACTGTTTCAAAGATTTATCCAAAGTACCTCCAGGTTTGAACCAACACTTAGAAAAATTACTCTTTGTAGCCTATAACAACTTGATGTTGTTTCCATAGTTTAAGTGTGTTGACCTTGAACTGGTTAAAATGAAAACTTTAATAATTGAAAACCGCACAGTGGAGTGCATGATACAGATGCGCACCCCATGACAGTCGGCGAGCGACTGACTCTCAGACCTTGCGTACTCTAGGCATATGGGAAGTGGTGGGGGAAATCTCAAGGTCATACAAACGGAGTTTTAAAAAAGCCAAAGAGTAGAGAGACTACTCTACTCTTCAGAGTTAAAGTTGTCTTGGTACAACAATTCGATGTTGTCTCAGAGTTAAAGTGTGACGACCTTGAGCATAATAGTTAAAGTTTTCTTTGTAAGACAATTCGATATCGTCCCAGAGTTTAAGTGAAATGACCTTGAGGTTGACTGTAATTGGGACTTAGGATTGTCTTTAAAGATGTATGCAAAGAATCTTCAGATTTGAGTCAACACTTAGAAAAATTTACTCTTAGTACAACTGTTTAATGTGTATTTGCCAGAGTTTAAGTGTGATGACCTTGAGTCAAAACACAGAAATACTAGAAGTCGATATCGTCCCAGAGTTAAAGTGTATTGACCTAGATTCAAAACTTGTAAAAATACTTACATGTATAGAGTTGGAGAACAGCGATGCTTACCGCATGCAAGCCTGAGACACACTGGCTGAGCACCGTAGCGTAGCGTAGGGACTCGACTATGGTGGGGGTACTGCCAACACTTAGAGTAGAAGTGTAGTGGGTGACCTTGAACCACCCCTGAGGGGTGGCCCCCCCCCGTCTCCATTTTTTGGGGGGCGGACCCCCCCCCCCCGTCTCCATTTTTTGGGGGGCGGAACCCCCCCCCCCGAGGGGCGAACCCCCCCCCCCCTAGGGGCGAACCCCCCCCCCGTCTCCATTTTTTGGGGGGCGGAACCCCCCCCCCCCCCCCGAGGGGCGAACCCCCCCCCCCCCCCGAGGGGCGAGCCCCGCCCCCGCCCCATGCCGGCCGCCTCCGCCCCATGACGTAGTGACGTGGGGCGACCGGTGGGGATATAAGGCGGCCCGGCCACAGCCGCCTCGCAGTCCGCTCCCGAGCGTTGAACGTGAACGATCGGGACGGACCGCCATGGGCATCACTAAACACTGAAAGGCGCCTTCACTGTTTAGCGAAGTCTAATGTAACTTTAAGACTTGTATTAGTTTTAAGACTTTAACTTTAAGACTTGTATTAGTTTTAAGACTTGTATTAGTTTTAAGACTTGTATTAGTTTTAAGACTTGTATTAGTTCTAAGATATTGGGTTTTGGTGTTGGGAATTGTTTTATATTTGAGTGTTTTTAATTGTACCCTATGTGTTTAATGTGTATGTTCCAGCATTTACCATGTTGAGCTCAACTTATTCCGTAAGTGTGTTATATTATAGAAAGTTATTACAGAATAAGTATTCCCCTTGAACATTTTCACACCTCAAAATTAAATTTTAAAGTCAGGGAACGGGAGTAGACCCCCGTGTAAAATCATTTTATACCAACGCTAGCATGGGTCCTCTCAGGCATGCAAAAGGTTGCGGCTGGGTTGGGAACCGGTCCGTTTGTACGCTGGCAGGCAAAAGGTTGCGGCGGCCTCTGCACTCGGACCGAGGACGTAAGCCACTAGGGCTGTCCTCAACCTCTCTCAAAATTATTTTAATGAAACTTTGTTAGCTATTTGAGATTTTGTCCCCAAACTTATTCTGTAATATTTCTTTATACGTGTTTATTTATTAACTTATTCTGTGTGTTATATTTATTTAATGTGTATACGCTTGTTTTAGCACTCCCCCTTGAGCTTTTTCACAGCTCAAACTAAAGTGTAAAGACAGGGAACGGGAGTAGGCCCCCGTGTAAAATCATTTTATATCAACGCTAGCATGGGTCCTCTCAGGCATGCAAAAGGTTGCGGCTGGGTTGGGAACCGGTCCGTTTGTACGCTGGCAGGCAAAAGGTTGCGGCGGCCTCTGCACTCGGACCGAGGACGTAAAGCCGCTAGGGCTGTCCTCAACCTCTGTTTCCCTTCTGGAAACTCAAAATTATGTAAATGAATCTTTGTTAGCTATTTGTGTTTTTGTCCCCAAGGCCCCCGAACATTCGTGGTTCGCCATGGATGTACGGGGGCCGAATTTTTTTAATGTGTGTGTGTCCTTGACCTAGTAAGTACTTGTACAAAATTACTGCATTGCTAAACTTACTAATAAAGATAGGGAACGGGAGTAGGCCCCCGTGTAAAATCATTTTATACCAACGCTAGCATGGGTCCTCTCAGGCATGCAAAAGGTTGCGGCTGGGTTGGGAACCGGTCCGTTTGTACGCTGGCAGGCAAAAGGTTGCGGCGGCCTCTGCACTCGGACCGAGGACGTAAAGCCACTAGGGCTGTCCTCAACCTCTCTCAAAATTATGTAAATGAATCTTTGTTAGCTATTGAAAAAGTTAGCAATGCAGTAAATGTTTAAAAGTCTTGCGTGGTGAAGGTCAGACAACATTGGATGTTTGCTGTTGTCATAGTTGGATCTCTTCGGAGGCTTCAGCGATGACAACCTAAATGCCCCAGGTGGGGCTTTATTTTTTTAAAATTTTTTCGTGACCTTGACCTAAATTCCTAACGGTTAGGTATAACTAACATACAAGTCTGCTGTTGTCCATAGTTGGGTCTCTTCGGAGGCTACAGCGATGGCAACCTAAATGCCCCAGGTGGGGCTTTATTTTTTTAAAGTTTTTTAGTGACCTTGACCTAAATATAGTAAAGCCTCGTCTCCATTTTTAGGGGGAGACTCAGACTTAAAGTAGAAGTGTAGTCGGTGAACCACCCCTGAGGGGCGAACCCCCCCCCCCCAAGGGGCAAGCCCCGCCCCCGCCCCTCTGGACTTAGAATATTTTCGTAGATGTAAATGAAGTACCTCCAGGTTTGAGCCAACACTTAGCAAATTTTACTTTTATCTGAGACACTCAGAGTAGACAGACTTAGAGTAGAAGTGTAGTCGGTGAACCACCCCTGAGGGGCGAACCCCCCCCCCAAGGGGCGAGCCCCGCCCCCGCCCCTCTGGACTTAGAATATTTTCGTTGATGTAAATGAAGTACCTACAGGTTTGAGCCAACACTTAGAAAATTTTACTTTTTCTGAGACACTCAGACTTAGAGTAGAAGTGTAGTTGGTGACCTTGAACCACCCCTGAGGGGCGGACCCCCCCCCCCGTCTCCATTTTGTTGGGGGCGGCCCCCCCCCGCATCCGCCCCCGCCCCTCTGGACTTAGAATATTTCCGTAGATGTAAATGAAGTACCTACAGGTTTGAGCCAACACTTAGAAAACTTTACTGTTGGTATATTGGTATAGCAGTTCGATGGTTCGCTAGAGTTTAAGTCCGCTGACCTAGAAGTTGAAGTAGAGGGTGACCTTGGACTGAGACAAGAAGTAATCGTGTGGGTACGAATAAAACCCGCAATGGTTGCAGTACAGATTGCATTTCTTATTAAAACCATCACAGGTTGTAAAAAAAAGAAAAACATAATTATTTCATGACACTATTCATAATACTACATGTTTTATGAATATTACAGTGCAGTCAGTATTCCAGAAACCATTTATTAAATAAATTTTGTTTAAAACCTGATCTTTTAACAATTTATGGAATATAAACCTTATTTATCTAACTTAACGCTTGTTGATATATTTATTTAATGTGTTTGTTTAAATCTATCTTAATCCAATGTTTTCCAACGGTGACCTTGACCTATAGTCCACTTTTCCCCCACCCCTCCATTGCCGTTATAAAAGGGCACGGTCAAGTGTGCCACTCATTATTGCGTGGACATTCACCGAGTGCACACTCCAAGCCAAACTGTAAAAATGGCCCTTTGCGATATTTGTGGTGAGTTTTTCCAAGACGAAGATATCTTTGTTTTACACCGAGAATTGCATCATGAAGAGGACAGAAAAGAAGAGATTGTAGTAAGTGAAGAAGACTTGGATGCGATTGATCGGTTTTTGGAAAACCATCATAATCAGATGGACGAATTGGATAGCTATCTACAGTTACACCAAGAATTGCATCATGAAGAGGACAGAAAAGAAGAGATTGTAGTAAGTGAAGAAGACTTGGATGCGATTGATCGGTTTTTGGAAAAACCTCAGAAGCAGGACTGGGCTAGCTATTTACAGTTAATGCAAAGAAGAAGACCAAGTGTTATTCAATTTGCCGGAGCTGGACCATCTACAGCTGGAGGATTTATTCAAGAAGAGAAAATGGAAGAAGAAGATACGGAAGAAGAAGTGGAAGATGTAAGACAACTGCGTACCCAAGAAGAGGATATGGAAGATATAAGACAACTGCGCACTACAGCCTTGCCAGGACCAGTTGTAATTCATTTCAAAATTAATAACGTGCAATTAGAATTGGAAAAATTTTATAAGTCAAGCTAAAAAGCTAGTTGTAA
Source organism: Neoaliturus tenellus (assembly GCA_030545055.2). Lineage (NCBI taxonomy): Eukaryota > Metazoa > Arthropoda > Insecta > Hemiptera > Cicadellidae > Neoaliturus > Neoaliturus tenellus. Next base: position 100,675,700 of record CM061533.1, read on the forward strand.
AAACATTGATGGAAGAATTGGCAAGATTGAACTTTATTAAATTTGGATTGGTGTTGGAGGCTATGTTTACTAATACCGATGGTGAAAATTCACCGAGAGCATTCATTGCTAAAAACCGAACCCTTACAACCACATCTGATATCAACGAAATTTTAGAAGAATGTTTGGTTGAACTGCTAGTGAAACTTCAAGAACATGAAGGAAGAGGATCCGGCTGGACGCTATCATCAATTGAAGGTATGGATGTGAGGGTTCACAAGCATGGATATGGTATGAGAGGAAGCAGCTTTATCCCTCTACCAAAAGTGATCCGAGATACAAGATCATGTATCAATGTGAAAAATGAGGATAATGAATGTTTCCGGTATGCAATGTTAGCAAAATATGTGGGACATAATGCCATTAGACCTAGCATAGCATACGAAGCTGTTCAACACCGCTATAACTTCCAAGGTATGTCGTATCCTGTTAGTCTTAATGATGTTGCTAAATTTGAAAGAAAAAACCCAGGAGTTTCAGTTAATGTGTTTGGTTTAGACGAATCAAATAACGTATACCCGTTACGAGTTACAAAGACTGAATGTCAAAATCATACAGATTTGCTGCTATTGACCAAAGGTGAAATATCACATTATGTTTACATCAAGAACTTTGAAACTTTGGTTGGACGACAAGTGACTAAAAAGAAAATTAGAGTAACAGTGTGTAAGAGATGCTTTTGTTTTACAAATAAAGACTTGAGACGTGGAGGATCGGAGTGGTTGTCGGAACACCAGCGGCTTTGTAATGACAACTATGAAGTGAAGATTAGTCTGCCACCACCATCTAAAGCATTTGTCCAGTTCAATAAAACAGTTCACCAATACCGGATTCCACTAGTTATCTACGCTGACTTTGAATCCACGTTAGTGCCGCAGGAACTTCCGGATGGTGAAGTAACTAGAAGAACCAAATATCAATTGCATCAACCTAACAGTTTTTGCTTATTGGTGAAATCTACTTTGCCTGAAGAACAATTGCAAGACTATGGCTTAACACCCACTCCGATACTCTACCGTGGGGAAGAAGCTGCTAAGTATTTTGTAGACCAGTTGTATGACATTGCTGGAAAGGCGGAACGTTTATATGGTAATGTTTTACCCATGGAACCTTTGAACGAAAATCAACAAGAAGAATACATTTCAGCAACAAGATGTTATCTATGCAAGAAGAGCTTCAGTGAAGAAAATCAAAAAGTAAGAGATCATGATCACCTCACAGGGTTATACAGAGGACCTGCTTGTAATTCATGCAATATAAATTACAAACTGCCAAACTTTATCCCTGTCGTGTTACACAATCTTAGCGGCTATGACTCCCACTTCATTATCCCAGAGTTAGGACGAGATGATGGAAAAATCGAAGTATTAGCTGAAACATTGGAGAAGTACATCAGTTTCTCAAAAACAGTAGGTAAAATTAAACTTCGCTTCGTAGACTCTTATAGATTTATGTCATCTAGTTTGAGCAAATTGTCTGAGAACCTAAGAAGAGAAGATCTAAAAGAAACCAGCAAAATTGTACCTGAAGATAAATTGGACTTAGTAATGCGTAAAGGAGTGTTCCCCTGTGATTACATAACTTCTGCAGAAAAATTTGAAGAAACCAGTTTGCCACCGATTGAAGCCTTCAATAGCAAGTTAAATGAAAGTGCAATCACCGTTGAAGACTACAATCATGCTTGTAATGTTTGGAACCAACTAAACATTCAAACCTTAGGGGAATATTCCGACTTTTACATAAAATTGGATGTAACTCTGCTGTGCGATGTGATGGAAGAATTTCGAAACACCTGCTTCTCCGCCTATGGACTGGACCCTCTACACTCGTATACATCTCCAGGATTAGCATGGCAAGCTATGCTTAAGTCAACTAACTGTCGATTGGAGCTTCTCACGGACATCGACATGGTCCTCATGATCGAATCAGGTGTACGAGGTGGTTTGACTCAAGCTGTGACCAGACATGTTAAGGCCAACAACAAGTATATCCCCAACTTCGACGAGCAACAACCATCACTCTACCTTGGATATTTTGATGCGAACAACCTCTATGGTTGGGCGATGTCAAATCCACTTCCCTACGCAGACTTCAAGTGGATTGACCCGGCCATCATTGGTGATATAACACGGATTCCAAAAGATGGTCAAACAGGCTATATTTTGGACTGTGATTTTGAATATCCGGAACACCTTCACGACCATCATTACGACCTGCCTCTCCTAGCCAAGACTGAAGTTTCACCGACAGGAAGATGGCCCAAGCTGATGATGACCTTGGAGAATAAGAGTCGATATGTGGCACACTACTGGGTAGTTCAACAAGCACTTGAATTGGGTCTACGTATAGTGAAAATTCACAGAGCAATTGAATTCACCCAGTCTTGTTGGTTGAAACCATATATCGATTCCAACACTACAAGAAGAGCTGCAGCGACAACAGCATTTGAAAAGGACTTCTACAAATTAATGAACAACGCCATCTTTGGGAAGACCTTGGAGAACAAGAGAAAACACAAAAATGTAAAATTAGTGAGTGATCCTAGGAAATTGGAAAAATTAGTGCAAAAACCAAATTTCGGAACATCCATGATTATAAACGAAAATCTAGTTGCTGTCAGTATGAATAAAACAACAATAGTTATGGATCGTCCGTTATACATCGGTATGTCGATTTTGGATATAAGTAAAACCCTGATGTATGATTTCCATTATAACAAAATGGTTAAACACTACGGAAGGGACAACATTGGAGTCGCATACATGGATACTGACGCATTTATCTACTGGATAAAGACTTTGGACATGTATGAAGACCTAAGGACTTTTCCATACAAAGAAGATTTCGACTTTTCTGACTATCCAAAGAACCATCCGAATTACAATGAAAAGAATAAAAAAGTAATTGGAAAATTTAAAGATGAAGCAAATGGAATGCCTTTGGAGGAAATAGTTGCGCTGATGTCTAAATTATATTCCTTCAAGATGTATAAGGAAAATGACATACCGACAGTGAAGAAAGCTAAAGGAGTCAAAACATCGTACTTGAAGAAACATGTGACATTTGACCATTACAAGACCTGCTTGTTTGAAGATTCTACAATGTCTGCAACGTTTAACACTATCAGAAGCTTTAAACATGAGGTCTACAGTGTCACTGAAGTTAAAAGAGCACTATCAGCTCGGGATGATAAAAGACACATTATGCCTGACAAAATTCACACTCTTCCTTTTGGTCACTACTCTCTAAACCCTATCGACTAGTAACCTATTCTTCGTCCTTCTGCAACTTCGACCTTATTCCTTTCTCCTTCCGTAAAAAAATGGGGAACACGGCAAGTCCAATGCCGTGTTCCCCATTTTTTTACACAAGTTTGAATGACCTTGACCTATATATATAAATGATGTGAATATTAAAGACAGCATTCATTGTGACCATACATGTGATACAAGAAACATTCAAACCTGCAATATGAAGGACTTGAAGCAAGAAATTGTCAACGAGCTTCATAAACCTGCAAGAAGAAAGTTTCCACGAAGAAATACAGTGATAAAAGGAATAAATGATTTATATCAAGCGGATTTAATCGAAATGATTCCTTATAGTAAACAAAATAGAGGATTTAAATACATATTGACTATTATTAATTGTTTTTAAAAAATGGCAGATGCTTTACCACTAAAAGATAAAAGTGGCAAAAGTGTTACAAAAGCAATGGAAACAGCTATACAAAGAGACAAACATACTATAAAACATTTACAAACTGATGATGGAAAAGAATATTTTAATAAGGAATTTGCAAATTTAATGAAAAAACACAACATTAACCATTACTCAACCAATTCAGAGGTAAAAGCATCAATAATCGAAAGATTTAACAGAACTTTAAAAGGTGCGATGTATAAGATGTTTTCCAACAGAGGATCACACGTATGGATTGATATGTTACCAAAACTTATAAGCGATTACAATAACAAGTTTCATAGAACTATCGGTATGAAACCAAGCGAGGTGACTAATAAAAATGAAAAACTTGTATTAAAACGTATAAAAATGAATACTAAACCAAAAGTTGAAAAACTAAAGCCTAAAAGGTTTAATGTTGATGATAAAGTGCGAATAAGCAAATACAAAGGTGTATTCAGTAAAAGATATCTTCCAAACTGGACAAATGAGGTATTTACTGTATTTAAGGTGCAACCTACAATACCAGAAACTTACATTTTAAAAGATAATAAAGGACAATTGCTGGAAGGAGGGTTTTATGGACATGAAATGTTAAAATCAACAGTAGGTGATGTATATTTAGTAGAAAAGGTGTTGCAACGGAAAAAAGATAAGGTTAAAGTACGATGGTTAGGATTTAATAAGACGGAAGATTCTTGGATACCTAAAAAGGATCTAATATAACGATAGAGCATCATTTTGGGTTGAACCATTACAAAGGTACAAAGGTAGGTTAATACCGCAAAAAGACAATTTTACTATTAATAATATAGATGAACTCACAGTGGATGGTTCTCAATTCAATACCGGAAAACATGGTATTTTGTTGCCAAACACGGTGCGTTGTCTGGTTACCGGTCCTTCCAATTGTGGAAAAACAAATGTAGTATTCAATTTAATTACAAACCCTAAAGGATTATGTTTTAATAATTTATATGTATTTTCAAAGTCACTACAACAACCAAAATATCAGTTATTGGAACAAATACTCAATAATGTGCCTGTAGTTAAATATTTTAAATTTAACGCAAGCGAGGGTGTCATGCAACCGCAAGAGGCTAAACCATTCTCAGTATTCATATTTGACGATGTATCTTGTGAAAATCAAAATACAATAAAGAATTACTTCGCCATGGGTCGACATAACAACATAGATAGCATTTATATTGGTCAAACTTACAGCAAAATACCGAAACAGCTCATTAGAGACAATGCAAACATGTTAATTGTATTTAAACAGGATGAAACCAACCTAAAACACGTATATTATGACCATGTAAGTGCGGATATGTCATTTGAACGATTTAAAGAGTTGTGTGGAAAGGCTTGGGGTGAAAAGTATGGGTTTTTAACAATTATAAAGGAACAACCGCTAAACAATGGTCGATACAGGATAGGATTTGATAAATTTATACTAATACACTGATCATGATGTAAAACATTCATTGTTGTACAACACGTCTTGCTACAAACATGGTTAACCAAGAAAAGTTAATAAAGGAAATAAAATCACTTAGTGATTCTATTCGGGATAAAAACAGAGCATTAAAATTAGGTATTAGCGAAAGGGAGAAATTTCTTGAATCTACTTTTAAACCTATTACTGAACCCTTGAAACAATTAAACAAAAAATTTGCTAAACCCGTTTTGGAAGGAGATGCAATTGCACCTATTACAAAGTTTGAAAGAGAAAATGTAAAATCAGAAGATTTTAGTGATGAAGACCCAGAATCCTCTACATATAGTGGTTTTACCGGCGGAGAACCCGAAAGAGAGCTAGAATCACCAGACTATAGTGGTATAAGAGAATTATATGAAGTAAAAGCTAAAAGAGGACATGAAGATGTATCAACTGCTAGTGAAGAGGAAAAAGAAGAAGAAGCAAGGGAAGGTCCGTCAAACATAAGCTTGTTGGGTGAAAACATTCATAACAAAGGAACTTTAGGAAGGAAATACATGATAAAAATGTTAGCTGGAATAAATCCTAATAAAAACTACCATAGTTATGGAGTAAGATTAACAGAAGAAGGTTTAATGGTTGGTAATAGCCCGGTAAACATTGATGAACATGATAATATTATTGTTGGTAATCAAAGATATAAGGGCACAAGAGGATTATTTGAATTATTATTTGAAAAAAAGCCTTTAGAATTGTTAGTTAAAGAAGAAGACATGGAAGCATATAAACAGATTTTGGAACACACCAATGCATACAGGAGAAAATATTTAGCTGACCAACCAGTTTTTAGATCTAGGTCTTTAAAATATAGAGAATTTGTATCCAAGTTAATACCAACAACGAGAAGACAACCAATGCCGATAATGCCAAGAAAACCTGTAAAACGAAGGTTTGTGTCATCCACTTTGGATATAAGTGCTCCAGAACCAAGAAAAAGAAACAAATCTGTTACAGGTACAGGTTTAATGAAGAAACTATATAACACAAATGTGATTTATTACAATAATATCAATAAATTGGTGGATAGAATGAAACTAATACATGAAGCTAAAGAAGCGGGTCATACTGGATTGGAAAACGAATGGGTGGCTTTAGTGGATGAACTCCGAAACCGTGGGGTAATCTCATAAAAATGTGTTACTCCCTAGAGTACTATTCAGTTGCACCATGAGTGTCGACAAGTTCGGACGTTACTCCTCGGATGGGTTATATTATGCGAATAGTTTAAAAAGAAGTGCTGGTTTACCACAAACACCTGATGGGGATTATGATATGAGTAATAAAAGGTTAAAAAACATAAAAGATCCTACGGATGAAAACGATGCAATAAATTTAAAAATATTTAAGGAAAAGATATCGCCAACATTAAGACTACAAAATAACACTTATGATGCAGAAGATCATAGAATTATCAACGTTGGTAAACCAAATCAAAACGGTGATGCAATAAACAAAGGTTATTTGTCATCTGAATTAAAAAATACGTTAAAATTCAATGGGAAAACGTATAGTGCTAACAATAAACGTATATCCAACGTAGATGACCCTAAAGATGCAAAAGACAGTGTAAATAGACGCTATTTACATTCCTTGATACCTGAAAAGACAAAAGATGGATTTTCTTTTTATAAATTTGTTATTAACGATATAGGTTATCCAAAAAATGAAAATGATGCTGTAAACCTCAAATATATAAAAGATCATTGTGTCATACATGATGTGGGAGTTATCGATTGTCTTGGTAATTGTTTGGCGAATGTAAAAGATGGTTCGGCACCAACAGATGGAGCAACGGTGGGTCAAATGAAGGAAACTTTAAAACAAGAAACATCTGGATTTGTAAAACAAGACCAAGTAGTATCGCGGAAAGGGGATGTATTTGTACAGGGAAATGAAAAGTTTACATTACTTGAACAAAACAATAATGTTTGGGATGGTAAAGGAAAAAAATTATCAAATGTAGGTATGGGTTTTGATTTATTTGATGTTCCAGTTGTAGCACAGACTATAACTTCTAATCCATATAATGATACTGAACCTTACATATGTAGGTTTAAAAAAATACGTAATGTATCTCCTGGTACCAACGATTTCGATTGTGTTGTAGTTAGTCAATCTTTGATATTAGATAAACCAAGTGGTGATGTTTTTAATGCAGATGATAAGAAAATAGGTAATTTAAAACAAGGAAGTGATCCAAATGATGCTGCAACTGTAGGACAGGCTATCACAACATCACAAATGGATAGTAAAGTGTATACTTGTAATAATAAACGTATAACAGACCTTAAAGACCCTGAACATGTGGATAATGCCGTCACTGTTAATTTTCTTATTAAAGTTTTAGGAAATGCATTATTTGATATATACAATCTTATTGCAACTCGTACACATGGTAATTGGGTGTCTGAATCCGAGAGAGGTAATTGGATCAAACGGGAAATTTTTAATAAATACTTTACTAACCCTAATACGCAAAAGTTTAGATCATCAGATTGGGGTGATATTGATATATAATATAAGAACACAATAAACGATCTCATTTATGTCCAACTCGTCATTGAGTTAACACATAAGTTGTACATTTCGATTATAAAAGGACGATAATGACATTCCAGTACATCAGTCCATATCGAGACAGTATACGGAAAGGAGGCGATATCACGTCCACAGCGGTTTCTCTGTTAAGTAAAGCTTTAAATCGTATTCCAGTAGGATCTATCGTAAATAGAGCAATAGACGCTTTACCATACGAATTTCATATACCGGGAGGTTATCAGTATTGCGGACCAGGAACTAAATTGAAAAAACGACTGGAAAGAGGTGATCCAGGCATAAATAAGTTAGATCAGGCTTGTAAAGATCACGATATCGCATATTCCACGTTTACCGATTCAAAAAATAGGTCAATCGCTGATAAAAAGCTAGCGAATATAGCTTGGCAACGAGTAAAGTCTAGTGACGCTAGTATTGCGGAAAAAGCAGCAGCTTTAGCGGTAACAGCAGGTATGAAGGCTAAAACAGCGGTAGGAGGTGGAAAAAGGAGGGGTAAGAGTAAAAAAGGATCAACCATGAGGAAACATGGTGGTAATATTAGACTAAAAAGACGTTCTCCTAGGAAAAATAACAAAAAACCGACAATATGGTCAATGGTAAAAAACGGGGCTGGTCTATACCTAAGACCGTATCGTGCATATTAAATAAAAGAAATCAATTGGTTATACCACATAAAGCGTTGACTAATGTTGAATTATTTAAATATATTTCCTGTTTAAAAATACCATTTTTCCGCGGAGTATTTATGAAAGACAGTTTACCAAAGAAAATATGGAAAAATGAGACTGGAATCGTGAATTTGGATAATACTGAAGGGCCCGGCACCCATTGGGTGTGTTATAAGAAACTAAATAGCAATGTATATTATTGTGATAGTTTTGGAAATTTGCCACCACCTAAAGAACTTGAACATTACTTTAAATCTGCTAAAAACATATATTACAACTATAAAAGAGAACAACCTGATAATACTTCAATATGCGGCCATTTATGTTTGGAATTCCTAGCTAAAAGTATCAGTCACTATTGAGATGTCTTCCTATACGGTATCATTAACAGGAAAATCGTCCACTTTACGAAGTATCCTTTTTCCAGCGTTACGCTTGCAAAAAGGAAGATTTTGGGAGGCAGCACTGTTAGATTTTACAACTTACAACTCTATTCCCAATGTTACGGAAGGTAAAAATAACTTATTGCATTATTATAAAGGAAAAGATGCCAGTGGGAAGTTTACAGACTTAGAAGAGTGCGGTTTACCCACAGGTTCTTATGAAATTGATCATATTAATGAATTTTTGCAAAATAAAATGGGAAAAGACAATATATCGCTAAAAGGTAATAACAATACAATGAAAACTGAGCTTACTTCAAAATATTATATCGATTTCACTAAGCCAAACTCAATTGGTGATTTATTAGGATTTCCCAAAGATGGTGCAATTTTAGAACCAAATAAAACACATTCCGGTAAACAAACTGTAACAATATTAAAAGTCAATAGTATAGACATAACTTGTAACATTATACAAGGAGCTTACAGAGATGGAGCAAATACTCATATAATACATACTTTTTACCCCAGTGTACCGCCTGGATTTAAAATTGTAGAAAAGCCACAAAACCTGGTATATCTACCGTTGAACACCACTTTCATTTCAGACATCGTGTTGAACGTATTGGATCAAGACGGTAACTTGATAGATTTCCGAGAAGAGCCTATTACGGTTAGATTACATTTAAAATCGACACTTTAATACAAAATCATGGGTTTAACATTTAAAAGCGAACAACCTACGGGAAACCGCATTAGTAGCTCTTCAGCTGTGGAGGAGTTAACACGCGAGAACATTCGTTTCTTAGAGAGAATTGGATTAGAATTAACCGATTATGGATATACTGGATATAGCGCAGGGTCCGACATTCGACGAAACCCTATGGGAAAAAGAATATCACACCCACAACCCTTACACTTCATCAAAATTAAACAATAACGATGAAATCCGTATTCCTATACAAAATCAAGACATTTACACACTACCATGTGAAAGTTACTTGTATATTGAAGGAAAAGTTACTAAAAAGGACGGTACTACTACTGGTACAACAGTTCCATTTATAAATAATCCCATGGCTTTCCTTTTTGATGAAATTAGATATGAAATATCAGGTGTAACAGTTGATTCCACTAAAAAAGTAGGTATTGCAACAACTTTAAAAGGATTAACATCTATATCACCTAATGAAACCAATTTAATACAACCTGCAGGATGGGTTTTACCTGAAAAAGACACAATCACTCCAGATAAAAATGGAAATTTTGATTTTCATATTCCATTACGTTTGTTGCTTGGTTTTGCTGAAGACTATAGAAAAATTATATTAAATGTTAAACAAGAATTAGTTTTGTTGAGATCTTCAAACGATAAAGACATTATTAAAGCTGCAGACGGTACAACGGATGCAACTTTGGAATGGAAATTAACATTAGACAAAATTGTATGGCGAGTTCCACATGTTAAATTAGCTGATGAGCATAGAATGCTAATATTAAGAAAGTTAAAGGCTGATCGTGATATTGTTATTCCTTTTAGAAGTTGGGAATTTCATGAACATCCCAGCTTGCCAACTACGGATCGTCACACTTGGACTGTTAAAACATCTAATTATGTGGAACGAGCCAGGTATATTATATTTGGTTTACAAACAGGCAGAAGAGACACCATCACCAAACATGCAGGCCAATTTGATCATTGCAACTTGAAAAATATTAAAGTTTATTTAAATTCACAATTTTTTCCATACGATAATTTAAATGTGTCATTCGCTAATAAAAAGTACAGCATATTGTACGATATGTATGCAAGATTCCAAAGTTCATATTATGGTAAAACGAATGCACCTTTACTATCACCAGAAAAATACTTAGATGGTTACCCTATAGTTGTAATCGATTGTTCTAAACAAAATGAATCGGTAAAATCATCAAGTGTAGATATAAAAATAGAAATGGAATTCAACGCGCCTATACCGGCTAATACAACTGCATACTGTTTAATTCTACATGATAAAATCGTAACATACACACCTTTAACTGGAATTGTTAAAAATGTATTGTAAGAACCGGTTTTGTTACATTCCAATGCATTCCGCGAGTATAAAAGCAGAGCGCGCAGACCGCTCCTCATCAGTTTGTTCGCTGTTGTTGTATGGGTAGCATCGTATTCAATATGGCTTCTCCTAGTGGTACACCTGAAAATGTGGTAGATATTGAGAAGGAGATATCTGAGTTTTTAGATCTTCAAGGTCAACGGGAAGGAGATGAACACAACGTTTGCGGACAACTTCACGCCAGTAATAATGTTGAAGAAAAAGGTAAAAGAAAAAGGAATGCGCAAAAGAGGAAAAGGGATATTGAAGATAATATTTCTCCAAACATATTGAGTGAAGTATTTTTACGAATATTTTATCCAATCTCATCCAGTTTGGACAAAAGTGTTTTAATCGGTGTTATGAAATCAACAGGTTATTCCCCTACTGTGATTTTAACTCATGGACCCAAAATGATTTTGTTTACGGATAGTGCTTGGGAATCGTTTATGAAACACTTGCATCTTCTAGAATGCTATTTAAGTAGTAACATGTTTGGAAGAAAGACAAGAGTAGGACTTTTGGATTCAAATGTGGAAATCGATATTGTTAAACATCGTGGTGATCATCAGCTGCGGTTTAGAGACACAACAAGACATGATAACAAGATTCAACTTAGTCGAGAGGAGTTTTTCATTTTAACTTGTGCAACCGAACCTATAACAAGATACTTGAGACAACTGGTATTTTCAAGTTCGATTATTAAAGATTATCTGGAAGACACTTTGGACAAACAACCAGACGCACCTATATTATACGGACCTGTGGATACTTCTATATTCAATAGGGTTCCTCATGAAGTACAAATGTGGAGACAATTGGAAAAATACGCTCAACTACATAAAACATCAGTAATACAAGAAGAAGAGGAAGAAGGAGGAGAAGAATCAAGTGTTAGTGATGAAATTGAAAACAAGGAAAATGTAAAGATGGAAACTTAAATGACAATCAACTACACAGCAATGGTTAATTTTTAAAACAATATCAAACACTTTGTGGGGTTAGGCCTACCGGGGACGGTGCCCACGTTAAATATACACCAACGCGCCAACAACTGTACGGCCTGGTATAAAAGTCGTACCTACCGTGGTGTGGAAATCAGTTGGTCTTTGGACTTCGTCATGAGCAGATGGGTGACCTTCACAATGGACAAGGAAGAAGAACAAGTAAAGTCCAAACCTGGTATAATTGAGTTCCAAGCGTTTCGAGGTAATGATGATAGATTTATCATAAAAGAACTTGTGTTTTTCGACATCAATACAAGTGTTCCATATACATTTTTGTTCAAACCACCATGTTCTTATTCATCTTTAACTAGCAAAGCCGCTACTACCAACAGGTGGATTTCAAAATATTTCCATCATATCGATTGGTATGATGGTTTTGCAAGTTACACGGACTTGTATCACATCATGCATCAGTTTTCAAACAGGTTTACCAATATTTACACAAAAGGACTGGAAAAGAAGAGATGGATCGAAGAATTTACTCGTGTTCCGGTTAATGATGTGGAATTGGATAAAAACTACAAGTATATAATGGAAAATGTTTGTATTTGTACTAAAAGTCCAGAACATGAAAAAGATAGACATTGCGCTTTAAAAAACGCCTATAAACTCGCATCTTACCTTCAAAGTGGGGAAGTGGGGAGTGGTGGGAGTAACGGGGGTTATATAAGTGAGGAGCAGACCGGGACCTGGCATGAGTATTACTCGAGATTCCGAGACGACAACATCTCCCAGCAAGAAGACGAAGAAGACGATCTATAACTCGACCATGGCATATCACCAGTTCCTGCAAACTTTGGTTGAGCAGTTCAATGCTCACTCCAAGTCTACCATACTACCTGTCAAGAAGTGTTCCGAACTTAAAGACGAGAAGCACTACATTATCCATGCCATGAAGAAGATGGAGACTACAGTTGGAGAAGCTATCTGCTGCAGTCTTAGCGAGGCACCATTCACTCCGGGGGATGAGCCTAAGTTCCAAGTCTACCTGCCGAAACGGTTCGTCCATCTCCTCCAGAACGAGGATCTGCGCTCCATCCAACCCGGATGTCTCTACCTGGTTTCCCACGGTTGCACGGGTAGCAATTCCACCGAGTTGACCATCCACATCGCCGACAAGCAGCAGTGTTAGATTTAAGTTTTACTGTTGTACATATGTTATTGTAATGTTTTATAAATAAATGATTAAAAAAACAAAAAAATAAAAGAATAAAAAATGCAACATATCAATATGTGAAGTTTGTCACATATTGATATGTTGCATTTTTTTTAAACTTCGCGGGTGACCTTGACCTTTGACCTTTGCATTTCACAGTTACCCCCACCACCACGGACTACTAGCCATCTTTTTTAAAACACGATTTGGATGACCTTGAGATTTCCCCCACTACTCTGCTATACCAGCATTGCCGTCTGCAACAGGTGTCATTCCTCCTCCAACAACCATGGCGGACACACTTGCTTGCGATGCCATGTCTTCCACCGAAGATGTACCTACTACAAGTTGGAAATTGACAATCGACAACGTGCATTATTTAGAAACCATCTGCGATTGGATGAAGTCTATTCTCCTTGACAACCCGGGAATAAAGCTCAAGGTCAATTTAGATTATGATTGGTCTGAAATTATAATGCAGCAAGACAATCAAGAATCAGATCACAGTGGAGGTCAACAATCACCACAGTATTTGTCAAATTTACCATTGTCATCCATATATCCTACGGACGAGATGGAAAGGGAAGAAAAGGATCATGGGGTTTAGAGTTTCTTATTTTTTTAAAACCCAATTTGGATGACCTTGAGATTTCCTCCACCACTAAACTCAATCCTAAGTCCCAAGTTCACAGTCAACCTCAAGGTCATCACACTTTAACTCTGGGACGATATCGAATTGTCTTACAAAGAAAACTTTAACTCTTATGCACAAGGTCGCCACACTTTAACTCTGGGACAACATCGAATTGTCGTACCAAGACAACTTTAACTCTGAAGAGTAGAGTAGTCTCTTTTCTCTTTGACTTTTTTAAAACTCCTTTTGTATGACCTTGAGATTTCCCCCACCACTTCCCATATGCCTAGAGTACGCAAGGTCTGAGAGTCAGTCGCTCGCCGACTGTCATGGGGTGCGCATCTGTATCATGCACTCCACTGTGCGGTTTTCAATTATTAAAGTTTTCATTTTAACCAGTTCAAGGTCAACACACTTAAACTATGGAAACAACATCAAGTTGTTATAGGCTACAAAGAGTAATTTTTCTAAGTGTTGGTTCAAACCTGGAGGTACTTTGGATAAATCTTTGAAACAGTCTCAGAGTCATCACACTTTAACTCCAACTAATAAACATGTACAATTAAGGTAGCACCAAAACGGTGCTCCCTTGCTTGAGATTTAAAAGTTTCCCAAGGTCATCGCAGTTCCCCCCACCACTTCCAATATACCTAGAGTGTGCGGGGCCTGACAGTCAGTCGCTCGGTGTCTGTCGTAGGGTGCACATCGCGGTTGCTACTCCAATTCCTGACAATTTCGGGTATTTCAAGGTCACCACACTTAAACTCTGGCAAATACACATTAAACAGTTTTACTAAGAGTAAATTTTTCTAAGTGTTGACTCAAATCTGAAGATTCTTTAGATACATCTTTAAAAACAATCCTAAGTCCCAAATTTACAGTCAACCTCAAGGTCATCACACTTTAACATGTAAATTTAAGGTAGCACCGAAACAGTGCTACCTGACTTGGCATTTTTAAGTTTCCCAAGATCATCGCAATTCCCCCACCACTTCCCATATACCTAGAGTGCGCGGAGCCGGACAGTCAGTCGCTCGGTGTCTGTCTTAGGGTGCGCATCGCGTTGCAGTAATGGTCGAATGGGGGCTTCTGGGTCATTTCAAGGTCACCCGAGCGGTGTCACATGACGGTTTAGGCAGAGTCACGTTGCAAACTTCAAGTTTCCTCAGCACTTTTGCTGTTTCTCATCGCAAATTCGCTCCAAGTCGTCAAGGTCATGGTAACTGTGACTGAAACTCGGAGCGTAGTGCGAGAAACAGCAAAAGTGCCAAAAAATTTTAGGTTTCAGCGTGACCTTGACCTTTGTGACATCGATGACGTCATCTTGGTGACGTAAGGGGTGATGACGTCATCAGCACGTCATTTCTGTGACGTCATGAGTGTGACGTCATGGAAGTGACGTCATTGGTGATGACGTCATCGATGATGCAATCGATGACGTCATCAATGAGGTCATTGACCTCGATGACGTCATCGATGACGTCATACCTCAGGTGACCTTGAACTGAGCCAAAAGCCCCCATTCCCCACTACT